>JAJOZX010000661.1:22500-290000 GCA_023014485.1 Bathynomus jamesi | reverse complement strand
GTCTGACCGGCAATCGGAAGATCCCGGGTTCGATTCCCAGGTGGTTACCTCATTTTTTCATTTGTTTCGTTCTCTCCTTCTCGTCTTGCGCGGAATATCTCCTATACAAGCGTCGTTCTTTACGTTATTTATACTGCGTGTTCTTTGCAGTTGAATGTGTATATATATATATATATATATATATATATATATATATATATATATATATAAGAGGCTTTTCTATACATGCATACACACACACATATATATATATACTATATATTTGTAGGACTGACCATCTGGTTAGGGTATGCTTGGAGCTCACAGATATATATATACACAATTTTTTGGGGGGTGAAGCGGGCCTGAAGGAGGTTGAGGAGGGTTCAAAAATACTTTTATAATGTTGCATGCAATGTTGCAAGTTGCAATGTTGCAATGCAATGTTGCGATGCAATTGTACTCTACCTTTTTGCGAGAATACCACTGTTCGCACCCACAAAAACGCAGTCATTGTTCACCATGACAACGCACGGCCTCACGCCAGTGTTGAAACGTGAGAAGCAATTGAGGATCTACAATTCACCTTCTTTGTCGCATCCACCATATAGCCCCGATTTTGCACCATGCGATTTTCACCTCTTTCCTAAACTTAAAGAACATCTCCGTAGAAATCGCTACGAGTCTGACGAAGAAGTGAAGGCCGCTGTGAAATTTTGGTTTCGTCGTCAAAGCTCCGAGTTTTAGCGAGATGTATCGAGGTAGAGGGTGATTTTATAGAAAAGTAACGTCTGGATACTGACCGTATAGATTAGAAGATTCTTTGGATAAATAAAAGATGATTAAAAAATCTAAAGAAAACAAACCGTTTTCGACATTAAAATTATATTTAGCGGTTTTTTTTTATCCGATAGGACTCAGCCAATTTCCAAATATCACTATTATCAGCAATAGGAAGATACGAATTATAAATATTTATATTATGGTCACATTCTAAGCCATATTTATGTAAGGCTGAGTTATCATCAATAATATTAAGACTATATTTGTGCTGATAAAGTCAATGGTCTCACCAGTGGGTACTTTAGAAACCGTATGAAGACCGGATGGCAAACTATTACGAAATGACTCGGACCTGAAAGGAACAACTAAAACATTTTTAAATTCCTTAGTACATGCATTATAGTCAGAAAAAAAATCTAGCAGCACCAATTGCTTTTTCAATAAAAATATCGGGGGTACCCTAATTTAGTAAAAGATTCTTTAATATAAGCGACCTCAACATCCAAAACTTTTTATGGGTTATTCTTGTGAGCTGCTATGGGCAGTGTAGTAATAATATGTGGTTAGGTTAGGTTAGTTTAGTTAATTAGAATCTATTACTTCCCCACATTAGACTAGGTTAGGCTACTCTTGAACCAGTTGGGGGTTGCGCTAAAATGAGGTTAGGTTAAGATACTCTCGGAGAGCTATGGGTAGTGAGACAGTGTAGTTAAGGGGTGGATAGGTTGTGATGTAGAGAGGTAGTGAGTAAGAGAGGTAGTGATGTAGAGAGGTAGTGAGTAAGAGAGGTATTGATGTAGAGAAGCAGTGAAACCTGGCAATGGAAAGGATAGGTTAGGTTAGGTTAGTTTATTAGGGCGGCCTGCGTTAAAATGAGGTGAAGTTAAACTAGCTTAGGTTAGGCTACTGGTTCTGCTATTGCCCATTTGAAATGTTTTGGGCCTATGCATGATTCACTTTTCATAACTTTCCGCAACATTTATGGCCTTTCTTCAAATTTTTAATCTGTTAACCCTTGGTGGGGCAATGTGACTTTACTGATTTTGTTTTGGCTAACGCCAGACGATTTTATTCAGTTTCTGAAAGACCTCAGTAGTACTACTACAAAAATCCCGAGTGCAATGCAATTGCATGCAACATCGCAACTTGCAACATTGCATGCAACATGATGGGAGTGTTTTAAGCAGCCCCCTCCCCAAATATATATATATATATATATATATATATATATATATATATATATATACACAGGGTGTCCCAAAAAAACTATATACTCTTTATAGCATCATATATTATATAATTTAAAAAACAAACAAACAATATGTTGTTATAGCAATTGCCAATGAAAGGTAAATTAGTAATCTAAGTGATCAAAATGTTATAGCGAGTTGTTTGCATATAAAATTTAATTAACTACGCCAAGTGCTCAAAATGTTCTCCGGCGGCATGAATGCACTTTTGAATGCGTCGACTAACTGATTCGCAGACATGGACTAATGTGGATGCTGTGATGGTCCCGCACTTTTCCCTAATTGCATCCTTAAGGTGTTCGAGTGTTGCTGGTCTTGTACCATAAACTGCATCCTTCAGGTAGCCCCACAAGTAAAAATCAAGTGGAGTCAAGTCCGGTGAACGTGGAGGATACTCAACGCTTCCTCTTCGTCCTATCCAACGGTTAGGCAACGTTTCATCGAGGTACCTTCTGACATCACAATGATAATGAGGGGGGGGCTCCATCTTGTTGAAAGTAAAAGTCGTCGTTTTCAAACAACTTCCGAACTGCAGGTATAATTTCTGTCCGCAGCATGTCGAGATATGCGGCACCGGTAACTGTCCCATTAAAGAAAAATGGTCCAACCAAACCCCTGGATGATAAACCACACCATGCTGTTAATCCTGGTAAATTAACATGTTTATCCACATAAACGTGTGGATTATCAAGTGACCAGTACCTGCAGTTGTGTCGATTTACTGTGCCATTCAGCTTGAAGGTGGCTTCATCAGACCACACGATTTTGTTGTATTGAAAGTGCATTCATGCCGCCGGAGAACATTTTGAGCACTTGGCGTAGTTAATTAAATTTTATATGCAAACAACTCGCTATAACATTTTGATCACTTAGATTACTAATTTACCTTTCATTGGCAATTGCTATAACAATATATTGTTTGGTTTTTTTTTAAATTATAAAATATATGATGCTATAAAGAGTATATAGTTTTTTTTGGGACACCCTATATATATATATGTGTGTGTGTGTGTGTGAAATGAATGTGAACTCCTTTTATATATATATATATATATATATATATACAGGGTGGGCGGAAAGTAGCTCCCTATTTTGGATTGGTAAAAAAATACGTATATTATCCATTTATTTCAGAAGAAATAATATGAAAAGGTAGGCATACATGGTAGGTTTTCTCTGAAATTCAATGTGGGCTCCAACTCTTTCCACCAGCTTCTGGAGCCGCCCAGGAATGGCGTCCACTGACTTTAGCAGGAACTCCGGCGGGATGGAGGACATGACTTCCCGAATTCGGTCCTCCAGTTCTTCCAATGTCCTCGGTTTGGTGCGGTAGACTTCTTCCTTTACCCACCCCCAAAGAAAGAAGTCGCACGGTGTCAAGTCGGGGCTCCTGGCTGGCCATTGATGTGGACCACGACGACCCATCCAACGCCCAGGGAAGTGGGCATCCAGCCACTCACGGACAACAAGAGCGAAGTGCGGAGGGGCGCCATCTTGCATAAATATCAGATCGTCGATGTTCTCCCATGTGCTGACAACCGGCCAGACCTCGTTTCGCAACATAGCAAGGTACCGCTCAGCATTCATGGTGTTGCGCAGAAGGAACGGGCCCACAACCTGATCTGAGGTCATACCACACCACACCATTACACTGAACCGATTCTGCCGTTTTTCAGCGGTAACCGTGCGACTTCTTTCTTTGGGGGTGGGTAAAGGAAGAAGTCTACCGCACCAAACCGAGGACATTGGAAGAACTGGAGGACCGAATTCGGGAAGTCATGTCCTCCATCCCGCCGGAGTTCCTGCTAAAGTCAGTGGACGCCATTCCTGGGCGGCTCCAGAAGCTGGTGGAAAGAGTTGGAGCCCACATTGAATTTCAGAGAAAACCTACCATGTATGCCTACCTTTTCATATTATTACTTCTGAAATAAATGGATAATATACGTATTTTTTTACCAATCCAAAATAGGGAGCTACTTTCCGCCCACCCTGTGTATATATATATATATATATATGCATGTGGGTGTGTAAATGTGGGTAGCCTAAACACAAGAAGAGAGAGAAGGTCCACCCATTCGTAGCCATGGAGCATCGCATAATGGTGTCTTCAGCATCACAGACAGCTGGCTTAGATGTCAGCCATGCTACAGCCGATCGTACGGCGTAATCGGCTGTCAGGCAGTACCTTTAGAGGGTAAGCAACCAGTCGCCATAATTATTTTCATACATATAAACTAGCATTGCTATCCCCAAAAAATACGTAAAAGTGAATTAACGCAGTTCTATCCCAAAAAACAAACCCTTAGAATACCTCGTAATTACACATAGCCACATCTCAACATAACGTACACAATGAATTAAAGCAGTTCTATTATATTGCAAGGATCACCTGAAGATCAGGGCCCCCATGTATTCTTGTTTTTTGCTTTACAGTACCAAATATAATAATAAATTAAATTGACTACCCAGTTAGGGCAACTGTTCGCCCTTGACGATTTGTTAGGTTAAGTCGTGATATTTTCGTTAGTTTTAGCGAAGATATCATTTGATAATTGAGGCTGGGGATAGCCCTTAGAATACCTCACATACCCCTTCATACATACTCCCACATCAAAAACTCATGCCATACCACATAGACAGCACCATCATCACCCATTAGACCGGTAAGGTCTTAAAATACGACACAGCTGTTAATCGTCTCATTAACGTATTAAAATACGTTTATAAGGCCATAATAGACCAGTAAGGTCTCAAAAAACGGCACAGCCAATAGTCAAAGATATTGAACTTCTCGTGGTAAAAGTCACCACGAGGCCATGTATTGTCAGCTAGGCGCTCTTTTATACAAAAACTCAAATATGGTAAACCAAATTTAAAGCAAAAACAATTTTTTGTCTTAGTGTACAAATATATCTTGAAATCTTCTTATAAAAAATATTTATTTAATTTTATAATAAAACTAGATTTTATTTTAGGGTAACATTCATTTTTCGCCTTTTACCCTCCTATTAAGGAAAAATTATTTAAAGCATGTTTTTATCTTAATATATCCAAATTTATCTTTAAATTATATTAAAAAAATATTAATTTAATTGTTAATCCAGATTTTAACTTCACTGGTAACTTACTTATCTTTCACCTTTCACCATGCATTAAAGATTCTACCATACCCCCAATTATTATTATTATTAATATTTGTTATATGGAGTATGGGGTGTCAATAAATTTTTCCATTTTCATATAAAAGTGATTCTGCCGTGTGTGTATATATATATATATATATATACAGAGCTATTCAAAATGATTCATCCGATTTCAACTGAGAATACTTCCGTACCTATCAACCGTGCATCAACTGGGCATACACCACATGAAAGAGGAAATCTCCGAGTTTTAAAAAATCACCGCGAGAGGGATCCAAAGTCACGCCATGGCCTAGCCTAGCAACAAACAGTCAGTGTGAAAATGGCGTCCGCACAGCAGAAGGCGTTTTGTTTGTTGCAGTTTTCGAGCTGTAAATCGGTAGTCACAGTGCAGCGTGAGTTTCGTCGACGTTACTTCTTCCTTTTGGGGTACGTTAAGGATACTGTGTACGTGCCACCGTTGCCCACATCTTTGGATGAGCTCCGAACTCGCATTGTTACTGCCGTAGAATCAGTGACAACGGACATGCTGGAGCGAGTATGGGAGGAATTCGACTATCGTGTCGACGTTGCTCGTGTAACTAGGGGAAGTCACATAGAGCATTTATGAGGTGAGAGACAAAATTTGGACAGTTTTTCTTTCGGTTGATGTATCACAAATCACTCTGTATTTGTAACATTAAAAAATATTCTCATTTGAAATCAGGTGAATCAGTTTGAATAACCCTGTATATGTATATATATATATATATATATATATATATATATATATATCGTTCTATCAAGGTGAAAGCGTCTGTTCGTAGCTTCACTTAACATCGACATTACTGTATTATTTTTAATATAATTTTAAACCTGCTTTTAGGATCATATTAAATCTTACTTTTGAAGACACAAGATGTTCAAGAAATAACGGTGCAAAAATAATTAAGTGACCAAAATATATACGTAGTTTTCCTTCACCATGCAATACCTGTGTCTGAAGGCTATAACATTATTTTCTACGTTTCATACCTAATTGTACACAAAGAAAACTGTATAACGGATTTTGCGGGGAGGGTAACATTTTTATTAATTCACATTACTTAAAGTATTTCGGCATAAATAAAAAGTCAGTAAATTGTAAATAAAGGTGTGTCATTTATTCCCGGTACTCCTTTGTGTGTTCGAAAGTTAATGGCGGCTCACCGGCTTAAATTGTCTGCCCGCGTGTTTACAAAGCACAGTGAATCGAGTGTAAAGAGAGGAAAGAGCAATGATAAGCGAAATTGAGTAAAGTAAATAATGAATTGTAAATGAGGACAAAAGGTTTTGTTAGGGAATCACTACAGATCTCTATCTCCGTCATCTGATCCCGAACCCGAGGGACGCAATTATTATTATAAGAATTATAAGGAATTGTGGACACTCATCAGCTTAGAGAAGTGGTAGACTAACGGGCAAGGCGAGGGCGGAACTAGCGTTAACATTTAATCGCCGGAGAGAGACACGTTTAATATTTTAAATTTACAATAACATCGTAATAAGAAAAGCCATCTAAACGAGGCCACCCCCGTGCCGAGACTAAAGGGCATTTTACTCAGCCCCAGCTTGGGCACATTTCGTGTTGCCAACTAGCACTTTATATTCTTAATTTCAAACAAACCATTATTAATTTCTTATTAAACATTATTTTCTTATTTATTAAACAAAACATTATTAAATTCTTATAAACAAAACATTTAATTCTTGTTACACATTATTATCTTATCTTTATTAAAAACCAATACACTACACTCGCATCACCCCCTTGAAAATAAGTTTTCACTTGGAAAACTTATTTATTTAATTTATTTTCTTTTAACAAATTTATTTATTTAATCAACAAATTTATTTATTTTTCGTTTTTTCCCTTTAACATTTCCAAAGTTAGAAGACAAAAAATCATTTCAATGACAAACTCCACACATTAGATGTTTTGTATCATTTCATAAAAATCGAAAAAAAATTAAAATGTTCACGTTTGCACAAAAACAACATTTCACATTAATAATCAAATTTACAACCTGTAACAAAGCTGTTACATGAAAAATAAAGGATAATTTTCTTAACACTGGTTACAACAAATTTCAAATTCACAATCTGTTCCAACGATTACTCATCAAAGATCGCTTTACATTCGAAACATATTCATACCGTTACATTGTTACTATCAGGGCAACATAGAAAGAAGAGCAACACCCTTTCACTTATATTTTCATTACATAATCAGTGTACATTAATTTCTGGACGTTGTTTAGATAACAATCCGCAAAGCTGACAACGGACTTCTTAACTTTTCAATCGCAGCTCTCCTGCTCACTTCGCTAGAATGCAAGGGGTTGCATCACCATGCAACAGATCAGCACGCTTGCGGTTCCGCTCTCTCTCCAAAAAGTGGCGAAAAAAACAAGAGTCGTCCAATTCAAAGAGGATCAGGGGATGGAGATATACTGAAAATTGAACCACCACCGGAATTGGACGGAATTTGCAATTCTAGCAGTCGACGAAGAAACTCGCCTCTCATCTCAACTTTTGTTAGTGAACGCTGCTCCTCCTACGTCCAGCTGAAAGACTCCATACATGGCATTAATCAAACGATCACTTCGCCGTAGGTGGTTTCACAACGAATTTACTGTCTGCCTGTATGGACAGTATAGCTGTAGACACTCGTTCAAACGCTCGTGGTTTGCCTACCGAGTGCTAAAACACATATTGAGCAAAGCATCGAGCAGCGGGACCAGGACTACCCGAAAAATACCAGTAGACAACTTCGATCGAAATTGTCCTGTACTAAGTCGCTGCGCGTTCGGTTTCGTTTCTCTCGCTCTCTCTTCTCTTCTCTTCTCTCTCACCTCTCATCTGTGATCGATCACCTAATTCGGGTCAACTAAACTCAATGGGCGGAATTCGGATTCAACTTAATTGCTTCCAAATCGAGCCTCTCGAAATTTTGAAAAAAAATATCAAAAAGTTTGTACTGCTACTGATAATCACTTTTCACATTTAATTTACAGAATTTTCTAAACACTTCACTTCGAAACAATAACTAATTTGCTCTGGCCAAACTTACAGAAAAATATGACAAGTTTCACAGAATTTCACAAAAATTTAATCACGCCCTAGCTACCAATAAGGTTACTTATGGCAGTTACACCGGAGAAGATAATAAAAAATCATCAAACGCAACGAAAAAACTGCACAGTATAAATATATACGCGCCCATACATAGTAACCGTTATTATAATTTAAAAAATATTATTATTCAAACTACCTTCAGAAATCACATCGATACATTTAAATACAAAAGACAAAAATCAAAACCAGAAACTTCACGTCATCAATTCCCGATAACCATGAACCATCTTACACTTTGTGGGGAGCGGACATAGATATCACAAAAACGTTATTACTGGCAATCTAAAAACGCTCCATTTCCGGTCAGCAAAAAAAATAAGTTTCCAAAACAGAATCAATAATTAACAAAAATTTAAATATTAATACCGAAAATTAATTTAATATATTAATTCCAACCTGCAACACTAAATTTCACAGGAAGAAAACTCGTAATTCACAAATTACATCTGAGAGACAACTCTCTCCTTCAACACGAAACCCAGCATGGTTTGTAAATCACAGGAATTCCAGTAATTTATCGTTTCCAAGTGAAACTAAATACAAATTTTCATCGTTGTTATAAATAAGAAAAAATATGATGAACCAAAAAATACAGCGCAACCTACTACGTAAACAAAAATTAAAATAATTCATTGTATTATGAAGAGAGTGTTCACTTGTTTGTAAGTGAACCTCTATAAAAATATCCCTAACCGAATGAAACTGCGTTACATCATGAAATAATTTTGTAATATTTTCTATGCAAACGCGCGAACGTAAAAAAATTTTTTTTTTCATTATTTATACCGAAATGAAAATGCTAAGCAAAAACATTCATTACTATAAAATCTAATTTCAGAATAAAAAAAAATTAATCAGCCTATTCATACAAAATATCACTTGGAATTTCATTAAAACTCTTGAAAGAATGAAAAAAAAAAATAGACATAAAAAATCAGTCCACCTATAAAATAAAATTGAATGTATATAAAAAGTTAAAAAAAACAGAAATTAATTTATCAAAAGAATTTATTAAAACAATTCCTGTATTTCAAATAAATTTTTTTTGGTTTTTATAACAAATTTAGCTTACTTTGAGGTCTCACACAACTTACATACGACAAGCAAATAAACTGATGCAGTCCTAAGCAACCTTAAAATTATACACATATGATGTTCATGTGTCGGCTTGAATCCTTACTATATACATCCAGTCAAAGAATAACCGTAAAAACTGCCTACTAGATACTGGAAAATTTTGTCACTTGTTTACTCTTTTACAATTCGGTGCTAATATATATATATATATATATATATATATATATATATATACAGGCCCGGATTTAGCTATAGGCGAACTAGGCGATCGCCTAGGGCCTCGCGCCAAAGGGGGCCTCGCTCAAGCCGTTTTGCGCGTTCTGTTCAAGTGATATTAATGATTTAGAACTCTATTAAGAACTTAAAGTACTTTGCAGGTTTATACCTGAGAAAACAGATCTCGGAAATGCCCTTGTTTATATAGTGCAAAAACAACTAAGTGAGATTTATCCTAATGTTTATGTTGCACTTCGAATAGTATTAACCATCCCAGTCTCAAACTTATTAAAACATTTGCGTTCCACCATGTCTCAAGCGAGATTGCAGTCATTAGCTATGTCATCAATAGAAAACGATATAACAAATTCATTAGATTATTCTCAATTAATTGAAGAGTTTAGCTCGAAGAAAAGTAGAAAAGCATTGCTGTAATATTCAAGGAGCATCTGAACCAAATATTAAAGCATTAATATTTAGCCTGATAAGTCGATCGCTCACTATTATAAAAAATGAAATGTCAACATCTTATACATCACATATGAAAAACGTTTGTATACTATGGAAAGTCATTACCTATAATATTATATAAATCTTAGAAATCATTGTCTTATATTTTCGATACAAATCTTGATTCATATTATAATTTATACTTATTTGTATGGTTTATTTATATTTCTTATACAATTTCCATGCGTGATTATTTTGGTTTGGTTTAATTTTTAAGTGCTGGCATAGTTCTGTCTATGCGGGATTCTAATATTGCTGGTATAGTACCGATAATTAAGTCCATATTTTCATATATATAGGCCTAGGGCCTCGCAACTTCTAGATCCGGCCCTGTATATATATATATATATATATATATATATATATATATATATATATACAGTATATATATATATATATATATATATATATATATATATATATATATATATATATATATATATATATATATACCGGGTGTCCGAGAATTATCTGTACAATTTTGGGCTGTTATTAAAAGTCAACCATGAAGTGTAGAAATTCCAGTATTGTCCCATTTTACAGAGAATCTCATTAAGTTTTTTCTGATACCAAGTTTTGACAAGTTTTTTAGAAATTCCAGTGTGTCCGAACATTATCTGTACAATTTCATCTTTTAATAAAATTCTTGATAACACACGTAAAATTCTTAAACAAGATTATTTAGAATCTGTATTTTCAAAAGTTTCTTTTATTAAAGTAACGTTGTTACAAACATTCGATATGTGCACCATTAGTGATTCGCAAAACATCCAATCGATACTCCAAATGTTGCCATGTACGCTGCAGCATATCCACATCAATTCGCTCAATAGCAGCTGTGATTCTTGCTTTTAAATCATCAATGTCTGTCACCCGCGTACATTTCTAAAAAACTTGTCAAAACGTGGTATCAGAAAAAACTTAATGAGATTCTCTGTAAAATGGGACAACACTGGAATTTCTACACTTCATGGTTGAATTTTAATAACAGCCAAAAATTGTACAGATAATTCTCGGACACCCGGTGTATATATATATATGTGTATATATATATATATATAAATGCGTTACATATACGATCCAACCTTTTAGAGCTACTGTATAAAAAAAATGCATGTAACAATTTCATTACAACTAAAATAATTTAATTCATATTAGTAAGTGTAAAATTTAATTAATAATTATTATTATTATTATCATCACTATTATTATTAATTCCGAAAATGTAAACACAAAAAAGATTTTAAACACAAAATAGGCAGGCTGTATAAAAGGCAATAAAAGTTGAAGAGGAAAAAGAAATGAGCCATTGGACGGGATTTCTAAATTTTAAATAAGTCTCTCTCTCCACGACTTAAGAAAATGGAATCTGAAGAAAACGGAATGAGAACGGGCGCTATGAGAAGAAAAAAAACGACTCAAGAATTTTGACTCAAACTGAGTCGAACGGTTGAAACAGTCTGACTCCGTTAAGATTTCGAAAATGGCCCGGGCCATATTGAATTATAGTTACAACGAATTTTTAAGGAAAGGGAATCGGAATGGGGCACAACCAAAGGGTATTTACTGCTTGCAACTGAGGTACACAAATCATTCTACTCTTTAATTTACCGAAAGACAATATTTAATAATTTTATAAATACAAAAAAAAAAGGGGTAGCAATGTATTTGACCGAAATATAAGGCGCGTACAGAGGATGTGGGAATGCCCTTCTTTTGAATTTAATAGGGACCACCGCTTAGCCACCAAAAATGTAGTGAACAAAACTCTTTCCCCTCATTTACAATTTATTATTTACTTTACTCAATTTCTCTTATCATTGCCCTTTCTTCTCTTTACACTTGCTTCACTGTGCTTTATAAACACGCGGGCAGACGGTCGCATTTAAACCAATATTATTTTTCTAAACGTATTTTGCTAGTCAAAATATGCTAATGAATTTATTTTCTGCCTTTTATCCCCGCATTAAAGAAAAATTATCCGAAACAAGTCCACATATATATATATATACACATATATTACTTCTATAGATACTGGTGGCTATAATTTACTGTAGCTTTATTTTATATTAATTCCTTTAAACCAATCAGCTGGCGGGAAAGTTGTCAGATGTATCAAGACACAGAACCTGCCTAATAACTTTATTTACAACTATTTATATATTGTTACTTCCAGGTGAGAGACAAAAAAAAGAATGGTTGGGTCGCGGTAGAAGTGTTTCTTGTGGGGTACATGATGTTGGTACAGTACCCCACCTTCGTCATCATTCACGATTCTGGCGAAGAAGAAAAAAGATATATGTTGGCAATTGATCAACTATACATACGCGTACAATATATATGAAGCTGTCATAATATTGTACTGTAAAGTTTGATTTGCTGATCTTTTATCATCATCAGTTAATTATAAACCTTAAAACCTTAAAACAAAATAAGAATAAATAATTAAAATTACTTTAATACAAAAAGGAATTAAAATCATTAAAATTAAATTAAATTAAATTAAAATGACCTCAACTGGTAAATACACAATAATTACGTCAACCTCCATATTCGGCAGATACTGAGAGAAAACTGTATGAATGTCAGTTACATTGGAACGTAAAATATATCTATGAAAGTAGGTTGGTTGGTTAGTTAGAAGAGCTGTAATTTGTAAGATGAACTATTGTTGTTAATGGAGGGTTTGTTTCTATAGATGTACAAAGATTCTAAAATTTGGAGTTCTGTAAGGTTATTGGTTCTTTTTAGAATTTCGAACTGAGTTTTGTAAAGGGGATGGTTGTTATCATTACCAATCGTTAGGTCAACTGTACGCCCTTGACGAGTGGTTAGGTTGCGTCGTAATATTTTCGGTAGTTAGCCTTATAAGGCTAACTAACGAAGCCTGGGAGCCCTGATCTTCAGGCGATCCAAGATTAGCGCTATACTAACATTATTAACAAGAAGTTACCGAATTTGTTCAGATTACTTTTCACTAAACGAAGAATTTTAATTTTTAAGACAGTACTTTATTAATAATTACTACCCTTCTAATCTTTTTGACAACCAGTTAAAGAAATTTTTAAATAACACTTAATACTAAACTCTCCACAACCACAGTACAAAAAGAAACCAGATATATTAAGTTACCTTTTTATGGTTATTTATCATTACGTATTCGAAATGAAGTATCCAAACTTCTTAAGTCTAGTTATCCCCAAATAAATTTTAGATTCGTACTCGTCAACCCACTTAAATTATCAAATTTTTTAAGGTTCAAAAACAAATTCCCCAAAACTGTATGCCCTAATGTTGTTTATAAATACACATGCGACAGCTGTAAGGCTGCGTATATCGGCAGTACTCAACTCCAACTGGAGGTACGCCTTTCTCAACATTTGGGCTTATCAGTTAGTACCAACCGTCACCTCAGTAACCCACCACAATCCGCAATGGTTGTTACCATAGTAATGATAACAACCATCTCCTTTACAAAATTCAGTTCGAAATTCTAACAAGAACCAATAACCTTACAGAACTCCGAATTTTAGAATCTTTGTACATCTATAGAAACAAACCCTCCATTAACAACAATAGTTCATCTTACAAATTACAGCTCTTCTAACTAAACAACCAACCTACTTTCATAGATGTATTATACCTTCCAATGTAATTGACATTCTTTTCTCTCAGTATCTGCCGAATATGGAGGTTGACGTAATTACTCTGTATTTGCCAGTTGGGGTAAATTTAATTTAATTTAATTTTAATGATTTTAATTCCTTTTGTATTAATGTAATTTTAATTATTTATTCTTGTTTTGTTTTAAGGTTTTAAGGTTTATAATTCACTGATGATGATAAAAGATTTGTCGAAACGTCTGAAGTACAAAAATAAACGAAAATTTTTGCTGTTGTGTTGGTCCTTCTTTTCATCTGTAAGCTTCGTTACCCTAAGGAGAAGTCAATTGCTTTGATATATATATATATATGGTAGGTTTAGTCATTCACAATTTTTATATATAAATATATTGTATCTTGCTTAAATCCATATCTGTTTTGACGGAACAAACTCATAAAAACGAATTTTTAGTTTAATTAAATTATTAAAATTTTTTATTGGTTTGTTTTTAAGCGTCGTCTAATGTCATCGATTTCTTTATTTTGAGTTGTGATTCTGAAGCAGTTCGCTGCGCTGAATTAAAAAATGCTACCAGTTTTTTTCTATCACCCACAGTTTTAAAGTTATTAGCAAAACAATTTTGGGGCGTTTTGTAATTTTTTTACCTTTTTATCTTTAATTAATTTCGTTTTTTCATATTTTTCAGATAGATAATTCTAACATTACGTCTTTAAAATTTTAATAATGGCTTCTAGAGGATGTACCCATAGTCCAGACATATTTTGTTATATTTGTGGTCGGTATGTTGTAAAACAAAGGACAAATGTAACGACCTTCATTAAGAGAGCTTATCATGCTTATTTTGGAATTAAATTAGGAGATCAAGACAAAAGTTGGGCTCCACACAAGGTTTGTCTTACGTGTGTTGCGGCACTAAGGAATTGGAGCAGAGGTAAAAAGAAAAGTTTGCCATTTGGGATCCCTGTGGTATGGCGCGAGCCTAGAAACCATCCCGACGACTGCTACTTCTGTTCTTGCAATGTTAAAGGTTATAATGCAAAGAATAAAGAGAGCCTTCAATACCCAAGTCTTCCATCTGCAATAAGACCGGTACCGAGATCCTCCTAAACCATTAACCCAAGCCGAACTAAATGACTTAGTCAGGGATTTGAATCTGCCTAAGGACTCTGCAGAACTTTTGGGGTCTAGATTGCAGGAGAACAATTTATTGGCATCCAACACATACTTCGCTTGGTACAGAAATCGTGAGAAAGACTTCGTGCCTTTTTTCGAAGAAGATGGTCCCTTTGTATTTTGCAAGGACATCACACGATTAGTGTGCAAGCTAGGCATCGAATACCAAACCAGTGACTGGAGGTTGTTTATAGATTCCTCTAAAACCAGTCTAAAAGGAGTGTTACTGCACAACGGTAACAAATATGCATCAATCCCAGTGGCCCATTCTACTCATTTAAAAGAGACCTATGATAACATGAAACTGCTTCTGGAAAAAATTCAGTATCAAAATCGTAGATGGATATTGTGTGGGGATCTCAAAGTCCTTTGCATGTTACTTGGGCAGCAATCAGGATACACTAAGATGCCATGTTTCATCTGCGAATGGGATAGTCGAGCACGTGACCCGCACTGGAAGAGGAAACTTGGCCTCCTAGAGAGAATCTTACCCCAGGATCAAAGAACATTTTACATGAACATCTAGTTGAACCAAATAAAATCCTCCTACCACCCTTGCACATTAAGTTAGGCTTGATGAAGCAGTATGTCAAAGCATTGAATAGAGAAGGTGAGTGTTTCAAGTACATTTGTTCAAAATATCCAAAGATTAGCTACAAGAAAATAAAGGAAGGTGTTTTTATAGGTCCTCAGATTAGAAAGTTATTGACAGACGATCATTTCCTGAACACAATGACCAATAAAGAAAAGGAAGCATGGCTTGGTTTCAAAGATGTTGTTGAAAACTTCTTGGGAAACTACAAAAGCCAAAATTATGAAAGACTGGTGGAAAATATGCTTAAAATGTTTTGCGCCTTAGGCTGCAACATGAGCCTGAAAGTTCACTTCTTATTTTCGCATCTTGACCGTTTTCCAGAAAATAGCGGAGATGTCAGTGAGGAGCAAGGGGAACGATTTCACTAGGACATCAAAACCATGGAAAGAAGATATCAAGGAAGATGGCATACAAATATGATGGCGGATTACTGCTGGTGTCTGCAACGAGATCAGCCTAACGCACAGCATAAGAAAACATCAAAGAAGCACCGGTTTAGTCGTCATTAGTCAGATCTACCTTCGTAGTCTTAAGTCTTTGGAATAAGTCCTGAAATGTTTGCAAGTAAAGAAGGTAAATATATTTTGTTTCTTTGTTATTTTTTTATTCTTTCATAAACAAGCAATATGCTTGTTCAAGAGCTAGGAGCTATTTAATTCTGCTATAATTAGGTTTTACTCTATCACCTAAAGATTTCGTGCTACAAGGGGTGTTGTAATACCTCATCTGTCCCGAAATGTTAACCACCCATTGATGGGAGGGGAGAGAGTATTTTGCTGGGAACGGGACTGGTTGTTATATATTTACCCTACATTATTATGTAAGCGTTACTGTAGTCTATAACAACAAAATTTATGGTTTAGCATGTGCAATCCAATGTTGGTCTCGATAAGATGGTTCACATTTGGGGATAAATGGGGGATTTATGACACACCCTGTAGTAAGAAAACCATACATGATAGGGAAAAACTAACTATATTTTTGAGATCAGCGCACTCAAATTATATAGAATCACCAACTAGTTTGTAAAAATCGATCGACAAGTTTTCAAATGTGTACTAGTGTTATTTACGAATTTACAAGAAATACGGCCTTCTATTCACTATTACAACGGGCCCGGACTCAACTACAATATAAATAAATAAATAAATAAATAAATACATATATATATATATATATACCTATATACAGGGTGTCCGAGAATTATCTGTACAATTTTTGGCTGTTATTAAAAGTCAACCATGAAGTGTAGAAATTCCAGTGTTGTCCCATTTTACAGAAAAACTCATTAAGTTTTTTCTGATAACAAGTTTTGACAAGTTTTTCTTTTTTTCTACACGGGTGACAGACATTGATGATTTAAAAGCAAGAACCACAGCTGCTATTGAGGGAATTGATGTGGATATGCTGCAGCGTACATGGCAACATTTGGATTATCGATTGGATGTTTTGCGAATCACTGATGGTGCACATATCGAATGTTCGTAACAACGTTACTTTAAAAAAATAAACTTTTGAAAATACAGATTCTAATAATCTTGTTTAAGAATTTTACGTGTGTTATCAAGAATTTTATTAAAAGATGAAATTGTACAGATAATTTTCGGACACACTGGAATTTCTAAAAAACTTGTCAAAACTTGGTATCAGAAAAAACTTAATGAGATTCTCTGTAAAATGGGACAACACTGGAATTTCTACACTTCATGGTTGACTTTTAATAACAGCCAAAACTTGTACAGATATATATATATATATATATATATATATATATATATATATTTTTTTTTTTAACTGCAAACACGCAGTATAATTAACGTAAAGAACGACGCTTGTATCGGAGAATATTCCGCGCAAGATGAGGAGAGAGAACGAAACAAATTAAAAAATGAGGTAACCACCCGGGAATCGAACCCGGGATCTTCCGATTGCCGGTCAGATATGATAACCATTACACCATGGGCCTCACTCGAACAAATGTCGTAATTCTCCTACATACGCGCAGAAACCAATGCCCCAAGGGGCAAGAAGATGTGAATATATCACGGAAGCGCTCGGATTTCGTGTTTCTTTTTCCTTTTCCCTGTGGTTGTTTGCTATATATATATATATATATATATATATATATATTAGTGATGTAGGTCACATCCGCATCCGCATCCGCGGAACATCCGCACATTTTCTCTCGTCCGCATCCGCACTTTGGACTGCGGATGTCGTGCGGATGTGGACCGTTGAGATAAAACGTCATTAATAAGCGGAAATTATCAAATTCTACTATATTAATAGAACTAGTTCATTGTGCGCAAAAGTGATGCAAGCGACAAGACGAGAGGCTGTTCTTGTATGAAGTTACTCTCTTGCAACCTACTTAGATCCACGTTACAAAGCTAAGTTATTTTCACCTTGTACATTAGAACGAGTTAAATCATCACTTAGCAAAGCAGTTGAAGAGCTTCAATCTCTTGAATCTGTCGCTTCGCCACCCACCAAAAGAATAAAAGTTTCAGTGACAGAACCAACACCTTCAACAAGCAAATCTATCACAGAATCTGTCTCTCAGTTTCTTGAGTCAAGCAGCAATGACGAGACCTACGCTATGTCAAAAGATGTAGTAAAAATGATCGAGAGCTATCACCAAGAAAAACGCCTGGCTGCATGTGACAATCCTATTAGTTGGTGGAAAAATACGCAGAATATCTATCCATACTTGAGTAAACTTGCAAGGAAACATTTAGCCTGTCCTCCAACAAACGTACCAAGCGAGAGATTATTTAGCAGTGCTGGATTAATATATGATGAAAAGAGAAACAGACTGGCAGCAGAAAAGGCAGAAAAATTAATGTTCCTTAAACAAAACCTTCCTATAATTAAGTTTGAACATTAAACGATGAACATCTTAGTTTACTTTATTTTAATTACTCATTTATAAATATGCCTAATAAAACTTTAAACTTAATATAAATAGTTATCAAGCTAATTAAAGATCTCTTTCTATAAGGGTGGAGGTTGGGGAAAGAGGTCGGTGGGGTGCATTTGAGTTGGGTTCACGTCCCGCATCCTGGTAACACAATTATGGTTTCTAATTGTGGCTGAAACTCAACAAAATATAACGAATTTTATTTGCAGACGAATTCACTGAAATTGATTTTCTATATTAGTTAGATGCTTGATATTATTTTATATGTTCAGAGAAAAGTACAGCAATATTTACAATTAATCAATTATACTACATTATAGCTACAGCTCTCTCTATATAATAACTTATTATATACGTTAAACACAACAAATCTCGAATATATCCTAAAAAATAACGAAAATGTAGACATCCGCATCCGCATCCGCGGATGTTGAAATCAAACATCCTCATCCGCATCCGCATCCGCGGATGTGAAAAAAATGACATCCGCCACATCACTAATATATATATATATATATATAGGGTGTCCATAAATGATTACCCTGATTAAAGCATGCTATAACTTTTAAATAAACACTCGTAGTCAAACACAGTTTTAATCATAAGTAGATAAACATACAAAGCTTTGATACATAGTTAATGAACTTAATAAGCTTCCACATGTGCACCCCTAGTGGCACGTAAAATGTCTAAACGGTATTCACACTCACGCCACACATTTTTCCAACATTTGTTACCTTGTAGGCGTGTAACTTCAGACGTTTGTGTAACACCTTGTGCACCGTAGATTTCGGTATCTTTAGTTGGCATGAAGCTTGTCTCACCGATTTCCTTGGTGACCGTGTGAAAGCAGTTTGAATGTTTTCCACCGTCCCATCGGAAACTGATGGTCTGCCACTGCTCTTTCCCTTTTCCACGTTTCCATTTTCCAAGAATTTTTTCATCCACGATTTAATTAACTTCACATCAGGTGGATTCTTTCCATACTTTGTTCTGAACCTTCGCTGAACACTGACAGGAGATTTTGTTTCTGCAAGCCACACAACACATTGTGCTTTCTCTGTCACAGACGCCATCTTAACTGAATAGCTACTACAGCGCTCCTAGCGGCGAATGCGGTAGACGAAACACACCAGCACAGAAACTCTATGCGTGTACGAGATCACCTGTAAAAGAAAATGGATGTAAGATTTGTCATTAAAACATGAGAGCATACTGTTTTCAGGTAAACATTTATGGACACCCTGTACATATATATATGTGTGTGTGTTTTTATTTCTAAATTCGTACGAGTAAATGTTTTTAGAATTTGCTTCAAATTATCAGTACGAACATCGTTGGGTCAGGACGGTGACAAAAAAGCAGATTAGGTGGTCACAGGCTGTTATGAAGGACTTTGGCACCGAAATATCGCGTTAAACCTACCGGGAAATGCTGTGTTAACTGAATGCATGGTTAGATGAAATGTACGTACTTGTCAGATGACTAGGTTAATAGGTTAAGCCTAGATATGAAATTATATTATATATATATATATATATATATATATATATATATATATATATATGAGCCAAATTAACGCGATTTCTATTTACATATTTTTGAACCTCACAATTACATCGAGAATGTAGGTCATTCGTCCAGAACTTTTACGAAGAAATCTGATAGCGTGAAGGAGCGATAGCAATATTTGAACCACCACGCATCTTTAACAGAAGTGAAAATTTGCGAGGTACAAAGATGATTTTTTTTTTACTGCTTTGTCCATCCTTCCCAGAGGACTTTGCATATTATCGCCATTAATAAAATTATTTATTATTGTCATTTTTATATATACGGAATTTATACAGTAATCAGCCAATCAAACTTTACAGTACAATATTATGACAGCCTTAGATATATTGTACGCGTATGTATAGTTGATCATTTGCCAACATATATCTTATTTCTTCTTCCCCAGGATCGTGAATGATGACGAAGGTGTGGTACTGTACCAACATCATGTACCCCCACAAGAAACACTTCTACCGCGACCCGACCATGCTTTTTTTCTCTCATCTGGAATTAACAATATATAAATAACTGTAAATAAAGTTATCAGGCAGGTTCTGTGTGTTGATACATCTGACAACTTTTCCGCCAGCTGATGGGTTTAAAGGAATTAATATAAAATAAAGCTACAGTAAATTATAGCCACCAGTATCTATAGAAGTAATATTTGTATATGTGCAGTATGTGGACTTGTTTCAGATAATTTTTCTTTAATGCGAGATAAAAGGCAGAAAATAAATTCATTAGCATATTTTGATTAGCAAAATACGTTTAGAAAAATAATATTGGTTTAAAGGTGACTTTTTTCGCATCAGCTGGTGGAGTTAGTTGCCAGATTCTCCACATACGATTATTGTTCAGTAATTAGGGCTGTCTTCAATCCTTCTCTCTCTGCCGCAAAGTTGAATTACTCTTTACTATCGCTATTATAATGGACACTGCATCCTTCATCTACTCTAATGGCCAGCTCTGGAACATTCTTCCTCATTCCATCTTTCCCCTGTCTGTGACCTTCACCCTTTCAAATGAAGAGTGCCTAGGTACCTCAAAAACCTTGAACCTCGATTTTGGGCCCCTCTTCTTGTATGGGAAGGACTTCGTGCATGTAGGCGCCCTTGGTCCCTCCTTCCAACATAAAACCCCCTACTATAATTCAGAAAACCTTCCTTCGTGCGTAAGTACATGTCCGGTTATTTAAATATACCCATAATAAAAGTTAGTCCTTTATTCCTCAATGTAGGTGATCTCTATCTCCGTCATCTGATCCCGAACCAAAGGGACGCAATTATTATTATAAGAATTATAAGGAATTGTGGACACTCATCAGCTAAGAGAAGTGGTAAGTAATGTGAATTAATAAAAATGTTACCCTCCCCCGCAAAATCCGTTATACAGTTTTCTTTGTGTACATAAAGAATGGATCCTTAAGCACAAACGTATATAAAACACAATTGGGTATGAAACATAGAAAATAATGTTATTGCCTTCAGTCACAGGTATTGCATGGTGAAAGGAAAATATGTATATATTTTGGTCACTTAATTATTTTTGCATCGTTATTTCTTGAACATCTTGTCTTCAACAGTAAGATTTAATATGATCCTAAAAGGTGGTTTAATATTATATTAAAAATAACGACAGTAATGTCGATGTTAAGTGATTCTACAAACAGACGTGGGCACCGGGTCACTCGCAAGTGAGTGACCCAGTGCCCACGTTGGGCTTTCCATCATGAAAAAGAAAAAACTATAGCATTTGTCATTTACCATTACTTATTCGAACTATAGTGGACGTAATTTCCTAGAAGAGTTCCTTGTTCCATGCACGGTCTGTGTTTAACATATAAGTTTCTCAGGGGACCCTTCTGAGTTTATATATATATATATATATATATATATATATATATATATATATATATATATATATATATATATATATACCGTATTTCCCGGCGTATAACGCGCACCCTAATTTTGAAGAGAAAATTATTTTGCAGAGAAAATTTAGGAAAATAAAAATTTAGGAAACATTATATCTCCTACCTCACTTCACATGTACAATTTTAACGAGTTAATTTTAACGCAGGGTGATTTTTGGAGTATTTTTGGGGGAAAAAAGTGCGAGTTATACGCCGGGAAATACAGTGTGTGTATATATATATATACACACACATGTGTGTGTGTGTGTGTGTGTTATATATATATATGTGTGTGTGTGTGTATATATGTGATCAGTCTTTCCTTGTGAACAGACGTGTTTTAACGAGTGTCCAGTGTTACCAATTGAATAAGTGGTTTTCGTTGGTGTCTTTAAAAAAAATAGTGTTTGGGGCATTCTTAACTAAATTACTTCGTGTTACTAATCATTCATTAACGAATATATTTCATTTATTGACTTTATTCATTACTATATAATTTGATTAAGCCAAGGCGAGTGCACGTGGCTTGCCTTGTTTGTTTTTCGAATCCATTAGAAAACGAGGTTTAATAAGGTTCAGTTTGCCTTGTTTGCCTTGTTTGTTTTTCGAATCTATTAGAAAACGAGGTCTAATAAAGTTCATTTTCCCTTGCTCCTGGCTTAGCAAGTAGAGTGTCGTCACCTTCTGTGGGAAAAAGGAAAAAAGGAAAGAAAAAGGTCGGTCAAATAGTAGGCAGATAAGTTTTATTAATACTTTTTTTTTACAGATCCTTCGTCGGTAGCTTAATTAAGTATATATTCATTTAGTATAAATTTGTATTATAAGAACTTGTTTCTGCGTTTCAAGAACATTTTTGCGGGCTTGCACAGGTGACGGCACAATAAGCACGCGGTAGACCTACGTTGTACCTTATTAATTTCCAAACGCGTCCCCGTCAAGTACTTGCAGTCGCTGTGAAGGGAAATTTGCCGCTTGCGCGTTTACTTTGGCTAATAATAATGAACAGTTAGTTAGCAGATGATGCTCACGTGAGAGGGAGGCCAGAGTGAGGCTTGAGGAAAGGGCGATGCTCCTGACTGCAAAATTAGAATCCCTTGAGACTTCAGTTACGACCCCTCCTCCCTCAGTTTCTACTAATAATATAAATAGTACTAATAGCCCTCTCTCTTTCCCTAGTTCCCAACCCTTCGTTCAAGTGCGTAATGGAGCCCCATTGAGAAAACCTAAGACTTGTCTACCATATATATATATATATATATGCACGCGCACACACACAACACACACACACACATATATATATATATATATTAGGGCGGCGTGAAACAACTTTTATTTCAAATTTATGTGCCTCACTTGTTTTTTGGTGTATTAGAACATAAAAATGATGGATACAGTCATTTAATGTTTGTAAGTCAAACCATGTATCGCATTTTTACATAAAAGCGAAATGACCATCAGCCGGTTGTCCATAAATAAAAATATGCTCATAACGTAAAAACTAAGTGTTCTATCAAAAAAAAAAAAAATTGAAGGAAAACGCTTTATAATGCAAAACTATACTTAAAAAACGCCATTGTGCATACATTGTATTGAAATAAAATTGTATCTGGTCTCACTTGGTTGGATGCCGTAAATCATTACATTTGAATGCGATATAAAACCCGCCATCTCAAATATTATTATTTTTTCATGAGAGGCATCAGATCCTTTTTGGTTTCGAGTGAGGGAAGCAGAGAGCGACTTTTTATTCTTGACCTAATAAATCCGTCTCTTGATTCCTGTGATATTATTGATGCTGATGTATCTGTAACCAACTTCAAGGCTCTTTCGACGTTCTGTGTGTGAATGGGGTATTGCTCAACTTTGAAACATTTTGTTTCGTACTCAAGCAATTCTTCATCACACAATTTAGAAGTGAGTGGTGGTTCACTGATATCAATCCTATCCCAGCAGATGATGTCTGTCCAATGTGATGCTTTGAAGTTCAATTCTGGTACTCTAAATTCTTTGATTTTTCTTGTATTGGCTTCCTTACACTTTCTTGTCTGCATTATTCGATTGATTGCAACTTTGCGCAGCTTTTGCTCACTATCTGACAGCATTGATAGAAGAATATTTTCTGAGAAAAATAGCCATTCCGTGATATATAAGGTTGGACAACTTTTTGTATATCTTGGGGTAACAGGTTGAACCTTTTCATCGCATGAAAGATATGCTTGGGTCCATCAGGCAGATACGGTTTAAATTTTATATTGAACCATTTAGGACCATAGTTTGTTACTATGAACAGAACAAGGCTACGTAACTCTCTAGAGGGATTGTTTTGGGAGACATAATAACGACATAGTCTGTTAGCTAGAGTTAACCATCCAGAGTTGTTAAAGGGACCAGGCTTGAGTTTCTCTAGGTTTCCGTCAACATATCCTTCTCTTATGGCCCCAGTTATTCTGAACATGTATTGTTGATCGTTACTTAAATCTTCTCTGAGCTCATCTGTGAGAACTGGGATGCTATCGGCCTCATCCGTAATTGGGGAGAACTTTACACACAGGCATCTCATGGCAAGTCTTAAGAGCATTACCAATAGATCCGCTGAATGATCTTGGCCCAGTTGTTTTCCCGTCGTATCGCTCAAACAGATGCCCTAAGGGAAGTTCATTTGTATGTAACACAAATGCGCCATTGCAATGGTTCAGCTTCTGCGCGATGAAATGGATTATGTCACCTTTAGACCCAGTGTTGACATTCATACTGTCGCACCCTATCACCTGGAGATTCTGGTCTCGTGTCACTTAATTCAAGTAAGCGAACAACGATTCAGATACATCACTTGCTTTTCCAGATTTAGGGCTCAAATGGTTAAGGTATTCTCCACCAGGCTCACTCAGTAGTACATAATGTTCTTCAACAATTATATCCTGGTACCATTTACCATCTTTATTTGTCTTTACCAACGTCTTGTCTTTTCTCCCATCAAAATATAAAGCTTTAACATCATAACTTTGTGCAGCTTCAACTTGTAATGTTTTTCTCAATTTCTGTCCCTCTCTTCTCACCTTACTTCGATCAATAAAAAAGTCACTGTCTTTTTCGGTAATGATACCCAAATCCACCAAAGTAGCTGAAGCAATGGCCGATGCAGCCCTATCTGAAACACCAAATCTGTCGGCTTCCATGGCGAGATTGGGTAAAGGGGCTCTCCTTTGAATGTTGGAGCATTCATATTCAGACTCAGTTATTGCTTTCTTCGGTACTAGAGAGATCAGTATTAGTATCAGGTGAAAGCACATCATCAATGACTACCTTTTCGAATTCTTCATGCATGATTATTTTTCTTCTCGCTTACTTCCTTGTTGCTCCTTCACTTTCTTGCATTTCTTTTTGCTATAGATCTTGAAAGGATAACATCCACACCTCCAATCGCCATATTTCGCATAGTCCTCTGATCCTCAAGGAATTCCGTTCTTCTTTAGGTATTCTTGATTCTTTTGGACAAACACAAATAATATGTTTTTCTTTACATTCGCTTTTTCGGCAGCCAAAATCTTGGTGCGAAACGAAGAGTTCTACCAATGATTTTTTGAACAATTCAATAAGCTTCGCACTGCTTTTTGGATCGATTGAGTTGCGTAACCGTGTCGGTAAAGCGCTTTCAGCTTGGTATTATGGATTTTTACTCATTGAGGGTATTGATGAACGTTTCCACACTTCGACCAATGCTTCTCGCTATCGTTTCGAGAATATCATTATTTGTCAATTTTGCAGATGAGCCTTCCTTCAGTAGAAGAAAATATCTCCCAACCTGCATATTAGAAGGTAAGACATTATGTGGCAATTCACTTGAAATTCCGAATAGAAAATGTTGCTTCACCGACTGTCTAATTAGTAGGGATTTTGCCATATTTAGATCTGAGGTTAAATTTCTACAGAAATATCACATTATGAAAATCTGAAAAAATACAAAACACGGAATTAGTTAAAACAAATTATATATAAGCTCTAAAACTAAAATGTAAACATATTTTACTCAATAGTCTTTGTAGCCATCCATGCTACAATATGCAGCATGCGGCCCGTACCCCAATCCCTTATCAGCCTATGCAAGATGTCATTGACCTCGAGTGAGACTGATGTTTAGATAAGCGTCTGTGTGTTTCTTAAGTAGTTGGTGATTAGTAAGTATCGCTTGTTTTGTGTGAATATCGTTATCATAGTTATAACCAAATAACGCACAATATAACGAGATATCTTCTCTCAAAAACCGATAGATATTATACTAGGATCTTTCAAAATGACTTTCCGCCATTTTGTTTTGGCAAAAATGCGGCGGGTGGAGGGTCCTAAATAGAAAATATTATCTTTTTAAAAACTTCTAGAGGGTCAATACACCAAATGAGTGAAGCAAGACGTTTAATATTTTCACTCCCACTTTAATATTATATATATATATATATATATATATATATATATATATATTATATAATATATATATACACACACATTAAGGTAGGTTGATTTTCCGCATTTTTTTAGATATCGACTTTGGACTAGTCGAGATAGTCAGGGCTTAATATGATAATAACTGACAAAAATTTCAGATCCCTAGCTTTAACCGTTTTTTGAGGAAACCGTTTCAAAAATCGTCAAAAAATCGTACCGAAAAATACCGCATTTTCGCAATTTTCGGCCGAAAAAATCATGCTATTTTCATAAAAAAATCCTGAAAAAAGTTACAATTTTATTGAAAAAAAGTAAAAAAAACATGTACAGAGTCAAATAGACACATTTAGATCCCAAGATCATCATAATTTTCACTGTAAGAGCCCTTAGAAGCAAAGGAAGGCCTCATCTGGCGGCTTAGGGCTTTGGCCAGAATGTGTTTGTGCCTTGATTCGAGTCCATAAACAGTATGGGAAGCTTCAGATGTCAGCTTCACGGCCCTTTCAACACTCTGAGAATGTGAAGGCAGATCAGGCAGCTCCAGCTTGGTGCCATTCAGCAATGCTTCTTGAAGCTCCTGGTCAGAAAAGTCTTCTGTGAGAGCAGGTTCACAGATGCCACTTTGAGAAAGGTTGATTAGTTCTGACCAGTGGGTAGCTTCAATGTTGATGGCTGTGATCTTCTTCAGCCTCTTCTTGGCTGGCTTCCCACTTCTGAAAGAATAATAATTAATTTATTTTTTATTCCAGTTTAAGATTTAATCCCTATTAGTCTCAGAATTGCTGATTTAATTTAACTTAAATTAAAAAAAAAAAAACCCGAGTTCTATAAATCCCCATAATCGAATTTTTTTTCAGAAAGAAGGTAAGATTATTTCCATTATCAGAGGGGAGGGGGGAATTGGGATAAGAAAATGTGAAAAAAAATTCGATTATGGGGATTTATAGAACTCGGGCCTTTTTTTTATTAAATAAATCCCCATAATCAAATTTTTTTTTCACATTTTTTAAATTAATAAATGCTTACCTGATGGACAGAATTTTCTTGAGAGCAGCTTCTCTCACTTCCAAGTCATCAGACTTCATCATGGAGTACAGCACATTCTCGGGCAGCAAGGCAAAAGCATTGTACTTCAGGTTCTTGAAAGCAACACCCTGGATTTCTTCAGACTGCTGCTTGTCCTCTGGATCATGTTGAAGATGTACAGCTGCTGATTTGGAACTTGCTGTCCCTTTTGATCTCAAACCAACTGACTGCATACACTTCCACAATGAACTTGATGGCCTGGTAAAGCTTATCCTGTAGTTCTGGAGGGTAAGCACCTCTGATCCACAGACACATCAATCTAATTCCCAAAGTCAACCATCTTGCATGGTTTAATGGTCCAATTTTCCAGGCAGCAAATCTTGGGTTGACTTTGCCCTGGAAATTCCAAGCACATACTCCAAAAGAAGCCTCTGGTCGCTACTGAGATCATTCAGTGTCTCCTCAGCAAATTCCATGTCATCCAGGGGGCCACTGAGTTTGGTGAATTCCACTTGTGGCAGATCTTGGTAGTCAATTTCACAGAGTTTTCCCAGCGGACGGACCAGTGAAAGCAGTGGGACTTTTGGTACTGCCATCAAGATGCTTGAAAACAGCTCTGAAAGGAAGCTCATTCTGATGGAGTGAACAGCCAATGGTGTGCAATTTCCGCTCAATTTTATTTTCCAGAGCTGTTACAAGGCCTCCCTCCCAGCCAGTGTTTGTATTTGTGTTGTCAAGGAGGACAGCTTTCAGGGTATGAACACTGTTAAACTCCTCCAAGACACTAGTAACTTCTTCACCAAGAAGAACTCCAGTCGCACCTTTAATTGGGATGACTCTGTGAGTAAGATATGTTCCACTTTCAGTTCCCGGCTCCTTTGTGAAAGTCAAATGGTGCTCTTGTCCCTTTCCTTTCTTCAGCTTAGTCTCCCCATTTTCATCCTTAACTTCTCTGTACAGCAAAGTGTCCTTGTCAACTTTCCCATCAACCCCAATACAGACTAACTTTTCCAGACCCTCATTGTGATTTTCATCACTTTTCACTTTCATTCTAGCTTTTTCCCTGTCCATTTTCGATTTATCAACTATTATCTGTTTCACATCAAGGCCAGGCTTAAGCAGGTCCATAGCTTGTAAGTCCAGGAAGAAGGCATTAGCAAGACTTGCCCCAAGAGGAAGAAACATACCCCTGATCAGTTCCATGGCATATCTGGGGTTTTTCAAAAAGCTGTAACCTCCACTTGGGTGCCTCCTTGGTTTGAACTCTTCAGCTTCACCACCAGATGGCTGAAATGAAAATAAAAAATAAATTACTAAAGCGAAAATGGGGGAAAATAGGGGAAAAAGTAGGGAAAAATATGGGTACAAATCGACGAAAATGGGCGGAAATAAGAATAAATTACTTAAACGAAAATGGGGGGAAAAAGTGGGAAAATAGGGAGAAAGAAATGGGTAAAAATTCAGGTAAAAAGTCGGCGAAAATGGGCGAGAAAAAGAATAAATTACTAAAGCGAAAATGGGGGAAAAAAGGGGGGAAATATGGACAAAAAGTAGGGATAAATTTGGGTAAAAATGGGATAAGATATAAGAAAAAAAATATATTACCTCTCCTGATTCTCCTGAGCTGGATTCAAAAGAAATATCTTGTGAAGATGTGGAGGCAAAAGTGGCCAAATCCAGTTCCTGCTGCTGTTGAATCTGGCTCTGTAATCTTTCTGCTTCAGCTGCAGCCCTCTGGTCTCTCTTTACAGCAGCTTTATCCACAGATCCCAGCTGGAAAGAGCCCTTGGGTCCTATTTTGGCCCTCTGATCTCTCAAGTATTCCCTCTCCTCTACTGGAACCTGAAATATTAAAGTATATTAAATAGCGGATCTAAAATAAGAGATAAAATCCTGAAAAAAATTGATTATTAATTTCTATTACCTGGGGGGGGGGGGGGGGGGAAGGAAGATTACAGGAGGAAAATGCGGATATTTTTCAATTACAAGCATTGAATTTCCTTCCATTTAAAAGGCACCTAATCGCACCAAGTTAGGCCAGTTAAAAGTTTAAAAAATAATAGCATTACCTTCTTACTGGGAGGACAAGTGCAGATTATGTGCTGTGTTTGACAATTTTCTTTCTTGCACTTCACAGCATTGTCATCACAGGGACGGACAGGTAGCTTACAGGCGCAAGCAGAAATGTCAAAAAGTTTATCCAGCTTTTCCTCCAGATTCTGCTCCTGGACTGTAGAAAGAGATTTCCTGTTTATCTCTTTTGCTTTCTTGAAGCACACTTTATCCACCAATTTCACTACATAATATTCCTCATACAAGGGCAGCCGCGGGTTCACTGCCTGCCAGATCTCAATCACATCCTTTGCTATCATTTTAGTAATTCATAGTCTTTCAAGTCTGGGTGGCTGTTTTGGAGGAAATAACTGTACTGAATAACTTGGCGGAGGGTAGGAGGCTCTGTTTTATCCAAAGGGGAAGGCTGGCCACTGAATTTTTTGCACTATCACTTCGAGTTAACACTGCAGACTTCCGTTTTTTACCCATTTTTATGAAATATCTGAAAATAAACAATTAAATGAACGCATCATAAAATAACTTAATTTAATACACATTTTATAGGTAAATATCATAAAAAAATACAAAATAATACACTAATAAACATCTATAATGCATTTACAATAAGTTTCAAGCATCGTTTTGTTAAAAAAGCCGAATTTTAATTGATTATTTTGATGAAACAAGGTCCGATATTTTGTTTGTTTACATTGCGCGAATGCCGCGCGCGCGATTTTACACGTAAAATTCGGCAATTTTACAACTTAAAAATAATTAACAATCCTCAAAAAATACAATCATTTTCACAAATATGAGTTGGTGCAACGTTTTTTATACATTAATACCTTTCTATCTAGACTAGTCCAAGATCACAGTTCCAAAATCAACCTACCTTAACACACACACACACACACACATATATATATATATATATATATAAACGTAATGAGTTTGAATTCCTTACTGATTTTTTCTTTAAAAATGGTTTTCTAAGGGATCTTGTAGGAGGTGTTATTGGTAAGTTTCTTAATAATGTATATTCCCCCAACATTGTCCCAACGTATGATGTTCCTAAGAATTGTAAATATCTTGTTTTACCTGATATCTATCATTTTAACACTTTTGTGAAAAAGCAATTGTTGAGTGTGGTGAGGAAATTTTATTTTCACACTGATTTTAAGATTGCCTTTGTAAATAATAATACCCTTGAATGTTTTTTCCGATGTAAGGACAAAATCCCCTCTGCGATGAGCTGCTCTGTCGTTTATTTGTTTACCTGCCCTGGGTGTTCCCAGGGGAACTACGTTGGCAGTACAGTTCGTTCTTTGCAGGCGAGATTTTGCTCCCATATGAGTATTAGTCTTAGGACAGGGAAGGTTTTATCGAGAAAAGAACAGTCTGCTATTAGAAGTCATTCTATCAAGTGTAAGGTTGACGTTTCTGTTGACAATTTTAAAATTCTTAAATCATGAAAATGCCCGTCCTCCCTTCGTATTTACGAATCTTTGTGTATTAAGTTTTTGACCTCTAGTTTAAACATTGATTCTGGTTGTTACCCTCTTTATATTAATTAGAATAACTACCTACTAAATTTTCCCTTCCCACCCTGTCTCCTTTTCGCTTCAGTTTCTTGTGTGCTGTCAAGTGAGCATAGGTATGTCGGTTTACTCTTGTTATTTTTCGTTCAACTTTTTATTCCGTTTAATTTTTTATTTGTAAAGTTTTTTACCAATTTTACGTTTGAATGTCTTTAGTTTTAAGTTTTATTTTTATCATTCATATATTTTTTGTCATTTATATATTTTTTACTTTTGATTAGATTTTGGCTTATGCCTGTTTCCACTTTGTAATTTTAATTTTTATTCTTGAACAGTTTTAATTTTGTACTCTAGATTAGTTTTTAACTCTCGGCATTTATATTTTTGTCATGTATTAATTTAAGCTTTAATTTATTAGGCCTTGAAAATGGGTAGAGTTGCCCGAAACGTCGGCTGCAGCCAAATATAATGACTTTTTTGCTCTACGTCTTCGTTTTTATCCTAAATGTATGAGAAAACTACGTCTCCTAAGGAGGGATCTTATTTCATATACACACATATATATATATATATATATATATATATATATATATATATGTGTGTATATATACGGTATATATATATATATATATATATATATATATATATATATATATATAGATATATATATATATATATATATATATATATAATTTAGGGTGATGCAAAATAACTTATCATTTCAAAAACTTGAAGACACCCTCTAATTTTATTTAATTTAGTGTAAAAACTGAACATGCAAAATTTCAGCACAATTGAAGACATATAGCAGTCATAACAGACTCTGAACCTCTTTCCGTAAACCTTCTCATCCCTTTCATTGCTATAGACGCCGTGGCCGAACATTCTAGAATCATTTCTTTGCTGTGACGTCACTGTGGCGGCCGCGTCAGTGTAAGTGCGGCGTCACTGACTCAGTATCTTTGCTGCCTTCGCTGAGAGTGGTTGTATAGCAGTTGCTGAGTTGCACTCATGGAGCGGCATACGCGTCACAAAACAGTTGTTTGGCTCATAGGACATCCTATAGAGTCCTTCAAAGAAACCCAGCTTCCATCTAAAAGGGAAACATTAGCATTGTTTATGAACTACAAGATCAATAAAAAGCAACAGGTGAAAACAGCGGCTTTGTTGACTGCTAGAGATGTTATGGATGTGTGGGAAAAGGCACGCATCCCAACAGTGTTGAAATGTCATGTCGTGGAGAGAGTAAAGAAACTTTTCAACGAGTGGGAGAAACTAAAGAAGAACAGAAATAATAAGAAGAAGCAATCACCTGCACTACTTCAAAAACAAGAGAGCTGGCAAAATGACTTGCAAGATCTGTTTGACATTGCACATGCAAGTGCTCTTGACATGATAAAGATAGATGAAGATCGTGAGTTTTTGATGCTGCAACGACAAAAAGGAAGAAAAGGCAAAATGTCTGGAGTGGATAAAGTTTTTTCATAAATGGAAGAGATTGCTAGAGAAAAGGAAACATTGCTTGAAAAGAAAAGAAAGAGGGAAACAGCCGTTTTCGAAGCAGCAGTGCTCTCAAGTTCAAGTCCTTCAAGTTTGAATGAAGATAGTTCAAAATCAGAAGAAGAATTTGTTGCTGACCCTCAGCAGCCATCAACTTCGAGACAAAGTAGATCAAAGTCTAAGAGTGCAAAGCTTATGGATTCTTCAATGCTTGTATCTCTTGATGCTGCAAAAGTAAGTGATAGAGCTGCTTCGGAAATCTTGATCCCAACAATCAATGCTCTTGGGCAAAACCCTGAAGAATACAGTGTTAGCTATTCATCGATACGGAGAGCAAGACAAAGGAACCGCAAGACAATGGCAGAAAATTTGAAGCAGGATTTCGAAACAAATTGCCCTCTCCAAATACATTGGGACGGCAAACTACTGGAAGATATTACTGGTCATGAAAATGTTGATCGACTGCCAGTTCTAATTTCCGGCCAAGGAGTTGATCAGCTTTTGGTATTCCCAAACTTGCCAGAGGAACTGGTCAAAACATTGCAGATGCTGTCCATCAGTTAGTATTGGAGTGGAATATATCTGACCAAGTGAAGGGCATGTGTTTTGACACCACTGCCTCCAACACAGGTTCTAAGAGTGGTGCTTGTATGTTACTAGAGCAAAGATTGGATAAAGATATGCTGTGGCTGGCTTGCCGACATCATATTTTCGAAATAGTGTTAGAAGCTGCAGTTTCTGTCTCCTTGCCATCTTCTAGTGGCCCTGACATACAACTGTTTAAGAGATTCAAAGCAAAGTGGGTGGAAATTGACAAGAACAATTACCAAACAGCAACAGATGACCCTAACATTGCAGAGAAAATCTCAGATGCTGAAGAACTCATTCAATTTGCTCAAGCTCAGCTTGATGAACAGCAGCCTCGTGATGACTACAAGGAATTGCTCGAGCTAACGCTCATTTTCATCGGTAGTGCCCCCAAGTCAGGAATCAGCTTTAAAGCACCCGGAGCTTATCACAGAGCACGATGGATGGGCAAGCTAATTTACTGCATTAAAATTTGGATGTTTAAATCTCAGTTTAAACTAACTGAGAGAGAGGAAAAAGGACTGAGAGATGTTTGCTGCTTTTCAGCTGCGATATACATCAGATCGTGGTACCTGGCACCCATACCCTCATGCGCCCCCCGTTCAGATTTGCATTTTGTGCAAAGTCTGCAGCTCTACAAGCAAAAGGATGACAAAATTGCAAGTGCTGCACTCAATAAGTTTTTGAGACATTTGTGGTACCTCTCTGAGGAGCTTGTGGCGCTTGCATTTTTTGATTCAGCTGTTTCGCATGAGACAAAAAAACAAAATGAAGCATGCTCTGCAGAAACCAGTTGACTCAAAACCGAGCAAACGAGCATCAATAAATCCTGAATCAGCTGGGCAGAAACAACTGCAGGATTTCGTTACTGCGAACACAAAAAGATTCTTTGAAATCCTAGAGGTGCCTTGCACTTTTCTTGAAAAAGATGCTGAAGAATGGAATGATGATGAAAGTTATGCGAATGCAAGAGATATCGCATATGGACTCAAAGTGGTAAACGACATTGCGGAAAGAGGTGTACGACTGATGGAGGAATACAACAAACTGATAACCAATGATGAAGAGCAGAAACAATACCTTCTTCAAATTGTTAAAAGTTACAGGTCGTCACTCTCAAACAAAAACAAGAAAACATTACTCTTGCTTCACAAAAAACGAAAATAAACATACATAAGTGGTTATGATATGCCTACTGGGGAAACTTCCACATAAAAAAAAGTTAACGCGCTATACGCTGTACCTCAGAGGGTGGTGCGGAAATCAGCGTGCCTATTATTTACTATTTTATGAGCTCACTACGTACTATAGTCTAGAATGTCATCGTTTTTTTTTCAAACTAGGTTAACTAGGTACATATCAAACCGGCTCCGGCGAAAATATCAACAAAACAATATTTTTGAGCACAAACTGATATACATTTATTTTTAAAGCTTGGTAGCAACCTCTAATTTTCTCTTTTTCAACCCCAAATTTCGCATACAATGCTTTCTTAGGAATATGAATAAAATAGGAGGGTGTCTCCCTGAAAATTGAAAAAAAAAAATTTGACCCCTTTTTTGCATCACCCTAATATATATGTGTGTGTGTGTATATATATATATATATATATGTGTGTGTGTATATACATATATATACATACAGTACATATATATATATATATATATATATATATATATATATATATATATATATGTGTGCAGAATCACTTTCATATGAAAATTAAAAAGTTTATTGGCACCCCATACTCCATATGACAAATATTAATAATAATAATAATTGGGGCTATGGTAGAATCTTTAATGCATGGTGAAAGGTGAAAAATAAATAAGTTACCACCAAATCTAAAATCTGGATCAACAATTAAATTAATATTTTTTTATAATATAATTTAAAGATGAATTTGGATATATTAAGATAAAAACATGCTTTAAATAAGTCTTCTTTAATGGGGGGGGGGGGGGGTAAAAGGTGAAAAATGAATAAGTTGCCCTAAAATAAAATCTAGTTTTTTTATAAAATTAAATGAATATTTTTTATAATAAGATTTCAAGATATATTTGTATGCTAAGAAAAAAAAATTGTTTTGCTTTAAATTTGGTTTACCATATTTGAGTTTTAGTTTAAAAGAGCACCTAGCCGACAATACATGGCCTCGTGGTAGTTTTTTGCCACGAGAAGTTCAATAGCTTTGACTATTGGCTGTGCCGTTTTTTGAGACCTTACTGGTCTATTATGGCCTTATAAACGTATTTTAATACGTTAATGAGACGATTAATAGCTTTGACTATTGTCTGTGTCGTATTTTGAAACCTTACTGGTCTAATGAGTGATGGTGGTGCTGTCTATGTGGTATGGCATGAGTTTTTGATGTGTGGCTGTGTATGAAGGGGTATGTGAGGTATGCTAAGGGCTTGCAATAGGATCACCTGAAAATCAGGGCCCCCCTAGCCTCAATTACCAAATGATATCTTCGTTAAAACAACGAAAATATCACGACTTAACCTAACAAATCGTCAAGGGCGTACAGATGACCTAACTGGGCAGTCAATTTAATTTATTATTATATTTGGTACTGTAAAGCAAAAAACAAGAATACATGAGGGCCCTGATCTTCAGGTGATCCTTGCAATATACTAGAACTGCTTTAATTCATTGTGTACGTTATGTTGAGGTGTGGCTGTGTGTAATTGCGAGGTATTCTAACCCTCTAAAGCAGTGGTTCTTAACCTTTTTACTACCATGCCCCCTCTAGGAATTGGTCCTTCCCTCCACGCCCCCCTTCAATCAAAATAACATTCTCAATAACTTCTCAATATTAGCCCATGCTCTCGTTAAGAGAATAACAAATACAATTAGAGAAATTCCTGTTTCTAGGGGGGCGCGCCCCCCCGGTTAAGAACCACTGCTCTAAAGGTACTGCCTGACAGCCGATTACGCCGTACGATTGGCTGTAGCATGGCTGACATCTAAGCCAGCTGTCTGTGATGCTGAAGACACCATTATGCGATGCTCCATGGCTACGAATGGATGGACCTTCTCTCTCTTCTTGTGTTTAGGCTACCACACATTTACACACCCACATGCATATATATATATATATATATATATATATATATATATATATATGTATTTTTTTGTGGGCCTGAGCAGGCAGGTTAGGTTACCCTTGGAGTTCACATACATACAAATCATATACTGTGTGTGTGTGTGTATATATACGGTATATATATATATATATATATATATATATATATATATATACTGTATATATATATAAATAAAAGGAGTTCACATTCATTTCACATATATATATTTTTTGTGGGCCTGAGCAGCTAGGTTACGTTATCCATTGGAGTTCACATTCATTTCACACACACACACACACACACATATCTATATATATATATATATACATATATATACAGGGTGTCCCATAAGTCCGGCATCATAGGAAAAATAATAAAAAAAGGCAAAACAAAAGCTTTTATTTACAGAACGTGCTCAATATGTCCACCATTGTTTTCAATACACAAATTCAGACGTGATACCCAGTCAGCAAGCACACGGTGAATGATGTCAGGAGTAATGGTGTTACATGCCTCAATAATGCGCTGCCGCAAATGTTCACACTCGTAATTTTCTCTGCGTATACCAGCGCTTTCAAGTGGCCTCAGAGATAAAAATCTAGTGGCGTGAGATCCGGGCTTCTGGCTGGCCATTCCACAGGCCCTTGACGTCCTATCCAATGACCAGGGAATTGTTGGTACAGGTATTCCCTTACTTGGGTGCTGTAATGTGCAGGAGTCGCTGTATCATCGTCAGTGGACCTCCTTCAAGGTCCACTGCGTGGTTTATCTTCTATGGATCCTGTTTCCTTAAACTTTGCAACAAGTCTGCTAACACAACTCTGTGTTATTGGCTCGCGGTCTGGATGCAGTCTGTTAAATTCAGCAGCTGCCTCTCTTTGACTCCGATTTCCTACGAGTAGAATTATCTGGATTCGTTCTTTCTTGCTCACAGACATTATGGCCTGTAGAAAGAGAAAAATATGAATTATGGTTTGTAGAAATATAAAAATATGAATTTCTCCTATGATGCCGGACTTATGGGACACCCTGTATATATATATATATAATATATATATATATATATATATAATATATATATATTGGGGGTTCAAAACACTCTCATCATGTTGCATGCAATGTTGCAAGATACAATGTTGCATATAATTGCATTACACTCGGGATTTTTGCGGTAGTACTACTGACCTCTGTGCAGTAAATGATTAAGCAAATGTCTGAGTAAAATCGTCTGGCGTTAGCCAAAACAAAATCAGTAAACCTCACCTTCTCTTCCCCACTGAAACTCGGGTGACTGGGACGACTGACAGCAATCCCTCTTTTGTACCCTCTTACTTTCTCTATAATCAATTTCATTCCAAAGGTGAATGATGCGTATATGTTCGCAACGACCTTACTTGTTCTCGTATTGCCGAAATTGAATCCTCGGAATTCTATACCGTCTGGCTACGGTTTACATGCCAATTTCAAACTAAATACATATGCGCTGCCTACCTTTCTCCTAATTCTACTGACTATCCAACATTCTTTGACTATCTCACTTCTGAAGTGAAATACATTCCACCCCATTCTCTTTTTGCTGAAATCTCCATTTTAGGAGATTTCAATGTTCACCACCACCTTTGCTTTCCTCCCATTTCATTGACATGCCTGGTGAACTATTTTACAAATTTTCTATCCTGAATGACCCAGAGCAAATTATACAGCACCCGATTCGTATCCCGGATCGTCTTAGAGATAAGTCCAACATTCTGGATTTGTTTCTCACCTCAACCTTCTTCTCTCTCAGTCAAACGTTTTTCTCCGTTAGGCTCCTCCGATACCAATCTTATATCTGTTTCCTGTCCTATCGCTTCAATTCAGCTTTGAATCCTACCAAGAGGAGACGCTTTGGCACTTTAGCGTCGTTTATTGGGATCCCATTTGGCAGTATTTCTGTAATTTCCTGCAGAATGATTACTGCTTCAGTGGCCGGGGCTCTTCGATTGTGCTGAGCGCATCACGGAGGTGATTCTCTCGGGCATGGAGGCGTACATTCTATTCCTACTACTAATGCAAAAATATCTTGGTTTAACTTTACTTGTTCTAATAGTATCCGCAACAAAGAGGAAGCTTGGAGAAAGTACCGTCAACATCCCACTCCTGACTCTCACTTAGCTTATTTTCTGCCCGGAATCGTACAAAATCTGTTTTTCGACTCTAAAAATTTCTTCATCCGTCAAAAATGTGAAAACGTATCGAATTTTAATTCTTCTCACTCTTTCTGGCATCTAGATAAGAACCTCTCCAACAACTTTACTACTTCTTCCCCCCATCTTCTTTTTCTTTCCGACGGCTCAGTTGCCGTCTCTTCTCCTCATAAGGCTGAACTCTTCGCTCAAATTTTCGCCTCCAACTCAACTCTAGACGATTCCGGTGCTGTTCCTCCACCTCCAACTCCCTCCGACTTAATTATATCTGAAATTAGAATCTCTTCTTATGTGGGCTCAACTCTAGGAAGGCGTACGGTCCTGAATGTGTTCCTTCTTTTCTCGAGAACTGTAGTTCTGTGCTGATACCCTGCCTAGGCAAACTTTTTAGTCTTTGTCTTTCACTTTGTACTTTTCCTTCCTTCCCAAAGAAGCGTAATCTCTTTCAACCCTCCGACTATCGTCCAGCTGCTTCGATTTCTTGCCTTTCCAAAGTTTTTGAATATATCGTTAATAGAAAGATTCTCAAACACCTCTCTTCTCGGAATCTTCTTTCAGATCGTCAGTATGGTTTCCGCATGGGACACTCTATTGACGATCTTCTTACATATCTCTCTGACTCTTGAGCATCTTCCTTTCAAGATTTCGGTGAAACCTTTGTTATTGCGGTAGACATATCAAAAGATACAGTCTGGCACAAATCTTTAATTTTGAGACTGTCCTTCGGTTTCTACCTTTCTATCTGTGCCTTCATTTCCAATTTCCTTTCTGGCCGATATATACATTAACTGCGGTTGGAGATGACCACTGTTCTTCTCCTAAAGGGTTCTGTCTTGTCACCCACTCTTTTTCTTTTATGTATTTATGAATGAGCTGATAAGTCGAACTCTTTATCCACTCTTATGCCTATGATTCCACTCTTCACTTTTCCACCCGCTTCACAAAGCGTCCCTCTCAACAGTCACTCCATGATTCGCGTAGGACGGCTATGGTACACCTGACCTCTAATCTTTCTGCCATATCTAATTGGAGCAGAGAAAAACCTTATGCTTTCAATGCCTCAAAACCTCAGTTCCTCCATCTGTCTACTCGTCACAATCTTCCACACAACCATACCCTTACCTTTAATAATACACGACTCAATCCTTACTCTTCTCTTAACATTTTTGGCGTTTCCTTTTCTCATGATCTTTCCTGGAAAGATCACATATACACTCATTTCAAAACAGTTTCTAAGAGGTTAAGTATACTCTAATGGCTCCACAGTTTCTTCACCCCCACACAGTTGATGTCTCTGTACAGGGGTCTTGTCCGCTCCTGTATGGAGTACACTTCTCCTGTGTGGGGTGGCTTAACCCATACAACCGTATTGACCGGGGTGAACCAAAGGTTTTTCTTCTCATCAGTTCCCCGCCTCATACTGACTGTTTTCAGTTCCTCTCTCTTCACTGTAATGTTGCCTCACTCTCTCTTTACTATAACTTTTATAACGGACACTCTCTTCTGAACTTTCTAACTGCATGACTCCTCCTTTAAAGTGGGCACGCAGTACCAGACTTTTGATACATTCTCATCCCTTTTCTGTCCAACTCTCTAATGCAAGGGTTAATCGGTATTTTCAAGCTTTCATCTACTCAACCAGTGAACTCTGGAACAATCTTTCTCAGTCCATCTTTCCCCCTTTCTATAACCTCCATTCTTTCAAATGTAGTGTCCAGACATCTCGAAAACCCTGGACCTTAATTTTGTCTCTCTTCCTCTTCTATAGGGGTGGTGTTTTTGCGGGCCCTTGCCCCTCCTTCTTTCGTAAAAAAAGGCTAGTACCATATATATTAAGTTAGGTTAGATTAGGTTATTCTCGGACAGTTATGGGTAGTGTGGTAGTGATGTAATTGTTTAGAGGGTAGAGAGGTTGAACGGTAGAAATAGTGAGGCTGTGAGGTATTCATGTAGAGAGGTGGAGAGGTAGAGAGGTAGTGAGGTATTGTGGTAGTGAGACCTGGCAATGGAATGAATGGCATTTTAGTTGTCTGCATTAAAATGAGGTTAGGTTAGGCTTGGTTTGGAGCTATGGGTAGTGTTAAAATGAAGATAAGTTAGAATAAGTTACTTTCAAACAGCTGTGGGTAGTGGGGTAGGGAGGTAGTGAGGTTGAGAGGTTGTAGTTCGAGAGGTAATGATGTAGAGAGGTAGAGGGCTGTGAGATAGTGAATTAGAGAAATAGTGAGGTCTGGCAATGGAAAGGTTAGGTTCCGTTAAGCTAAGTTATTTGGTGGCAATGGAATGAATGGCATTTTAGTTGTCTGCGTTAAAATGAGGTTAGGTAGGCTTGGTTTGGAGCTATGGGTAGCGTTAAAATGAAGGTAGGTTAGACTTGGTTACTCTCAAACAGCTATGGGTAGTGAGGTTGGGAGGTTATAGTTCGAGAGGTAATGATGTAGAGAGGTAGAGGGGCTGTGAGATAGTGAATTAGAGAAATAGTGAGGTCTGGCAATGGAAAGGTTAGGTTACGTTAAGCTAAGTTATTTGGTGGACTGCGTTAAAATGAGGCTAGGTTACTAGCTACAGGTACCGTTAAAATGAGATTAAGCTAGGTTAGGTTAGGGTACTCTTGGGTCTGTTATGACTAGCGTGAAAAATGAGGGAGTAGGTAAGGAAGTAAGTATGGAGGTAATATTGTGGTGGTGAGGTAGTGACGTACTGATGACGTGAGGTAGTTAGAGTTTGTGAGGTAGTGCCTATATCCCCAAAACTGATAAAGTGATATGCAATAGAAACGCGTTTCTTGAAGAAGAACTACAAGGGGAAAGTATAATGGACTTCAGCTTTACAACAGATGATATTACACAAGCTATAGAGAAACTAAAAGCACAATCGGCAGCAGGACCGAACAAATGGAATGCCACACTGATCAAAAACTGCAAGAATGCAATCGCTGAGCCCCTATATTGGATATAGAGAGTTCACTCGACACGGGAGAAATACCGAGCATCCTGAAGAGCGCGAACATAGTTACAATATATAAAGGAGGAGACCGATCCGAGGCTAAAAACTATTGGCCAGTGTCGCTTACATCTCATCTCACTGAAATATTTGAAAGAATAGTTAGAGAGAAAATCTATGACTTTTTGGAAACTCAGAAAAAATTAAATGATAACCAAAATGGATTCCGGTCAAGCAGATCATGTCCATCACAACTAATGGAATACTATAACGTTATTGATGCACTTGAAAGTAATGAAAACTATGATGTAATATACACAGACTTTGCCAAAGCGTTCGACAAGTGTGACTATGGAATCATAGCATATAAACTGAAATATATGGGAATAACAGAAAATGTAGGAAAATGGATATATACTTTCCTTAGTGAGCGACAGCAAGTCATTACAGTTCAAGGAATATCTTCATCAGAGTCAGAGGTCCTTAACTCAGTACCACAAGGAATAGTATTAGTTCCATTACTCTTCATGATCATGCTAACTCATATAGGTGAGGAATTTACCAGTGACAGCACAGTAACATACTTTGCCGATGACACAAAGATTATTAGAAAAATAAGAAACCCTGCGGATATAGGATCTCTACAAACAAACATGAACAGAATCCACAATTGGTTTAAAAGCAACAGTATGAAATTTAACATCGAGAAATTTGAGCTATTAAAGTACGGAAGAAGGGAGAACCTAAAATCCATGGAGTACTATACCCCAACTGGACAGAAAATTTTGAGAAATTCTAAAAGAAAGATTTAGGTGTTGTCATGATTGATGACGCGAAATTTGAAACAAAATAAGATGGCAGTAAACAGAGCAAAAGGAATAACTGGACAGATACTGAGAACCTTTAAAAGAAGGGATTGGAATATAATGATTCCTCTATTCAAAACACTGATCATACCCAAGTTGGAATACTGCTCGGTCCTAACATCCCTATATAAAAAGGAGATATTAATCAATTAGAATGGAGTCAGAGAAGTTTCACAGCCAAGATAAATAGATGCAAAGAACTAAATTACTGGGAAAGGTTACGTGAATTAAACTTATATTCACTGGAAAGAAGAAGAGAGAGGTACACCATTATTTAGACTTGGAAAATAATGGAGGAACTAGCCCCTGATCTTACTCTGAACCCTATAATCCCCCAAAACAACAGTGGAAGGCAAAAAAGGAAGAATGTGTCGTGTTCTTAAATTAAAGGCTAAACAGAGAACATCCTCAAACCTGAAGGAAAATAGTTTTGTTGTGAGAGGACCACGACTATTCAACCAGCTGCCCAAAGAACTAAGGAACACGAGTAGTGTTGCGGTGGATATCTTTAAAAGAAGATTAGACGCCTGGCTCAGAATAATGTTCGATGAGCAAGACGTACCTGGCTATGTGAGGTGGAGAGCAAAAGAAACCAACTCTCTACTTCCCCAGGCCAACTCGAGAGGAGTGGCGTCAAGCTTGACCTTCGTGACATGAGGAATCGTCGCACGGAACATTTGAAAAGTTTAAAGGTTGAAAGGAAAATGAGATAGTGTGGTAGTGAATGAGCGGATTGTTAAATACTTGTCTAGGGTAATTCAGGTTAGGTTATTAGGTGGGCTGCGTTAAAATGAAGTTTGATTAAGTTAGGATAGTTTAGTTAGGCTACTCAAGTGGGCCAGCTATGGGTACTGTGGTAGTGATGTAGTGTTTAGAGAGGTAGTGAGGTAGTGGAGTGGTGAGGTAGTGGAGTTGTGAGGTGATGTGGTAGAGAGGTAGTAATAGAGAGGTAGAATGGCTAGGATCGCTAAAATGTGGTGGTCGCGAAAATTCATAATACAATGTTACACCCATGTATACTTATTTATATTCAGTTTATCTTATATTTTCATTTATTTTTTATTTATTTGTAATTTTTTTAGTGATGACCCCTAAAATTCATATTATGACGTCATACGTACACTTATGCTTATTAATATTTATATATTGCTTATTAATCTTTATATATTTTTACCCTCATCTTTTCTCTTGCGCTCACTCCCCTTATCCTCACTTCTACTACACCATCCATTACCCTCATCTCTTCAACCTTTTGTCTCCCCTCTTTTCCTTTTTCGACACCTTTGCAAACAAAAACCTTTTTTCCTTACCCTACTCCCTTTATTTTATTCCCCCATTATCTCCCACTCCCTTTATATTATCCCCCATTATCTCCCACTCCTTCAATACCCTTATCCCTTCAACCTTTTGCTTTTCTCTCTTATCATTTTCGACAGATGTGCAAAAATATACCTTTATTTCTTATCATCTTCATCAGAAGATTGAGATATGAAAATTTTTAGTTTTTAGTTTTGGTGATCGTAAAAGTCATTATTTACATTATTGTTGTGTCATCGTGTTGCTGGTGGCCCCTACCGTTCATATTTATACTTATTAACTTTGAAATTTTTTTGTATATATATATATTATATATATATATTATATATATATATATATATATATTTCTTCCTTTTGTTATTATTGTTATTTAGCTAAAGTGTGGGAGTAGCTAAATTCATCGTATGATGCCACGAGCATATAATATATATATATATATATATATATATATATATATATTCATTTTTATTTATTCCTTTATTTCCGGCCCTTTATCTTACCCCCACATTGTTCCCCCTCTCACCCACAGTGAACTCATTCCCACATCATCATATATATACACACACACACACACACGACGAAAAAAACCTGGACACCTTTGTTTTTCCTACAAATTTCAAACTAGTCAAGTTAATACATCCAAATTAGTAAAAGATGTAGCCAATAGCATGGTTATCATATGCTGAAAACCTCAGTTAATTATCTTTGGCCATTTCTTAATTACAAAAAATTTAACTTGACGAAACAACAGCGAGATTTTGTGAAGCTGACTACGCTGACCACCAAATTCTCCTGACTTAAATCCTCTGGATTACTTCGTGTGGAATGAGCTGAAGTCATTGGTGTACCATGGTCGCAGGGAACCATTTTCAAATCTGGACGCACTTAGACAAAGAATTGAGGTTGTTTGGCCTATGGTGTCCCAAGACAAAATCAAGTCATCCATAGAGCAGTGGAAAAGGAAAGTACTGGCTGTAATTTAAGAAATGGGGGGGGCCAATACAACATCGATTTCAGTAGAGTAAGTTTTATATGAGTTCCATTTAAATTTTTAGCACATGATAACTATACTATTGGCTACATCTTGTACTAATTTGGGTGTATTAGCTTCATTAGTTTGAAATTTGTAGGTAAAACAAAAGTGTCTAGGGTTTTTTCGTCCACCCGATATATATATATATATATATATATATATGGGAATGAACTCAGAATGGTCCCCTGAGTTTTTTATGATACACACAGACAGTGCATGGAACAAGGAACTCTTCTGGGATAATTAAATCCACTATAGTCCGAATAAGTAATGGTAAATGACAAATACCATAGTTTTTCTTTTTCATGATGCTAGCCCGACGTGGGCAACGGGTCACTCGCAAAGAGGTCCCATAAATATAGCTTCCCTCACCAGCTATTTGCAAAGCAGACAGGATCCAGCTTTGGGACATGGATCTAGGGTTTAAAGCACCTAGCCATGCTACATTTAGAACCTCAATATAAGCAAAAGACTCGCTGCCTTCACGTCAGATTGAATGCATCAAAGAAAAAGAAAAAGGGGGTAACTATTATATTTTTAGCAAAAAACCAAAACTTAAACCTCAACTGGCAGAATTGAGCGTCCACTTTTCAAGGCACATAACATGTCCGTTTCAAGATGGGAATGAACTCAGAATGGTCCCCTGAGTTTTTTATGATACACACGTCGGGCTAGCATCATGAAAAAGAAAAACTATGGTATTTGTCATTTACCATTACTTATTCGGACTATAGTGGATTTAATTATCCCAGAAGAGTTCTTTGTTCCATGCACTGTCTGTGTGTATCATAAAAAACTCAGGGGACCATTCTGAGTTCATTCCCATCTTGAAACGGACATGTTATGTGCCTTGAAAAGTGGACGCTCAATTCTGCCAGTTGAGGTTTAAGTTTTGGTTTTTTGCTAAAAATATAATAGTTACCCCCTTTTTTTTTTCTTTGATGCATTCAATCTGACGTGAAGGCAGCGAGTCTTTTGCTTATATTGAGGTTCTAAATGTAGCATGGCTAGGTGCTTTAAACCCTAGATCCATGTCCCAAAGCTGGATCCTGTCTGCTTTGCAGATAGCTGGTGAGGGAAGCTATATTTATGGGACCTCTTTGCGAGTGACCCGTTGCCCACGTCGGGCTAGCATCATGAAAAAGAAAAACTATGGTATTTGTCATTTACCATTACTTATTCGGACTATAGTGGATTTAATTATCCCAGAAGAGTTCCTTGTTCCATGCACTGTCTGTGTGTATCATATATATATATATATATATATGAACAGAAGGACCAACACAACGGCAAACATTTTCATTTATTTTTTGTACTGCAGACGTTTCGACAAATCTTTTGTCATCATCAGTGAATTAAGTCTTAAAACCTTAAAACAAAAATAAAAATGAAAATTGCATCAATACAATATTAAAACCATTAAAATTAAAACCTTAAAATAAAAATATGAAAATTGCATCAATACAAAATTAAAATCATTAAAATTACATCACTACAAAAAATTAAAATCATTAAAATTAAATTAAATTACCTCAACAGGTAAATACACAATGTTTACATCAACCTCCATACTTGACAAAACCTAAGAGAAAACTGTATGGTCAGTAAATCAGAAGGTATGATATGTCTATGAAAATCGGTTGGTTAGTCAAAAGAGCTGTAATTTGTAAGATGAACTATTATTGTTAATGGAGGGTTTGTTTCTATAGATGTACAAAGATTCTAAAATTCGGAGTTCTGTGAGGTTATTGGATCTAGTTAGAATTTCAAACTGAGTTTTGTGAAGGGGATGGTTGTTTTCATTACTATGGTTTCTAATTGCGGAATGTGGTGGGCTACTGAGGGGACGGTTGGTACGGACTGATAAGCCCAAATGTTCAGAAAGGCGTACCTCCAGTTGGAGTTGAGTACTGCCAATATACGCAGCCTTACAGCTGTCGCACGTGTATTTGTAAACAACATTGGGCATACAGTTTTGGGGAATTCGTCTCTGAACTTTAAAAAATTTGATAATTTAAGTGGGTTGACGAAGGCGAATCTAAAATTTATTTGGGGATAACTAGATTTGAGCAGTTTGGACAATTCACCTCGAATACGCAATGATAAATAACCATAAAAAGGTAATTTAATATATCTGGTTTCTTTTTATACTGTAGTTATGGGGAGTTTAGTATTAAAAGTGTTATTTAAAAATTTCTTTAATTGGTTTATCAAAAAGATTAGAAGGGTAGTAATTATTAATAAAGTACTGTCTTAAAAATTTAAATTCTTCGTTTAATGAAAAGTATGTGTGTATATATATATATATATATATATATATAGATATATATATATACGAAAGTACTTCAATAAGTATCCGCACTTTTTATTTTAATGATAATATAGTTATATAATATATACTCGTAATAACGAGCCAAACTGAGATCTATAGGCTTATTTAGGCTAGCAAGAGTATAGGCTTATTAAGCTACTCGTAGCTGTCATATATCGTACGAGTAGTGAGCATGGCTGCGTTGCTTTCAATTTGTACTCTGGAAGAACAGAGATCCGTGGTTCGTTTTTTGTGGGCAGAAGTTGTGAAAGGAGCTGAAATTCACACGCGTTTATGTGCTCAGTATGCGAATAATGCGTTACCACGGCGAAGTGTGTACGAGTGGATTCAAATGTTCAAGGAAGGTCGGACATATGTGACAGATGCTCAGCGCTCAGGACGACCATCAACATCAACCAGTGGTGACAAGCAGGACGAAGCCAGAGCAATGATTTTCGATGATAGAAGATAACAATAAAAGAAATTGCATCTTCATTAGATATCAGTCAAGGGTCAGCCTATTCGATAGTACATGACATTCTTGGCTTTCACAAGGTTTGTGCAAGAAGGGTGCCCAAACAATTGACAGAAGAGCACAAGCGTAATCGTATGGACGTCTGCTCTCGTCTTTTGGCGCGGTATCATAATGAAGGTGAAAACTTTTTCGAGTGCATTATCACTGGAGATGAAACCTGGATCCATCACTATGAACCAGAAAGCAAACGACAGAGCATGCAATGGAAGCATCCAACATCTCCCGTTGCAAGGAAGTTCAAAGCGCAGCCGTCAGCAGGTCAAGTTATGCTAACACTGTTTCGGGATACACGAGGCCCTATCTTTGAACATTATCTAGAGTGTGGAACTACAGTAACAAGTGCATCGTATTCTGACATGCTTCGGAATGAGATAAACTGCAGGGTTCCCAAACTTTTACCACCAAGGACCCCTAAATATTTATATAGTTAATATAGTTATAGTTAATAAAGTTAATATAGTTAATATAGTTAATATAGTTAATGTTACTATTTTTCCAAAAGCTTAGAGACCCCCTGGAAGCTTCCTACAGACCCCTGGGGGTCTGTACACACCACTTTGGGAATCCCTGAGTTAAAGCAAGCAATTTGCACAAAACGGAGAGGGAGATTGTCGGAAGGTGTTATTCTGTTACACGACAATACGCGCCCTCATACCGCTGCACAGAATAGAAAATACCTTCAAGAACTTAAATTTGAAGTTCTCGACCATCCAGCCTACAGTCCAGACCTGGCACCTTCGGATTTTTACCTGTTTGGACCACTAAAAGACGCTTTGAGAGGTCAGCGATTCCAAGGCGATGATGACCTGAAGGAGGCGGTGCATGACTGGTTACGCACACAGCCAAAAACATTCTTTTGTGATGGCATTAGGAAGCTTGTACATCGCTGGACTAAGTGTATTGAGAAACAGACAAACTATGTTGAGAAGTGATGTGTTTATAACACAGGTCAACAAAAAAAAATTTTTTTTTCGTTGCCAAGGAAATTCGTACGAATTTAGGGTATTTTGGGTTTGCTGAATTCCAAAATGAAAGTAGTTTTTCCGATTTGGCTCTAGTTCTTGAGATAATGAATACCCTCAATTAATAGGAAACGTAACCATAACGCGTGCATATGGGAAACTACCGGAACATTCTAGATGGTGAGACCGAATAAAATGCCATTATGTATTTCATGTGTTTACTTTTGTATGATTTGAGACAATTTCAATGCGATTTGTAAGCAGGCTCCGCCTGAACATTAAATTTTTTGCATTTTTACGTGTTTCAATGGGTACCAATTATCTCATAAATTAGAGCCAATCTAGCAAAACCGATGTCATATTCGGAATCAGCACCACAAAGTTACTCCAAAATCACTCTAATATGATTGGCAATAAAATGAGTGTTGACCAGTGTAATCTATCAGATGTGAAAATAAAATTGTGAAAATAAAAAGTGCGGATACTTATTGAACTACCCTCGTGTGTGTGTATATATATATAATTATTATTTTTCCCTTTTTCTTACCCTCTTTAATCAGAATCCTCCCCCATTTTCCCCCATTATTCCATTCCCCATCCTTACCCTCAACCTTCATGTTTGCTCAGGTGAAACCTAGGTTTACTCTTATCAAACTCCTCCTCCTCCTCTTCCCCTCATCATCCCACACCATCATATACATATATGTATTTATTTATTTATTTTTATATTTATTTTTACCTTTATCTTTTTTCTTACCCTCTTTAATCAGAACCTTCTACCCGCTTTCCACCTCTGTCCCATCATCTCCACCACCATATATATAATTGCTCTTGACCTTTCCCCCCACTCTTCTTAATGGCTTGGGGGCGTCACCTCCTCACCCTCCCCATTACCCCTTCATTTTTTATTTGGGGGAGCGGCGGTATCCCTTAAACCGTTTACTCTTGGCTGTGTCCCTTTTCTCCCACTCTCCTTAGTGATTTGGGGGCGTCGCCTCTTACCCCATTACCTCCACTCTCCTTAGTGCCCTGTGAGCGTCACCCCTTTCTTCTCCCCCACTCCCATTAGTGGCTTGGGGGCAGGCCTGGATTACCCAATAGGCAAACTAAGTACGTGCTTAGGGCACCAGCAAAGCAGGGGCACCAAAAAAAAATGAGAAAATTTGTTTGAAAGAATTTGATATTTGATATTTCAAAGAAAGCATAGAAGTAGTCATCATGGAAAAAATCAAAACAAGGAAATGATGGCAATGTACCAGAAACAGCATTGAATCCTAGAGACAAATTTCGCGTATCGACTTACTACGCTTTAATTGATACACTTAAAGCTCATATGCAGAGGAGAGGTGCAGTGTACAAAGAAGTATCAAGTAGATTTTCTTTTCTAAACGATTTCGACTTATCTGACGAACAATATTCACAAGTTCCCAAAAGCTAGTTGACTCATACCCTGTTGACTTGAACATGAATCTCTGTGGAGAACTACAGCAGTTCTAATGTTATATGCGCTCAAAGTTTAATGAAACAGGAAAAACGAAATACAGTCAATTCATGACACCCTAGTGAAAGACAGGATACAATGTGTATTTCCAAATGTAGATATCGCACTACGTATTTTTCTAACATTGATGGTTACTAACTGCTCCGCAGAACGCTCTTTTTCTCAGCTGAAAAGAATAAAAAACCCTCAAAGAACAACAATGTGTCAGGACAGACTTGATTCACTTTCACTACTGTGTATAGAAGCGGACATGCTTCGTCGAGTCAGCTTCGATGAAATTATCCAGGAATTTGGAATCAGAAAATCTAGAAAGAAGCAATTTTAATTTCAGCATACATGGAAGTTTTGTTTCATTTCGAAAGATAAAAATTTATTTTACGGTTTAGTATTGTTTTTATTTTGAATTACATATATCTGGGGGCACCATAATCTTTTCAGTGCTTAGGGCCTCTAAAGGTCTTCATCCGGCCCTGCTTGGGAGCATCAAAATGTAGTTAGGCTGATGTCTACACTTAATATCAAATCGCTGCAGCTCTTAATACATTCTCGACCTTTGTCTTGGCGCTGTAAATTCTTGAGTAAGGTTGTCTTCCTTTTAAAGCTTTAAACGCTTAAAAAAGGAATTTTGTATTTGAATTCAATTTTCCTCTGATATGCTGCCATAAAGCTTTCTTAAACTACAATCATTATTCCTCTCTCAGGTAAGAGAGTATTTTGGATCGGTGATTTGACATTTTATGAACCATTTTGGACCAATAAGTATTTATAGTGTAGTAAGTATATTTAATTTTGACCAATAACTCCTCCCTTCCCCGTCAATGTATATGTCTTTAAGAATGTAGTCCTATGTAGCATCTCCCTCCTTGACTCCTTGACATGACCTCTCTACGTAAATAGAGCGTATTTACTTCTTTTTCAGTCTTCAATACAATAATTTTCACAGACAGTGTTTTATTTACATAAGTGTCTGTTTAACCCGAAAAGGCTAGTGTGGCCTACTAAAATAAAAGTGCATAGGTTTTTCTGGAATTATATCTTTTCTTCGCGAGTTAGATTTTATTATTGTTTAGTAAAAATAAATTGTTGAATTCAACTTATAAAGGTAATTTTCATTATGAGGTTACGTCGCCACAACACGAGTCGCTATGCGTGCGGTCCCAGCTGGCCTTCACGGGTTAAAAAAAGAAGCTATTTCTGCGTTTGTTTCTTCTAGTAGATTTTGTACAAAATTTAAGTTGTGTATGTATATATATATATATATATATCAGGGGCATATATTCAGGGTGTGCTAGGTGTGCGCCGCACACCCAATAGATTTTCTGTAAATTAATATTTAATTAACCCTTTGTCTCCCTCTCTCAACTTTAGTCGAGACGAAAAAGATGCCCTAACCATTAATTCCGCGCTCGACTGGTACACTAGTCGAGATGAGAAATGAGTTACTTCAATTCAGTTGTTCGGATTGTCTTCACAACCATTCGGTAAAATTTTGGTACTGAACGATAGAAGCGTCCCTAGAGCTTGTTTGAGGTGCGAAATTTCAGTATTGCGGTGCGGCGATATATATATATATATATATATATATATATATATATATATATATATATATTCTTCTCCCCTACTATGGGAATATAAATTTATGTTTACCCCATGCCAAATCAAATGGAAAAGGGAGAGAGCGAGGGATCAGCGCGGAGAGTGTGCGGTCTGTGGACAGAACACCCTCCATATATGGTAAAGTGGGAGGAGGCCTATGTTGCCATGGCCCGGCTGGCCCGCGTCAGACGGCTTCTCAGCGAGCGAGTCAGCCAGTGACTGTCACTTTCCAGTCAGAGCTCATGGGCGAAAGTCTTTCTATCCAGTACTGACATATTACTTTTTTGTCCCTTCCATAACCATGCCAAAACACTGTACAAAGTATATTACGCACTCCTTTTTCAACACTTAGTTATGAGGACAAGTTGAAAGTGTTAGAGGAAGGAAGGCCATGTCCGGCACTTCCAAACTTGATTAGTCAACACAAAGATAAAAAGTCTGGATATACAAGGCATTTTTCAGTTTCTCAGTATAAATCTGTTGAGTGGCTGACTGGTTGTGAGGAGCGTTCTAAACTTTTCTGTTGGCCATGTTTATTGTTCTCAAAAGAGAATAATATCTGGAGTAAACAGTGATATTCTGATTTCAATCATCTGTCTGCTGCTCAGCAGAAGCATGAGAGATCGCAAGGCCATGTTCAGTCTTTTCTTCGCCATAAAATGTTTGGCAAGCAAAGAATTGACACATTAATTGATAAGCAAAAGGCACATGAAGTAAGCAGATACAATGAACAAGTAAAGAAGAACAGAGAAATTCTAAAACGGCTTATTGATGCAATATGCTATCTTGCTAAGCAAGAACTTCCTCTGCGAGGTCATGATGAGGCTTCAACTTCAGTGAACAGAGGAAATTACATAGAAATTCTAGAATTGCTTCGGGAGTATGATTCTCTTCTAGATAATCATTTAAATACATCCACTGTGTTTCAGGGAACTTCTCCTACTGTGCAAAATGACATAATCAAAGCTATAGCCTCCGTAATGAAAGACAATATAAAAAAGGAAATTGATTCAGCAAGATTTCTTTCTATAATGCTTGATGAAACCTCAGATGTTACGTCAAAATCACAGCTCTCATCAGTTTTGCGTTTTGTTCATGAAGGTAAAGTATATGAAAGATTCATTGGATTTACTGATGTTAGTAGCGACAGAACCTCTGGTGGCCTGTTTAAGTATGTAGTGAACATAGTTGAGGAATATCAGAGAGAAAGCAAGTTAGTTGGACAGACTTATGACGGAGCATGTGTAATGAGTGGACATGTAAATGGCTTGCAGAAAAAAGCCATTGAAGCTTATCCTCTTGCCATTTTTACGCATTGCTATGCTCATGTGCTGAATCTAGTTTTACAGCAAAGCCTTTCCAGTATCAAACAGTGCAAACACTTTTTCCAAATTCTGAGTGGAGTAGCTGCTTATTTTTCCAAGTCTTCTAAAAGTGTACATGCTTTAAATGAATTTGTTTCCAGAAGATTGCCCTCTGTTGCTCCAACGAGATGGAACTTCACATCTCGTTTAGTAAATACTGTAAAAAGTTACAGAAGCAGTCTTACTGATTTCTTCAAGGATGTAATCGAAAATTCTGCAGATTGGGACAAGGATGCAGTAGTAAAAGCACGGGGATTCTTGTCATTCTTGGAAGATTTTCAGACAATATTGTTCCTTGAGATTTTTTTCAAAAGTGTTTGGGTATACTGATGTTTTGTACAATATATTACAGAGTGAAACATTTGATGTGCTGTACTGTAATAAGAAAATAAGTGACGTTACACAACCACTGAAATATGATAAGGATCACAGTTTTGAAGAGCTATGACTTTCGGTTGTGTCTGAAAAAGATGAGCTCCATGATCCACAGCCTAAAAGATGCAGACGAGAGATGACGGAAAAGATGCTTAGCACCAGTTGTTTTGTAAGATCATGAATAGCATCATTGATCAGATTCACACTAGATATTCTTCTCTCTCTAAATTAGAGTTTTTTACCATCTTGCGCCTGAAAAATATGAAGAGTACAAGGTAAGCTTCCCAGATAACCTACTGAACAAAGTAAGAGACTTTTATGGAACACTCTTTGAGTATGTGCGTCTCAAGAATGAACTCATGGTATTCTATTCAAGTTCAGAGTTCTCGGGTAAACATGTTCATGAACTAATGAACATAATGACAGTGAATCAACTCAGCTGCGGATTCAAAGAAGTCTATAAACTAACAGAATTGATCTTAACAATTCCAGGCACCACTGCTTTAGTAGAACGTTCTTTCTCGGCCCTAAAACGAATAAACACATGCTACCGGGGGACACAAGGGCAGGAAAGGCTATGTGGTCTTAGTTTGCTTTCGATAGAAAAAGGGCTGCTAATAGACTTGAAGCAAAGAAGTTCTTTCTACGATGACGTTATTGCTCACTTTTCTTCTCAGAAAAGAAGACTTGAGATTATGTACAGTATAAATAAAGTCGGTTGAAAGGATGCTGTATGAAATTGGTGTTAGTTTTTTGTTTTTACTTTTGAAGTTAAGGTTCACCTATTTCTTCCAGTGTTTTGTTTATTCTTAAGAGTGTGGATTACTTATGTTCATATGCTTAACATATTACACTGCTTATACACGTGAAGTAAAGAAGTTCCTTATATGGGGACGTTATTGTTCACTATTTTTCTCCAAAAAGAAGACTTGAGTTTATGTGTAAATAAGTTCGATGCTTAAAAGAGCCCGTAGGAAATTGGTGTTAGATTTTTTACAGTTCACCTAAATTCTCCAAGTGTTTAGTGTAATATTGAGAAGGTGGATTGCGTATGCTTACCATATTACTATTAAGATTTATTAATAACTAAGTTAACATGAATTTCAGTTATTAATTTTACTCCACATGATATTCTGCACACCCAATTCACACAGTCACCATCCGCCACTGATATATATACCTTACCTTATGAACCTTATGTTGTTTCGTGCGTTGGTTTCTCTTCACACGGAGGTCAAGCTGGTGGCCCCGCCTCTAGGTCTGGCCTGGTCGAGGAGCGAGTTGCTTTCTTTCGCTCTCCACTGTACATAGCCAGGCACGCCCGGCTCATCTGGTACTGTCCTGAGCCAGGCATCCAGTCTTTTCTTGAAGACTTCAACTTTGACCCCCGTTACGTTTCTGAGGTCCTTAGGAATCTGGTTGAAAAGTCTTGACCCCCTGACAACCAAGCTATTTTCCTTCAGGGTTGAGGAGGTCCCTTGTCGGGCCTTTAATTTGGGAACACTACACATTCTCCTTTCCTATTTTCCAGTGTTGTTTGAATGGTAATTGTGTTTAGTTTTAGGTTTGGTACCAGTTTTGCGATCATTTTCCATATGTAGATTATGATATACCTCTCTCTTCTTCTTTCCAGTGAGTACAGATTTAGGTTACGTAGTCTTTTCCAGTAGTTGAGTTCTTTGCAGCCATCAATCTTGGCTGTGAAATGCCTTTGCGTTTCTTTTAGTTTATTAGTGAGGTGACGTGTATGTATATATATGTATATAGTCTAAAAGTCACTAAAGAGTAAATATCACTAAATCTAAGCGGAATGGCAAGACGAAGCCATAAACAACAAACGGGCGGTTCGTATTGCTTTGGTCTGGCCTAGACATGTTTTTTCCTATCTGACCTAATCTTTGGTGCTGAGTAAAATTAGGTGATGAATCTAAGGTAACAAATCGGGTAGGAAGTTGTTCGTACTTAAGTATAGTTAGGGGTAATGTCTATAGCTTCTAAATTGGTAATGTAAGAGAGAGTTAGGTAGGCTGTTGTGGGACACAGGAATAAAACGGTAGGCTTCAAGGAATACCTAATTCAACGCACCGGTAAGTGCTTTTGAGTGTTTGCTAGAACCTAAGTAACCTAACTGGGGTGTCTACCCCACGCTATCACATTTGGCGACGAGGATGGGATTTGGCTCATTTGGTTAAATTTTGTTCATTGGGTTAAATTTGGCTCATTGGGTTAATTTGGCTTATTGGGTTAATTTGGCTTATTGGGTTCAAGTGGTTGTTTGGAAAATTGGATGCAGACTAGTGGGTCGTCCGATTTGGTTTGTTTGTGTGGGGAAGCTACCGTACTATAGCGTAGGTCCCGCCGCCCAAATTCTAAAACTAATTCCTACTCAGCCCTAACTCTAAAACTAATTCCTACTCAGCCCTAACTCTAAAACTAATTCTTACTCAGCCCTAACTCTAATACAATTCACTATTCAGCCCTAGCTCTAATAAAATTCACTATTCAGTAACTAGACCAAATTTAAACCTAACCTAACCTACTTCACGTGAGTTGGTCTAATTCGGTTTTGCTCTAGCATGTCGGTGATTGGCCATATAAGCCCCTACGAAGACAATGGGGAGGACTTCGAAGCTTATGCCACTAGGGTGAGGTTGTTTTTCGAGGCAAATTCCATTCCGGATGCTAAGAAAGTACCTACCTTTTTAACTATAATAGGCCCTAAAACGTTTGGTTTAGTTATGGACCTAGTTTCTCCTAAAGCACCGGAAACTTGCACCTATAATGAATTGGTACAGGCCCTAACCGATCACTACAAACCCCGAGTAGTTCTCATCTATGAACGTTTCAAATTTTATTCAAGGCATCAGACGGGAAATGAAAACATTGCAGAGTTTGTTGCAGGAATAAAAAGCCATAGCCGTACGTGTAAATTTGGGGACAAATTAGATGAAATGCTAAGAGATAGGTTTGTAATGGGTCTCAAAGAGGAGTCTACCCAGAGAGCCCTATTAGCCATACAGGACCTAACTTTTAGTCAGGCTGTAGAAATAGCTACGGCTAGAGAAGCAGCTGCTAAAGATGTTAGAGCTTTTGGAAATCATAGTAGTAAAGCCCAACACGTAAATAGCTTTAAATCTTCTAGGCCTGGCAGACCTAACGAGCCTACTAGACAGGCAAATAAAAGGTATGAGGCGAATACGACTAAGCCTACTAATTCTACTAAGCCTTCCAAGCCATGTACAGGGTGTGGAAAACACCATTGGAAGAAAGATTGCCCTTTTAAAGAAGCAGTTTGCCGAAACTGTAGTAAAATAGGCCACATAGCTAAAGTGTGTTTTTCAAAGAAAACAAAGGGTGAAAATTCTAATTTTAACATTTCTAGTATAAATCCTCAAAAGGGAAATACTTCGAACATTGGAGTGGAGTACCTATTCTATGAGCAGCAAAGGGGAAAATACAGGCCCATATATTGTAGAGGTAGGCCTAATGGAATTACAGTTCCTCTAGAATTGGATACGGGTGCTGCCCGGACGGTCATGTCCAAGGTAGTTTTTGATAAGATTTTCAAAAACACACCTAAACTACATGCATCTAAAACGATTTTGAAGAAGTACGGTGACATACAAATACCTATTTGTGGAGAAGCATACGTCACAGTTACACTTAACCAGAAAACTTTGTCTCATCCCTTAACCCTTTTAGTGGTGGATGAGCAAGGGCCTACTCTACTAGGCCGTGATTGGATTGATGCTTTGGAAATGCCAATTGACAAAATCTTGCCAAGGGGTCAGGCAGATGTGCATACACTTCATATCCATCTGACATAGACTCATTGTTAAGGGAGTTTTCTTCTATTTTTGGGCCTGAAGTAGGCAACCTAAAAGGCCATCAGGTCTGCATAGAAGTAGATCCTAATGTAACTCCGAAATTTTGTAAGGCTCGTTCAATTGCGCATGCACTGCGGGAGAAGGTAGATTTAGAAATTGACAGGCTGCTAAAAGATAAAATTATTGAACCAGTCACACACGCTAAGTGGGCTGCCCCAGTAGTTCCTGTACTAAAACCGGACAAGTCCGTGCGGTTATGCGGGGATTACCGTTTAACAGCAAATAGAGCCGTCCTTCTAGATTGCTATCCTATACCCAAGCCTGATGAATTATTTAGCTCTCTTGCTGGGGGAAAATATTTCACAAAACTCGATATGTCCCAAGCCTATGCTCAACTAAGTTTAGATGAAAACTCTAAAGAATTAACTATCATAAATACGCACCGAGGCCTATATAAGTACAATAGGCTATGCTATGGAATAGCATCGGCTCCAGGTATTTTTCAGAGGACAATGGACCAAGTTCTAGGTCACATTCCAGGGGTACTTTGCTTTCTAGATGATGTCCTCATTTCAGGTTCGACTAAAAAAGAACACCTAACTAGATTAACCACGGTTCTAAAAAGACTCCGGGATGCTGGACTTAAGCTAAAGAGAGAAAAGTGTTCATGGGTCACTAACGAGGTTTCATATTTAGGGTTCCGCATAGATGCCTCAGGCATTCATCCAACGGTGGATAAACTAGAAGCAATAGAAAAGGCACCACCTCCACAAAACATCACACAGTTACAAGCTTATTTAGGTCTCCTAAACTTTTATAGGAAATTTTTGCCTAATGCATCGACTTTCCTTGAACCCCTAAATAAGCTATTACGATCTGGGGAACAGTGGAGATGGGAGAAAACTCAAAAGGAAGCATTTGAGGCTTCCAAGGACGTACTACTAAAGTCCACTCTCCTAGTGCATTATGATCCTAAACTTCCTCTCGTAGTTTCAGCAGACAGCAGTTCTTATGGAATTGGGGCAGTGTTATCTCACCACATTGATGGTGTAGATAGGCCTATCTGTTTTGCTTCTAGAACACTAACTGAGACGGAAAGACGATATGCACAAGTGGAACGTGAAGCATTAGCCTTAGTATTTGCAGTAAAAAAATTTCATTTCTATCTATGGGGTCATGAATTTAAACTAATTACTGACCATAAGCCTCTTTTAGGTTTATTTTCACCTAATAAAAATATTCCAGTTATGGCCTCAGGTAGGATTCAACGATGGGCACTGATTCTACAAGCCTATAAATTTGACTTAGTACATCGGTCAGGTAAACTTCTAGGTACGGCTGATGCGCTAAGTAGGTTGCCCTTAGAAAATCCAAATGATTGTGTACCTATACCTACAGAATGGGTTCACTTGGTGGAGTTTTTGGAATCCACTCCAGTATCTGCAGTACAAATAGAGCAGTGGACAAAATCAGACCCTATTCTGTCTAGGGTCATCCATTTCTGCTCAGTTGGTTGGCCTACTAAGGTTGAGAGTGAATTACAGCCTTTTATTCAGCGTCAGTCTGGCCTCTCTATTCAAAATGGCTGTCTCTTATGGGGCCACAGAGTGATTATTCCAAATAAAGGCAGGTCGAATTTAGTGAAGGAACTTCACGCTGAACACATGGGCGCAACAAAAATGAAAGAGCTGGCGAGAGCTTATTTCTGGTGGCCTGGTTTAGATGGAGAACTCGAATCATTGGTTCGTTCCTGTCAAAGCTGCCTAGAGAACAGAGATCTCCCAAGGAAAAGTCCACTTCATCCTTGGGAATGGCCTACTATACCGTGGCATAGGATCCATGTTGACTATGCAGGTCCTATAAATAATATTTATTTCCTAGTCATGGTGGACGCCTACTCTAAGTGGGTGGAAATTTTTCCAACCACTTCCACGACTTCGGGTGTTACGATTCGCTTACTCCGTTCAGTTTTCGCTCGATGGGGTTTACCCGTAGTCCTGGTTTCCGACAATGGTACTTGTTTTACCAGTGAGGAATTTCGTTCCTTCGTCCACCTAAATGGCATTAGACATGTCCGGTCTAGTGTTTTCCACCCCTACTAACGGTCTCGCGGAAAACATGGTCCGTACTTTCAAGTCGGCCTTGCGTCATTCTCGTGGGGAGGAAATGCAAGTGGTGTTGGATAAATTTTTGTTTAAATATCGAATAACACCACACACCACGACAGGGGTGTCTCCCTCTAAACTTCTGATTGGCCGGGGAATTCGTTCAGTTTTTGATTTGTTACGTCCAAACGAAATGTTACAACAACGAGTTTTACGCCATCAGGAAAAACAGAAGTTGTACCACGACACTAAAAGAGGGAGAGTTCTAGAAGCGAAACCTAATGATCCAGTTGTGATTCGCAACTATGGGGCTGGACCAAAATGGGTTCCTGCAACTGTGCAGGAGAGAACGGGCCCTGTTTCCTTCAAGTGCCAACTAGAAGATGGTCGTTCTATTAAACGCCATCAGGACCAGATATGGGAACGGGAAGTGCAGAAGGACCAGAGTCTTCCGGAAGAGAGAACTGATCCTCCGGAAAATGGTTCAACTTGCCCGCCTATACAGGTTGCACCTGATCCTACTACATCAACCCCGCTCCGCAGGTCGTCTAGGGTCCCTCATCCCCCTGACAGACTAAACTTGTAGGGGAGGAGTGAGGTGACGTGTATGTATATATATGTATATAGTCTAAAAGTCACTAAAGAGTAAATATCACTAAATCTAAGCTGAATGGCAAGACGAAGCCATAAACGAACCAACGGGCTGTTCGTATTGCTTTGGTCTGGCCTAGACATGTTTTTTCCTATCTGACCTAATCTTTGGTGCTGAGTAAAATTAGGTGATGAATCTAAGGTAACAAATCGGGTAGGAAGTTGTTCGTACTTAAGTATAGTTAGGGGTAATGTCTATAGCTTCTAAATTGGTAATGTAAGAGAGAGTTAGGTAGGCTGTTGTGGGACACAGGAATAAAACGGTAGGCTTCAAGGAATACCTAATTCAACGCACCGGTAAGTGCTTTTGAGTGTTTGCTAGAACCTAAGTAACCTAACTGGGGTGTCTACCCCACGCTATCACAATTAGTTTCTTCCTTTTTATATGAGGACGTCAAAACTGAGCAGTATTCAAGTTTTGGTATAATCAGTGTTTTTAGCAGGGGAATCATTACTGTCCTGTCCCTTCTCTTGAACGTTCTTAGTACCTGTCCGGCGACTCTTTTTACTTTATTTATCGCTATCTGATTTTGTGTTTCGAATTTCGCATCATCCGTCATTATTATCCCGACATCGATTGCTTTCGTGCTTCTCTGAATTTCCTGTCTATCTGGAACATAATATGCAGTCTGTTTAAGTTCTTCTTTTCTACCATATCTCAAGAGCTGAAATTTCTCGGCGTTGAATGAAATGTTGTTGTCTTCTGACCATTTGTATATTTTGTTCGTGTCCCTCTGCAAGGCCTCCACGTCATGTACATCGCTAATTTTTCTGCTGATCTTTGTATCATCTGCAAAGGATGTTACTATACTGTTGCTGTTCACTCCGCTGTCTATGTCTGTTAGCATGATAATGAACAGGAGTGGTGCCAGTACTGTCCCTTGTGGTACTGAGCTGCGTACTTCCGATTCTGATGATGATATACCTTGAATTTTGACGACCTGCAGACGATGTCTAAGGAAGTTGTAGAATTATTTTCCCACTTTGCCTGTTATTTCCATATATTTAATTTTATGTGCTATTATACCATGGTAACATTTATCGAAAGCTTTAGCAAAATCTGTGTATATAACATCGTAGTTGTCATTGCCTTCCAATGCATTTAGGATATTGTTGTAGTGTTCTATTAGTTGTGATAGGCATGATCTACCTGATCGGAATCCATGCTGATTTTCGTTGAATCTTTCCCGTGTCTCCAGGAAATCATAAATTTTCTCTCTAACTATTCTTTCAAATACTTTGGTGAGGTGGGACGTCAATGACACTGGTCTATAGTTCTTTGCTTGAGATCTGTCCCCTCCTTTATATCATATATAGGGACAATGTTTGCTCTTTTCAAGATGCTCGGTATTTTCCCAGTGTCTAGGGATCTTCTCCGTATCCAGTATAAAGGTGTAGCTATTTCATTTTTACAGTTTTTAATCAATAATGCGTTCCAATTGTCCGGACCTGCAGCTGAATGTGGTTTCATTTGTCCTTAGCTCTCGCTACATCTTCTGGTGTAAAATCAAAGTCTGTTATATAATCTCCTTGCAATTCCTCTTCAAAGAATGCATTTATGTCAGGTATCGCTTTGTCACTTTTTGGGGTACTGAAAACTGATTCATATTGAGCTCTCAATGTATCAGATATTTCTTTTGGATCGTCGGTTAGTTCATTTTTTCCCGTCCTTAAGGGCCCAATAGCGGCGCGCGTTTTTGTTTTCCTTTTTGCATAGCTATAGAAGTAATTTGGATTTTCCTTTATTGCTTCTACCGCCTTTTCCTCTTCCCTCTCTGTATGGTCCTTAATCAGGGTTTGTATTTCCCTATCGATACCCTCCAGTTTTTCATTTATTGCTTTCCTGTCATTATCTCCGCAGTTACCTAACTTCGCCTCCACTCTCTTTCTTTTGCGGAATAGTCTTCTCTTTTGCCTCTCTAGCCAGCTCCTCTTTCCTTTTGGCTGTGATTTCGGAGCATATTTTTCTAAAATTCTCAGCATTTTTTCTTCCAAGGTTGTTAGCATTTCTTCAGTTGTTTTATTCTTGAAAATTGTTCTCCATTCTATTTGGGCCATGTGCGATCTGATTGCTTCCCAATTTATAGTCTTCGAGTTTAAGTTAAAGACCCCGAATTTACTTCTTTCTACAATATGTGTATTGTCTTTTAATGCTGTCGTCATATTTGTTGATATCTCGATTAAGTTGTGGTCTGAGATAAAGGTTGGGGTTATTTTTATATCAGCAATCAAGTTCGTGTTATTCGTGAATACCAGATCCAGGCAGTTATTTTTTCTGGTATTTTCTGTTATCTCCTGTGTCAGCATAAACTCATTTGTGAGAGCCATCAACATTTTTGCTTGCTCCTGGTCTTCTCTTGTGCCCCCCTTGTCCTGGTGAATATATATATTTCTATCCACCTTTTTGTATTTTATAAATGGGAAGTTAAAGTCTCCGCAGATCATTATATTGGGGGATGGAGGGTTTATGGCCTTTATTAGCTTTCTGATGTCATGAATGGCCTCCGAGAATTTTTCGGTTGAAGTGCTTGGAGGTCTGTAGATTACTATTACTATCAAGTTTAGTTTTTCTATTTTCACTGCTAGGAGTTCCACATAGCTGTTTGATTTACTTATTATCGTCTCTGTCATATGACCTTCCTGTACATATATAGCACAGCCACCTTTCCGTCTCGTCGTTCTATCCGCTCTTAGTAAGTTGAAGCCCTCTATATTTATCTCTTTCTTATCAATACAATGTTCGCAGTTTTCACAATTTCCTTGGCAATCTTTAAGATGAGTTTCTGTGAGGCATGCGATGTCCGCCCTTGTTTCGTCCATAAATCCTTTCAGGTACGAAACCTTATTGAGTGATTGGTTCGGTCTTATTACTTGAATATTAGCCAGGACAATTTTTATGTTCTCTGTTTTTCGTTGCACCTTGTACATTTCAAGTTCGTTTTCCTTCGATATCGCTTGATTCGTTGCCCTATGATCCTCCGAAAGAGATCCGTTTCCGCCTACTTGTATTGGTAGCTTCTTGCCCGGTAGCGATTTGGCTCGGGGGTTTCCAGCTGTGTCAACTGCATGTGGATGACATTTAGCATCCGTAACGTGTCCGCGATGTTGGAAAAATTTTCTTGTTCGCTTATTGTGCTCCTATTGTTGTTCCTATTGTTATTTTTATTTCTATTGTCATTTAAACTTTTTCCTTTGTTCGTTGAGTCCGTCGGGAGATGTTGATAGTAGCATTTTTTCCCGAATTTGCAGGTTCCATATTTTGCGTAAGTCCTGCAAATGTCCGGGTGGTAGAATTTACATCCGTCTCCAAATTTACAATGACCATTATTATAGAAGAAATTGCATATTGGGGGATGTTCATATATACATTATCCTCTTTTAAATCTGCAATTATCTTTTATATAATACCTGCATATAATTCCTTCCCCATATTTACTCTTGGCTTTTGTTTTTTGCTCCTTATTGGGGGACAGTTTTACTTCGTTTTCTTGACTGCCTTCTTGTCTTCTCCTATTTGTGCTATTTGTGCTATTTGTGTTTGTGTCCTTCGTTGCCCTTATGCTGTGTGTTGTCTTTACACTCTTTGTCGCCTGTGTGTTTTCGGCCTCGTTTTGTGACGGTATTTGATTTTTTTTCTATTTCGCCTTTCTCCGTTTCTTCCGTTTTCCACTGTTCTTTGTTCCCACTCTCCTCTTTCATTCTCTTCTCGTAGTCTCTTTCTGCTTTAAATACTGTAAAAGAGTTTAATTCGGTCAAGCAGTTTTCGCAGAAAATTTTTATCCCATTAAAGTGCTTTGCGTTCGTTATAAGGAAGATTTTTTCATCTCCCCATTCTAGGCATTTAAAATCAAAAAGTAGCTGACAGAAATCACACCTCATCGCCCCTTTCTCATCCGTTGCATCCTTACAGATACCACAGAGTTGCAGGTATGCATTAATTTCCATGTTGGTGAAGTATATACACACACACACACACACACACAACACACACACACAGGGTGTTATCAAATTATGTTTCATAAATTAGTATACATATTCAGGACGTCAAAGTGAACAAAAAAGTCCCTATGAACATAAATCTGCAATCGCTTCGTTTCCGAGATACATTGCTTTTTCTTTGACCGAGGACGATCCAATTAAGATGAAAGTCATTAAAGTTTCTCAAAGTTTATTTACAGCAAATGCTCAAAATGGTTTCCCTGCATCAGAGTACATGCTTCAACGGGTCGTTGAAAATTTTGCCGCATACGTCCGAAAACACCTACATGGTTGCGTATTGTTTCTGAACAGTCTTGACCACGTTGCATAAATAAGATGTTTTAAATAACTCCACGAGAAAAAGTCAATTGCATTTAGGTCCGGAGACCTGCGTGGCCAAGCGACGGGACCATGCCGTCCAATCCACCGATGAGGATATTCTTCATTTGTAAACTTTAATGACTTTCATTTTAATTGGATCGTCCTCGGCATAAAAGCAATGTATCTCGGAAAAGAAGCGATTGCAGATTTATGTCCATTGGAACTTTTTTGTTCACTTTCACGTCCTGGATATGTATCCTAATTTATGAAACATAATTTGATAACACCCTGCATATATATATATACACACCTTATGAACCTTATTTTGTTTCGTGCATATATATATATATATATATATATATATATATATATATATATATATATATATATATATATATATATCAGTGGCGACTCGTGGTATAAATGTATGGGGGTGCGATTTCATAAAATTTATAATTTTTAGAATTCTAGTACATAAACAATCACATGGTGCTTCCGTACGGTACTTATATGTCAAAAGAAGCCATAAATTTGTATTTCAAGAATATTTATTTTAATATCTTAAAATTAATATATTTTTATCTGTTAAATTAATATTTATCGTTTCAAGCAAGGGGGAGCGACCGCTCCATCGCTCCTATACGCCAGTCGCCACTGATATATATATATATATATATATATATATATATATGATGAATAAAACCACGAAGGAAAGGAAACACAAAAAGGTGCTCAAGCGCTTTCGTCTAATGACATCCTCAGGAACACTGAAGTACATAAAAGGTTACGGCCTATATATAGGTTACAGAAAGAAAAAAAATAAAAAAATAAATAAATAAATAAATAAATAACATACATACACACAAACATATATATATATATATATATATATATATATACATACATATCTACACACACACACACACACATATATATATATATATTATATATATATATATATATGCAATAAACAGAGAAGTAAAAATAAAAATTAAAAATTAAAGGATTAACAAAGAGGCATACAGATTTGTAAGGAAAATATCGATTTTAGCACAAGATCAAATGATTATAAAAATACAAATTTATACTGGAAATCTGCCCGGGTTTTAACACTTTGCCTTTTTATAGTCAAGTTTCGATATATAAAATAAAATGAAGATTAAAAGTTAATAAAGTAGCATACAAGTTTACCAAAGATTTAGCGTCCTACCCTTTTTATCTAAATCTGTTTTGAAGGAATTCAAAACAACAGGATCGAGTTGAAAAAGACCTTTGCTTATGTTGAAGTTATTTGAAATTTGGATAATGGCAGACTCAAGAATATTTCTATTAACAATGTTGCTAGAGTGAAATAAAACTGAAGCATTATTCCAATCAATACAGTGGGAAAACTCTGACAAATGGACAAAAATAGCACTGGACAACTGTCCTGTTCTAACGGAATATTGATGCTGTTTTATACGTGTGTGCAAATCCTTTCCCGTCTGACCTATGTAAAAGGAATCACACTGTTTACACCCAATTTTATAGATAATGCCTGAATTATTGGTAGGGCTATTTTTTACTATGATATTTTTCACAATATTGTTATATGAAAATACTACATTAATATCCAAAAGTTTAAGTACATTAGCAATGCCTAAAAAGCCAGGGAAAAATGGAAGTACTAAAATATTTTTTGACAAAGGGCGCGGAGAAACATTGATGAAAAAATGGCCTTAGGATCGCCAGTCCGGAATACATCGATGCCGAATTGGAAAAAATCAACGTTATTGAAAGTGATCTGTGTTATCCATCTGCGTTTATGGAATCTTGTCTCAACAAGGCAAAACGAACTTTCTATCGTGTCAATAATAACACTCGTACTTTGTCAAAAATATTTTAGTACTTCCATTTTTCCCGGGCTTTTTAGGCATTGCTAATGTACTTAAACTTTTGGATATTAATGTAGTATTTTCATATAACAATATTGTGAAAATATCATAGTAAAAAATAGCCGTACCAATAATTCAGGCATTATCTATAAATTGGGTGTAAACAATGTGATTCCTTTTACATAGGTCAGACGGGAAAGGATTTGCACACACGTATAAGACAGCATCAATATTCCGTTAGAACAGGACAGTTGTCCAGTGCTCTTTTTGTCCATTTGTCAGAGTTATCCCACTGTATTGATTGGAATAATGCTTCAGTTTTATTTCACTCTAGCAACATTGTTAATAGAAATATTCTTGAGTCTGCCATTATCCAACTTTCAAATAACTTCAACATAAGCAAAGGTCTTTTTCAACTCGATCCTGTTGTTTTGAATTCCTTCAAAACAGATTTAGATAAAAAGGGTAGGACGCTAAATCTTTGGTAAACTTGTATGCTACTTTATTAACTTTTAATCTTCATTTTATTTTTATATATATCGAAACTTGACTATAAAAGGCAAAGTGTTAAAACCCGGGCAAATTTCCAGTATAAATTTGTATTTTTATAATTCATTTGATCTTGTGCTAAAAATCGATATTTTTCCTTACAAATCTGTATGCCTCTTTGTTAATCCTTTAATTTTTAATTTTTATTTTTACTTCTCTGTTTATTGCATATATATATATATATATATATATATATATATATATATGTGTGTGTGTGTGTATATATAATATATATATATAATATATATATATATATATGTTTGTGTGTATGTATGTTATTTATTTATTTATTTATTTATTTATTTTTTTCTTTCTTTCTGTAACCTATATATAGGCCGTAACCTTTTATGTACTTCAGTGTTCCTGAGGATGTCATTAGACGAAAGCGCTTGAGCACCTTTTTGTGTTCCTTTCCTTCGTGGTTTTATTCATCATAAATATTTTTCACGTGTTACTTTCGTGAAATAATTTCATATATATAATATATATATATATATATATATATATATGAGATATTTCACGCACTAAAATGAAAACAGGAGTAGCGACGTTTCGCTCCAATCACTGGAGCATTCTCAGCTTTATTCACCGAAAAAAACGAAAAATTGTTTTTTTTTCTGTTACTAAAGCTTGAGAATGCTCCAGTGATTGAAGCGAAACGTCGGTACTCCTGCTTTCATTTTCCTGCGTGAAATATCTCAACACTGAACCAAAACCATGGATTTCGCCGCATATATATATATTGTGTGTGTGTGTGTGTGTGTGTGTGTGTGCGTATGAACTACAGTATATTAAGGTAAAATTCTCCCTATACTTTAATTAAATAAGAAAAAATAATATTTTTCCTTTTATTGCAAGAGTTACAGAAAGTGAATGTTTATATCGATTGAAAGAAGAAATGAATCTTCCTCGGCAGCTTCCAACCAAGTGTGAAATTCTTGTTTTCTATAAAATGGATATGGAAAGACTGTTCATATATATATATATATATATATATATATATATATATATATATATGTGTGTGTGTGTGTGTGTGTGTGTATATATATATATATATATATAATAGATAACGATATAGAATTTAATTAATATTAATTAATAGTGATACACTGAGTTTTGAACTGTCAATTAAAAGTTTATATCCTTTTTTAACCAATATATATATATATATATATATATATATATATATGTCCTCACATGGCCACAGAACATGGAGAAATTATTTAAAACAATTTTGGTTCCTCAAATCGAAGCCCACGAAAAAGGGAGGAGCTAAGAAGATAAGCTCCGCCTACGTTACTATGCCAACCCTTTTTATGCGCTGAAATTTTATTAGGTTTCCTTCAAAATTTCTCAGTGTGTCAGAATACAGTTATTTAAAATTTGAATGGAATATGGTCGCAGTCAGTTCCAATATTACGTAAGTGGAATTTATTAGCGTATGTAATTATGAGACATATTTGATATAAATGAAAATTTAAAATTCAGTTTTATGTATGCACATTTGCTTGAGAAAAATCCAGTTGAAAAATATTTTATTTACCTTAATTTTTGACACTATATATCGTACAGAATGCAAATAAAATCTTACCCAGCATGTCCTCGCTTACTGTAGTGTAGTTCATAATATTTGGAACCTTCTCGGATCCCTATTCCGTAGTAATGGTATCTGCTCTGTCCTCTTGTGCCTAACCTACGAGTTGTTAGACCAGGAAACTGTTGACGTATGATCTGTGACAAATGGGAACATCATTATGCTCATTGCTATCATTTCTTATTGAAATTTAAAAAGCAAGTGTAGAAGCCGAAAACGACTTAGAATTAGTTCATCAGAACTAATTAATATTTATTAACCTTTAACATCATGCAATATATTCCAAAAGAAATAACGCAGCAGCTACCTGCACAACTAAAATGTCATCTTCGGAAATTATGCACATATTGCTTCCATTTTCCGGAGAGTTTTACAAGTTAAAATACAGCCTCATATCCTGTCATCGTAACTTATCACGCAAGGTCGATCGGGTAATTTTCTTAGAAATTTACCAAGTGTGTTGTTAATAAAATGTTAAATGTCATTAGCAGAACATTTGGTTCCTTTCATAGAACACTAAACAGTTGGGCGTTTTTTTTTTTTATAATCCTTGTACATTTGTCTCGCGCTCCAAATGAAAATCAATTAACATGCACTGGACTTATAAAAACAAACATTGGTGTCTGCAATGCAAACTGATCGTGAGTGCACGTAAAAGGATCATAGATTGAATCATTCATTTGAATATGATAACTCAAAGCACTGTTGCTTCCAGTGATGATAAACCACGATCGGAAATCTCGCTACTACTTTAACCCTCTGTATACTTGACAATGATGCTGCGAGCTGCTCATACCATGAATGGGCGTATAGGTGCAGAGGGATGCCTTATAAAAAAATATAGCCATTCCATTCTACCTAAGATTTAATCTGCGAAAGCCTATATCTTAATTGTTAATATATTATATATATATATATATATATATATATATATATATATATATACTGTGTGTATATATCGGGTGATTTTTTTTAAATATCTGAAACTTAAAAAGGTTTGTATTTTTTTATTAACTGAAATAAAAGCATGAAATTCTCACTTTACCTTTTCTACACATGGGGAGTTAGTCCCCTAGTGCAAAACATGCTCTATATGATATCCTCTCAGCTCACGATACTTACACGATGCTTTTGACTGAGGACTCCTGTCCAACAGATTTCCTGCAGTTTACGATGAAGGAACATCATGGCCACCAGCATCACCATATCTAAACCCCTGTGACTTTTATCTGTGGGGTTATTTAAAAGATAGTATTGAAAAAGAATTCACACACAATAGAAGAACTGAAAGCATCAATCGAACAAGAAATATTTCAAATTTCATCAGATTCTCTGTCCAGAGTACTGCAAAATTTTGTTGTTCGTGTGCGAAGAGTTAATAAAGTATAAAACATGTTTTGCCCTAGGGGACTAATTCCCCTTGTGGAGAGAAGGTACAGTAAAAATTTTATGCTTTTATTTCAGTTAATAAAAAAATACAGACGTTTTAAAGTGTCACATGTTTAAAAATTCACCCACTATATATAGAAAAATCAGGTGATATGAAACATTAAATCTGTTTGAAACAATTCATCTCAGATGTTCCCATTTCATGAAATGAATTGGACGTTTATTGATTCCGTACTTACCTTTCCAAAACTCGCTGCATTGACGGGGTGCAATCCCTGCCAAGAGCAAAAGTCTACATAATGCTGGTACAAAGTGTTTCTCGGAATACAAACACCATCAGCCATTTCGTAGTTTTCCTCAAGCCAGATCAATGTTGCGGGAGTGGAATGTGGGCGTAAACCTCGCCCACGGCCTTGATAGATAGGAATATTTGGTTTGTAAGGTGTAGTTTCTTCTCTCTTGTTATCTTTATAAGTATCCCTTGTCCCTGTTTTCCCGCAACTGTGCGCGTCTCGAATGCAGTCAACGCTTGAGAAATCTTTCTCGTTACTCTGGGATAAATCTCCTATAACTCCAGTGGAAGACATTGATCGCTCTTTCGTCGAAAGAAGATCAGGGGTACCACATGCCCTTTCACAGTGTGTGGCAGCAATACTGTGGCACTGAGAGCAGGAGTTCACGGAGGAAAAGCAATCGGGAGATGACGAGCAGTGGGGAATGTCAGATACTGAAAAGTGAATGGCGGAAAGACAAATAAATATTTAAGAGGAAATCAGGAACAAAACTTTTGTTGAAATTCTGTAAATAAAAATCAGAAAATATGTTAAGTTTTTAAAAGGATATTATAAACGCCGTAAAGTTCTGAAAAAAAAAATCACGAAATAAGAATTTCACCCTTTAACGGCGGGTTTTTATTATTTTCATTTTTTTGTACGGTTAAATTTGAATGCGTGAATTTGAAATGATACCTATTCGACCAAGTCGCCCATATAGAGTTACCTTATCTTCTGAAAGTTACTTACGTAAATAATTTCAAAACAAGAAAGAAGCGCAAAGTTATTCGGTCAATGGGATAAATCAAGAGGGCTCACTCGCCGTCCTAGCTACAAAATTTTATTTTTCTAAGTTATACACCTTTTCCCTTTATATTTATAAGTTAGTCTACTCCTGTTTGTGTTATTGAAAGTATAACATTTGTAAACTTCAACATTTTAAAGAACACGTGTGGATTTCGCTTCCATAGAGCAGAGACTCAACATCTAGCAGTAATTTCAAACGATATACACTCCTAAAAAATTGAACATTAGTTGCATATCAGTTACATATTTAAACATAATTTTTATGCATCCTTTAACCCTTTCAAATATGATTCTTCATTTCACGAAGGTCAAGTTTGTTGCCCCTTCTCAAGAGGTCACTTGGTCTGCTGAAGTGAAGAGTTGGTTTATGTGCTCTCCACCTCACATACCCAAGTACGTCCGGCTCATCTGCAACTGTTCTGAGCCAGGCGTCTAATCTTCTTTTAAAGATATCCACCGCAACACTACTCGTGTTCCTTAGTTCTTTGGGCAGCTGGCTAAACAGCCTTGGTCCTCTCACAACAAAACTATTTTCCTTCAGGGTTGAGGATGTTCTCTGTCTAGCCTTTAATTTAAGAACACGACACATTCTTCCTTTTCTACTTTCCACTGTTGTTTGAGTGGTTATAGGGTTCAAAGTAAGATTAGGGACTAGTTACTCATTTTATTTTCCAAGTGTAAACAATGGTGTACCTCTCATCTTCTTTCCAGTGAATATACTGTAAGTGTAATTCACATAACCTTTCCCGTTAATTTAGTTCTTTGCATTCACTGATCTTGACTGTGAAGCTTCTCTGAATCCCTTCTAATTGACTAATGTCTTCTTCTTTATATGGGGATGTTAAGACCGAGCAGTAGTCTAACTTGGGTATGATCAGTTTTTTCAAAAGAGAAATCATTATATTCTTATCCCTTCTGTTAAAGGTTTTCAGTACCTATCCAGTTATTATTTTTGTTCTGTTTACTGCCATCTTATTTTGTGTTTCAAATTTCGCGTCATCTTTTGCTTTAGAATTTCTCTGAATTTCCTGTCCATTTGGGATATAGTATTCCATGGAGTTTAGGTCCTCCCTTAGGTCCTCCCTTCTTCCGTACCTTAATAGTTGAAAATTTTCAGTGTTAAACTTCATATTATTGCCTTCAGACCAATTGTAGATTCTCTTCATGTCTGTAGAGATTCTATATCCTCTGGGTTTCTTATTTTTCTACTAAATTTTGTTTCATTTGGCAAAGTATGTTACTGTGCTATCACTGGTAACTTCCTCACCTACAGGGTGTACATAAAGTCAGGATCTATTTTTGTGAAGCACTTGGAAATTATATGGAATTCAATCATAAAATGATAAAGTGGTAACATTTATTAAATAATTAAGAGTAGGATTCGACGTGACGCCCATCAGTATCCCTGCACAGTTCAAATCGTTCCGCAGCATTTCTAAACACATTCTGGAGCATTTGTGGGGTTATGTTATCTGCAGCAGTTCATATACGTGTACGTAAGTTTTCAAGACTCGTAATCTTCGTCTGATAAACGTGCGATTTGATAAAGCCCCATGCAAAGAAAACTAAAGGGGTTAAATCTGGTGATCTCGCTGGCCAAGGTCTGTTGCTTCCTCGTCCGATCCAGCGATTTGGAAAACGTCCATTTAGATAATCCTGAACAATTTTGGCATAGTGACAAGGAGCACCACCATGTTGATAGACGACGGGGATAGGATTGTTAGTACCGTCGTCTATCAACATGATGGTGCTCCTTGTCACTATGCCAAAATTGTTCAGGATTATCTAAATGGACGTTTTCCAAATCGCTGGATCGGACGCGGAAGCAACAGACCTTGGCCAGCGAGATCATCAGATTTAAGACCTTTAGATTTCTTTGCATGGGGCTTTATCAAATCGCACGTCTATCAGACGAAGATTACGAGTCTTGAAAAACTTACGTACACGTATACGAACTGCTGCAGATAACATAACCCCGCAAATGCTCCAGAATGTGTTTAGAAATGCTGCGGAACGATTTGAGCTGTGCAGGGATACTGATGGGCGTCACGTCGAATCCTACTCTTAATTATTTAATAAATGTTACCACTTTATCATTTTATGATTGAATTCCATATAATTTCCAAGTGCTTCACAAAAATAGATCCTGACTTTATGTACACCCTGTATATCAGTTAGCATGATCATAAAGAGTAATGGAGTTAATACTGTTCCTCGTGGTGCTGAGCTAAAGACTTCTGACTCTGAGAAGATACTCCTTGAATCGATGTTCGTTATCATTTAATTTTTTCCGAGTTTTCAAAAAGTAATTTTTTTTCTTACTCTTCTTTCAAATATTTTAGTGAGATGTGATGTAAGCGACACTGGTCTATAGTTTTTAGCCTCGGATCGATCTCCTCCTTTATAGATTGGAACTATATTCATTATGGATGCTCGGTATTTCTCCTCTGTCGAGTGGTCGTCTCCATATCCAATGGAGGGGCTTGGTGATTGCATCCTTGCAGTTTTTGGCATTCCATTTGTCCGAGCCTGCCGCCGAGTGTGCTTTTAGTTTCCCTATAGCTTCTGTAATAATAATATATATAATATATATATATATATAGGGTGAACCAAATGTAGGTGGACAGTAAATGATAACGTTTATTTGAGAATACATATTTAATTTTTTTGTATACTATAATACAAAGTAAAATTTAAATAAATTTAGTTATAATATTTAATATAATATAACACAAACACCATAGTTATAATGAACACCATAGTTATAATATAATATAACACAAAACCGTATTCAACCTACTGTCCACCTACTTTGGTTCACCGTGTATATATATATATTATATATATATATATATATATATATAATACGAGTATATATAATCCTTCTTCATAAAACGTGTTTCTATCGCATAAGTTTATCAGTTTTTAGGATACTGAAAAATTATTCAAACTGAGCTTTTAATATTTCAGATACTTCTTTTAGATCATCGGATAAAACATTGTTTTGATTTTTCAAAGGTTCGATTGTCGCGTGATTTTTCGACTTTCATTTTGCAAAATGAAGTACCTTGAGTTTACCCTTATCACTTCTGTGGCGTCATCTTCAACTTTCCCTGTATGTTTCTCAAATAGACACTGTATGGCGCAATCTATACTCTCCAGTTTATCGTTTAATATTTTTCTGATGTTGTTGTCTTTATAGTTTCTTAATTTTACAGTCACACGTTTTCTCTTGCGGAACATTGACCTCTTTTTGTCCCTTGAACCTGTTTCTCTTTCCTCTTTGTTGCCTTTTCGGGACATGTTTTTCCATAATTCTCCTTTAAGGTTATTAGCACCTCTTCCGTTGTCTTGCCCTTAAAGATGTTTTTTTCCAGTCTATTGCTTCCATGCTGGATGCGATACCTTCTCAATTTATAGTTTTGGGGTGAAAATTAAAAATTTCAAATATACATCTTTCAATAGTGCGTGTTTTTTAACTTTCCGGTTGCTTTTATATTGGTTGTTATTTCAATAATGTTGTGATCTGATGTTATAGGTGGGGATTTTCTATGTTATCGATTTGGTTGCTGTTGTTTGTGAATACCAAATCTAGGCAGTTTTTTTCTTGTAGTTTCCATTATTTCTTGTCCTCCCATGTGTTAAAAAAGACATCCGTTATTTAGTTCCGTAACAATTCCGTAACATTTAATTTTTTTCCTCTTAAGTGGATAACTTAGGCGTATTGTTTTACACAATGAACATTATATAAATGCTTCGAAATAAATATAACCTATAGAGCAGTGATTCCCAACGTGGGGCGCACGCCCCACAGGGAGGCAATTTGAATATTTTGGGGGGCAATTTGAAAACCAAGACCAAATACCCAAATTCAACTCGTTTGGCGAGAGAGCTACTGTTACCATTCCCATCTTCATATTTGGTGGAATGTGGTTTTAGTGCTGTAAGTGACTTACTACAGAAAAAAAGAAACCGACTGGATATCACAAAACGAGGAGACTTAAGACTGAAGCTAACTAAGTTAGTGCCTGAAATCAAAACCATTTGTAGTAAACATCAAGCTCAAGGATCTCACTAACTTGAGATTATCAAACTTTGAATTTGCTGTATTTTTACCTAATACTGTATTGTGAATTTAAAGTGGTATTATTGATTAAATTACTTTTTTGTGAATTTAAAATTGCAACTTTTCAACTGAGAAGTTTTATTTCAAGGAAATAATATAGTTAGGTTCAATCTCAAGTTTCTTGACTCATATTTAATGTAACTCATATTGAATGTACTCATATTATTGAAATTTAAAATTATAACTTTTCAACTGAGAAATTTTATTTCAAGGTAATAATTTAGTTAGCTTCAACCTCAAGTTTATTTACTCATATTGAATGTACGGTAACTCATATTAAATGTACTCATATTATTGTAAGTTTTAAATAATACCTTTTCAACACCAAATTTGTTTTTATATTAATGGGGGGCATCAAATTTTTTGAGGTGTCGAGGTGGGGCATGGCGCAAAAAAGGTTGGGAACCACTGCTATAGAGTCCCATAACTCGCATAATACATATGTATAGATATAGCATATTGTAAATCTGAGATTCTAATTAAAATACAGTATCTGTAAAGCTGAGTAGTATGGGCACAAAAGGAGAGAGTGCAATGCAATTGCAAATGTTGATCAATGTTGCAAGATGTTATGCAACCCAAGTTGCAATGAACTCCCACAGAAAGATGGGGAGAAGTTGGGACGGCCTCACCCGTTCGCTTGACAGGAGCCAGGCGCATATTAAGACTTCATCCCAGCGCTTGCTGTCTTATAAGCCCCTAATCAGCCAGTTGGCTTAACTGGCTGAGTTGCCAGATTGCGCTATTTATTTAATTAAAGCATACAGTCTTGACAGTTGACTTAACCAGCCAGTTGACTTAGAAAACCTAGAAGGCAGGCACATTATTAGGGTTGAGTTGCCAGATTGCACTATTTATTTAATTAAAGCATATATTCTCGACAGTTGGCATATTCCGCCAGTTGGCTTAATCCGCCAGCTGGCTTAACCAGCCAGTTGACTTAAAATACCTAGAAGGCATATATACATACATATATATATATATATATATATATATATACATTTAGGATAAAAACGAAGACGTATAGCAAAAAAGTCATTATATTTGGCTGCAGCCGAAGTTTCGGGCAACTCTACCCATTTTTAAGGCCTAATAAATAAAAGCTAAAATTAATGCATGACAAAAATATATGAATGTCAAAAACTAAAACTAATTTAAAGTACAAAATTAAAACTGTTCAAGAAGAAAAATTAAAATTACAGAACATAAAACAGGCATAAGCCAAAAACAAATCCAAAGTAAAAATTATATAAATGACAAAAATATACGAATGATAAAAATAAAACTTAAAAACTAAAAACATTCAAACATAAAATAGTTAAAAAACTTTACTAATAAAAAGTTAAACGAAAAAACACAAAAGTGCACCAAACAAAGGAGACAGGGTCACAAGGGAACAAAAAAAAATAAAAAATAAAAAATTTTTAGTTTTTAGGTATTTTAATTAATATAAAGGGGGTAACAGCTAGAATCAATATTTAAACTGGAGTTCAGAAATTTAATGCACAAAGATTCGTAAATACGGAGGGAGGACGGGCATTTTAATGATTCAAGAATTTTAAAGTTATTAACGGAAATGTCAACCTTACACTTGATAGAATGATTTCTAATGGCAGACTGTTCCTTTTTCGATAAAACTTTCCCTGTCCTATGGCTAATACCCATATGGGAGCAAATCTCGCCTGCAAAGAACGAACTGTGCTGCCAACGTAGTTCCTCTGGGAACACCCAGGGCAAGTAAATAAATAGACAACAGAACAGCTCATCGCAGGGGGGATTTTGTCCTTACATCGGAAAAAACATCCAAGGGTATTATTATTTACAAAAGCAACCTTAAAATCAGTGTGAAAATAAAATTTCCTCACCACACTCAACAATTGCTTTTTCACAAAAGTGTTAAAATGGTAGAGATCAGGTAAAACAAGATATTTACAATTCTTAGGAACATCATACGTTGGGATAAGGTTGGGAGAATATACATTATTAAGAAATTTACCAATAATACCTCGTACAAGATCCCGTGGAAAACCATTTTTAAAGAAAAAATCAGTAAGGAATTCAAACTCATTATAAAGCAGAGCAAAGTTCGAGCAAATATTATAAGCTCTATGGACCAAAGTGCGAATGGAACTTAATTTGTAATTAAAATCGCAAAAACTATAAAAATTAAAACCCAAACCCTTAAACGTAGGCTTCCGGTATGTAGAAGTTAAAATGGTCGAGCCAGATTTGGAGACCAAAACATCAAGGAAAGGAATAGAACTTTCAACTTCCTTTTCCTGCGTAAATACAATGTTCTTATGCAGTGTGTTCAGAAAACTTAGAAACTGAACTGATTGATTATCCGTTTGGAATAAAGCAAACGTATCATCAACATAACGTCTGTACAATTTCCGCTTAAGGTGAGGAGGGCACTCACAGAAGGCCCTTTCCTCAAGATGCGACATGAAAATATTCGCAAAAACGGGACCCAAGGGGTTCCCCATCCCCACTCTATCCAGCTGACGGTAAACTACCCCTTGAAAACTGAAAAAGTTATCCTTGACTGCCAAATTCAGAAGCTGCTCAAACTGTGCTCTGCCAAAGCCGTGAAAAAGTGAGTCCGGCTGTGGGAAAGCTTTATTCAAAATAATTGTAATGGTCTCATCCAAGGGGACATTTGTAAAGAGGGAAGATACATCAAAACTTGTCATAAACAAAGAATTCGTATTAAACTTCTTAATTTCCGACACAAAAGAAAAACTATCCTTAACACTGTACGAGTTCACAGTAAATGATAATAACAGTGGGACAAGAAATTTGGGAAGTTTGTAATTAGCCAAAGGATAAGACGCTAAAATTGGGCGCAATGGAACACCGACTTTATGAACCTTAGGCAGACCATACATAAGGCCCAAATAAGAGCCTGAAACGTACAATTCATCATAAGTGGAGGAGTTAATAACACATTCCTGTTTAAGCTTAAGCAAAACAAGGTTAACCTTGTCTTCCAATCGCTGAATAATTTTAGGAGCCAGTTCATCTACCTTAACAAATTTTAATGAATCAGAAAGAATATCAAGCATTTTTTTAATATAATCCGTTTTATTCATAACCACAACACCACTACCCTTATCTGGCACTTTGGTCCATAGAGCTTATAATATTTGCTCGAACTTTGCTCTGCTTCATAATGAGTTTGAATTCCTTACTGATTTTTCTTTAAAAATGGTTTTCCACGGGATCTTGTACGAGGTATTATTGGTAAATTCCTTAATAATGTATATTTTCCCAACCTTATCCCAACGTATGATGTTCCTAAGAATTGTAAATATCTTCTTTTACCTGATCACTACCATTTTAACACTTTTGTGAAAAAACAATTGTTGAGTGTGGTGAGGAAATTTTATTTTCACACTGATTTTAAGGTTGCTTTTGTAAATAATAATACCCTTGGATGTTTTTTCCGAGGTAAGGACAAAATCCCCCCTGCGATGAGCTGTTCTGTTGTTTATTTGTTTACCTGCCCTGGGTGTTCCCAGGGGAACTACGTTGGCAGCACAGTTCGTTCTTTGCAGGTGAGATTTTGCTCCCATATGGGTATTAGCCATAGGACAGGGAAAGTTTTATCGGAAAAGGAACAGTCTGCCATTAGAAATCATTCTATCAAGTGTAAGGTTGACATTTCCGTTAATAACTTTAAAATTCTTAAATCATTAAAATGCCCGTCCTCCTCCGTATTTACGAATCTTTGTGCATTAAATTTCTGAACTCCAATTTAAATATTGATTCTAGCTGTTACCCCCTTTATATTAATTAGAATACCTACAAACTAAAATTTTTTTATTTTTTATTTTTTTTTGTTCCCTTGTGACCCTGTCTCCTTTTCGCCAGTTTTTTGTGGCTGTCAAATGGGCATGGTATGTTTGGTGCACTTTTGTGTTTTTTCGTTTAGCTTTTTATTAGTAAAGTTTTTTTAACTATTTTATGTTTGAATGTTTTTAGTTTTTAAGTTTTATTTTTATCATTCGTATATTTTTGTCATTTATATAATTTTTACTTTGGATTTGTTTTTGGCTTATGCCTGTTTTATGTTCTGTAATTTTAATTTTTCTTCTTGAACAGTTTTAATTTTGTACTTTAAATTAGTTTTAGGTTTTGACATTCATATATTTTTGTCATGCATTAATTTTAGCTTTTATTTATTAGGCCTTGAAAATGGGTAGAGTTGCCCGAAACGTCGCTGCAACCAAATATATTACTTTTTGCTCTACGTCCTTCGTTTTTTATCCTAAATGTAAAACTACGTCTCCTTAAGGGATCCTATTTCATATATATATATATATATATATATATATTATATATATTAGGGTGATCCAGAGAAATGGGACCCAAAAGAAACCCCTGTAACTCTTAAAGTATAAGTCCTTTTATAAAATCATACGCATCATTCGAAAGAGGATAGTTACAAGTTTGTAGAGGATTGTATAGGTTTTGACAATACAAGACAAGATAAGATACAAAACAAAATAAAAGTGTTAGTTAAAACTAACCCTTCAAGATGACTGCATGGACTGTGGAACAGCTGCGTTTCATAACTGAGCAATATTATGAGGATGGAAGAAGTGTAGTTTCAACTCTTAGAAGGTGATTTTGACATCTGAAAATTTGTCTTGAAAGATCTTTGAGCTGAAACTACACTTCTTCCATGCTCATAATATTGCTCAGTTATGAAACGCAGCTGTTCCACAGTCCATGCAGTCATCTTGAAGGGTTAGTTTTAACTGACACTTTTATTTTGTTTTGTATCTTATCTTGTCTTGTATTGTCAAAACCTATACAATCCTCTACAAACTTGTAACTATCCTCTTTCGAATGATGCGTATGATTTTATAAAAGGACTTATACTTTAAGAGTTACAGGGGTTTCTTTTGGGTCCCATTTCTCTGGATCACCCTTTATATATATACTATATATTACCTTTTCAACTGCCAGATTGCGCGATTCAGATGTTTTTGACAGTTGGCTTAGAAATCCTTCAGCCGTTTTAGAAGGCAGCCATTTGGTATAATTAAATAACAATGTCGTTTACAACCAAAAGAATCAAATAAAACACCATTACATCATTCTGTTTATTTAGACGAATTATTGGAATCAATTTCATAAAATATATAGAAAATAAATATACAATCAAACGATGAAATATATATGATCAAAAAATAAAATAAAAATAATAATAGCATAAGAAATACGAACGAGGAATATATATATATATATATATACACAAACTCAGAATGGTTCCCTGAGAACATTATATGTTAAACACAAACCGTGCATGGAACAAGGAACTCTTCTGGGAAAATTAAATCCACTATAGTCCGAATAAGTAATGGTAAATGACAAATACCATAGTTTTTTCTTTTTCATGATTTTAGCCCGACGTGGGCAACGGGTCTCTCGCAAAGAGATCCCATAAATATAGCTTCCCTCACCAGCTATCTGCAAAGCAGACAGGATCCAGCTTTGGGACATGGATCTAGGGTTTAAAGCAAGCCTAGATCCCTACATTCAGAACCTCTATATAAGTAAAAGACTCGTTGCATTCACGTCGTGTTGAATAAATCAAAGAAAAGGGGGTAACTATTGTATTTTTAGCCAAAAAAAAACCAAAACTTAAACCTCAACCGGGACATTGAGCGTCCACTTTTCAAGGCACGAAACACGTCCGTTTAGTATACACAAACTCAGAATGGTTCCCTGAGAACATTATATGTTAAACACAAACCGTGCATGGAACAAGGAACTCTTCTGGGAAAATTAAATCCACTATAGTCCGAATAAGTAATGGTAAATGACAAATACCATAGTTTTTTCTTTTTCATGATTTTAGCCCGACGTGGGCAACGGGTCTCTCGCAAAGAGATCCCATAAATATAGCTTCCCTCACCAGCTATCTGCAAAGCAGACAGGATCCAGCTTTGGGACATGGATCTAGGGTTTAAAGCAAGCCTAGATCCCTACATTCAGAACCTCTATATAAGTAAAAGACTCGTTGCATTCACGTCGTGTTGAATAAATCAAAGAAAAAGGGGGTAACTATTGTATTTTTAGCCAAAAAAAAAACCAAAACTTAAACCTCAACCGGGACATTGAGCGTCCACTTTTCAAGGCACGAAACACGTCCGTTTAGTATACACAAACTCAGAATGGTTCCCTGAGAACATTATATGTTAAACACAAACCGTGCATGGAACAAGGAACTCTTCTGGAAAATTAAATCCACTATAGTCCGAATAAGTAATGGTAAATGACAAATACCATAGTTTTTCTTTTTCATGATTTTAGCCCGACGTGGGCAACGGGTCCGGTTGAGGTTTAAGTTTTGGTTTTTTTTTGGCTAAAAATACAATAGTTACCCCCTTTTTCTTTGATTTATTCAACACGACGTGAATGCAACGAGTCTTTTACTTATATAGAGGTTCTGAATGTAGGATCTAGGCTTGCTTTAAACCCTAGATCCATGTCCCAAAGCTGGATCCTGTCTGCTTTGCAGATAGCTGGTGAGGGAAGCTATATTTATGGGATCTCTTTGCGAGAGACCGTTGCCCACGTCGGGCTAAAATCATGAAAAAAAAAACTATGGTATTTGTCATTTACCATTACTTATTCGGACTATAGTGGATTTAATTTTCCCAGAAGAGTTCCTTGTTCCATGCACGGTTTGTGTTTAACATATAATGTTCTCAGGGAACCATTCTGAGTTTGTGTATACTAAACGGACGTGTTTCTTGCCTTGAAAAGTGGACGCTCAATGTCCCGGTTGAGGTTTAAGTTTTGGTTTTTTTTGGCTAAAAATACAATAGTTACCCCCTTTTTCTTTGATTTATTCAACACGACGTGAATGCAACGAGTCTTTTACTTATATAGAGGTTCTGAATGTAGGGATCTAGGCTTGCTTTAAACCCTAGATCCATGTCCCAAAGCTGGATCCTGTCTGCTTTGCAGATAGCTGGTGAGGAAGCCATATTTATGGGATCTCTTTGCGAGAGACCCGTTGCCCAGTCGGGCTAAAATCATGAAAAAGAAAAAACTATGGTATTTGTCATTTACCATTACTTATTCGGACTATAGTGGATTTAATTTTCCCAGAAGAGTTCCTTGTTCCATGCACGGTTTGTGTTTAACATATAATGTTCTCAGGGAACATTCTGAGTTTGTGTATACTAAACGGACGTGTTTCGTGCCTTGAAAAGTGGACGCTCAATGTCCCGGTTGAGGTTTAAGTTTTGGTTTTTTTTTGGCTAAAAAACAATAGTTACCCCCTTTTTCTTTGATTTATTCAACACGACGTGAATGCAACGAGTCTTTTACTTATATAGAGGTTCTGAATGTAGGGATCTAGGCTTGCTTTAAACCCTAGATCCATGTCCCAAAGCTGGATCCTGTCTGCTTTGCAGATAGCTGGTGAGGGAAGCTATATTTATGGGATCTCTTTGCGAGAGACCCGTTGCCCACGTCGGGCTAAAATCATGAAAAAGAAAAAACTATGGTATTTGTCATTTACCATTACTTATTCGGACTATAGTGGATTTAATTTTCCCAGAAGAGTTCCTTGTTCCATGCACGGTTTGTGTTTAACATATATATATATATATATATGTATATGTATATATGGTTTCTGTTCGTATGTAGGAGAATTATGACTTCTCATTGATCGAGGTCCATGGTGTAGTGGATAGCATATCTGACCGGCAATCGGATGATCCCGGGTTCGATTCCCGGGTGGTACCTCATTTTTCATTTGTTCGTTCTCCCTCCTCATCTTGTGCGGAACGCTCTTCTACACAAGCGTCGTTCTTTACATTAATTATACTTTGTGTTGTTTGCAGTTAAAATGTATATCTGACCGGCAATCGGATGATCCCGGGTTCGATTCCCGGGTGGTACCTCATTTTTCATTTGTTCGTTCTCCCTCCTCATCTTGTGCGGAACGCTCTTCTATACAAGCGTCGTTCTTTACATTAATTATACTGTGTGTTGTTTGCAGTTAAAAATATATCGGGTGGCCACAAAAAAAACTTTACTTAATTGAAAGTTTAATAACTGCAACAATTCAAAACTTATGCGATTGAGATTTTGCACACATTAACAGATGCATATAATCTATAATTGCTGGAATTTTCAAATATGTAGGTTCTATAGTTTTGTTACAGTGAACAATTTAAAAGCATATGTCTAAAAATAGCATGCATGGTGTGCATCTGACACGTACGTGCGCTAGCGTAGGCTAAACCTAATGTAGCGTAGTATGACACGCGCGCTGGCGTAGGCTAAACCTAATGTGAATTTGCTTTCTTTTATTTTTCCGCTAAAACCCCGCCAGCATGACGTTAAGTAAAAGTGATAAAGCCATCATAGAAGCATGTGTCAAGGAAAAAGGTTGGAATGGAAATAGGATTGTCCGAGAATTCCCCGCAAAGAACTGGACTCGTCAAAGTGTTTATAACTTAATAAGAAAGATAAAGGATACTGGATCAACAGCTAGAAAATCCGGCAGCGGCAGGCCCAAAAGTGTTTCAACAGAAGAAAATAAGGCTGCCGTGGAGGAACTGATTCAATCCCAGGAGAATACACCAGGAACTCATCGCTCCAGAGACAGATTGCGTACGACCTTGGGATTTCTCGCTCCTCTGTACAGGGATTGTAAAACGTTTGAAATTGAAGGCCTACAAGAGAATTCGAGTTTCTCGGCGTGATCAGAATGTAAGACAGCGTAGAAAGACCCCGTAAATCCCTATATGAACGCTACTCAGCTGAAGACGTGCAAAAAGTTGTGTTTACAGACGAAAAGGATTTCACGTTGGAGGTGGCCAAAAACAGGCAAAATGACAGGGTTTATGGTTCAAGGAAAAAGGACATTTCTCCCTCCAGGCTTTATCATGAAACCTCACGATTCAGCAGAAAAGTAATGGTATCGGCGGGAATTTCATGGAAGGGGAAAACACGAATTCATTTTATTGCCACAAACGAAACTAAAGTTAACTCTGAGCGCTACATCAACCTGTTAGATAATGGGTTACTTCCTGATTGTCGTCAGCTGTATCCTGATGAGGCCTACATTTTCCAGCAAGATGGGGCACCCGCCCATACAAGCCGAGCGACCCAAAATCATCTAGAGCAAGAGACCCCTAATTTCATCAAAAAGGATGAATGGCCGCCTCAGTCTCCCGACTGTAATCCGATGGACTATTCAGTATGGGATTCCCTCATGGTGAAGGTTTACGGCAGCCAGAAAGACAAATTCACCGAAGATGAACTTAAGGAGAAAATCAGTAGAGCATGGGAGGATATCACCTTAGATGAGGTTCGAAAGTGCATCTCCTCGTGGAAGAAGCGATTGAGGGCAGTTTACCAACAGGGAGGTGGTCACATTGACCATTTGTTTAAGTAAATTTTGTTAAGTTCAAATTCATTTTCTTTGGCATGCTATTTTTAGACATATGCTTTTAAATTTTTCACTGTAACAAAACTATAGAACCTACATATTTGAAAATTCCAGCAATTATAGATTATAACCATCTGTTAATGTGTGCCAAAGCTCAATCTCACAAGTTTTGAATTGTTGCAGTTATTAAACTTTGAATTAAGTAAAGTTTTTTGTGGCCACCCGATATATATATATATATATATATATATATAGCCATCATAAATTTCGATTTTTTCGAAACGGCCTAATATATATATGTAATAAAAAATATACAAAAAGATGTAGCACAGCCATCAATATATTAGTACAGGAAAAATATATATACGTACATTTATATTAAATAACTAAATATAATGTACAAAACGAAGGAATATAATAAGCAACATATTAGTATAGGAAATATATATATATATATATATATATATACATATATATATATACACACAATTATATTAAATAATTAAATATGCTGAAAATAAATATACCTCAAAATACTTTATGTTCTACGGCGCAAAACACTAAACTCACGTAATCGAGTCTTCCGTCACATCATTATTGCTTTGCACTACGCGGTAAATACGCCTTAACAATATTTCACCGGTCAAGGTGTGCGGGTGCCTATACTCGATATAAATGGCCTTCATATCGTTCAATACTATTTTTGTGCCCACTTTACATTCGGCTGGCAAGTTATCTTTACATACAGCCAGAATACATTAAAAAACAGGCACAAAGAGGTCATCGTTAGCCACCACGTCATATTAAATACAAGTTTATAAACACTCCTTTCCAATCTAGGGGTTTTTCTTACCGTCCCGAGCTTTTCAATCGTGAACTCTTCTTCACTCTGCATAGCGGAAAATGAAATAATCTTCCAAGTCGTAACGGCAGTTACTCATTATATAGAGGTACAACTCTTCATGGTGAACAGTGTAGGCGAGCTCTGTCCTGTACCGCTCAAGTCCTTTATACCAAAGTTCATGATATTTCGAAGAGTCTAAACCTTTTAACTAAACATCTAGCTCTAGACCATTCTCGCCTTGTTCATTCCTACATTCGATAAATCCGTCGAGCAGAGCGGTGTATGCGTATTCATGAACCGTGTCAAAATAAATCATATCCGTAACACGCGCGTCTAATATAGGCTTCAGCTTGCGGACTCCGACGATTTCAAACATTCTGTCGAGGATGAATCGGTTTCGCGTAGGGACAAGAATGTTATTATCAGATGCAGTCTTCCACATCAGTCGTATATCAATGTATGGCTGATCGTTATTTATACACAACGTACAAACAACGGCATATGAGGGGGCATCACTAATCTGTTCTCTTCTTGTACTTACACCTGCAGGTATTTTATAACGGTCCTCACCCCACTTCTCAACTACCACGAAGATTCTATTCATCTCCTCAACAGTTAAATAAATAACATTACATTTACTTGCTTGCCTGCAAATCGTTTCAAGTGCATAGTTAATGGTGCCAGTTTCACGCCTGAACACGCGCAATGACTTCGTCACGGACACATCGTACACGGCATTGAGAATGCTTCTCAAAGGAAGTTCCATCGTATTCGCACGTCCAGTCGGTTCAAGCTCTGAGATGACTATGAGAAACCGGTGCTCTGTTTAGCTCGGGGAGCAGGTGTGGAGGAGTGAGTCACATGGGTGAAACGTGTACGGGTTTGTTCGAACTCGTGTGTTTCGGAGGGGTGAGGTACACGGGTGGGCGGCTTGGCTCGACGGGGGGAGCGAGCCACACCATAAACTGTTGAATCGTGTACGAGTTTGCTTCAACATGAAAGAGTCATGTGAATACTTGTGCCCATTATACTGGGCAATCAGAATTTTTCCGCTACATGAAGCAATACCGGTATTAATGTTTTATCGGAATGCACACCAGACATTTTCGTTCATTTTCACGAACTAAACACATCTTATTCACAATCCGGGGCACTATTTGAGAGAAACATGTGACCATATTTTTCCTTTTTGTTTAACAATCGATACTCGTTTCTAAAGTCTGTTAAAAAACCTCACTACAAACTTCGTCATGATATTTAGTAGTATAGTGGTAAAAATACTTAAGATTCTCCATGATGACAAGATTTACATTCTCAACCGTAGGGTACGAGTACTCGGTATGATGTAACATGACATAATATCGCTTGTCACATCACTCATCAACAAGACTCATTATCCATAACCGCTACTTATCTTCTGCACGAGTTGTTTCTTCTACTTCACGGTAGATGTGAGCTTTTATAAACGCTAGGTCTACAACATACTTCAATGCATCGCTTGTACCACGGAATCCTACAATGCCCTCGCCAGAATATCCATAGAGTATTTGAACATCTTGTTCCTTCGTACGGTTCAATGTAACCTTAAAAGTATCAAAGGAGGGTGGAATAGGGAGTCTTTCAGTATCCACCACATCTTCACACTTTGCCGAATACCACTTCATAAACGTTGAACACGCAATATTAAAGGTAGCCATTACTATTTTTCGTCTACGCGAGAAAATACACGTCTGAGCTCAAGGGTTTGCAGAGGTCAACTGAGCACGCCTGGGTAGAGATATGCTCAGGTAGTGGCAAGAGTTACATGATCGATCTTACAGTGGGCGGAGCTTAGGAATGTACACACACACGCACGCAAAGGAGAAAATGAAATTTTAATTGAAACAAATATACGTAATAAATAAATATATGATAACAATACACACATATATATAAATACAATCAAGGATTAAGGTATCCAAAGAGTACGGTATCATAGGTACCAGGCACCTGGTAACGTTTCCTATAGGTGTTACGGCATACCTTCGTGCCCCTAAGTTCCTTCAAACAACGCAGTTTCTGCGCCCGAAAATTGTGGGTCCCCACAGTCAGTTGGGGTGGCTGGTCGCCCTCATCTTCCAAGCACACAACATCCTTCAACGAGTCAAGGTTAACGACTCGTCGGTTCGCCTGGTTGAGCGTGATACCCTTAGCCTTCACGATATATTTCATATCATCCCCCACTCTACCCCATAGGTTTTTGGCCCTGTTGATACAAATGAGTTTGCGTATGCACCATCACCATACTCATCCTTGATCTCGTCGGTTAACTCTCCGAGGAATTCCCCAATAGGCGGCATGTATTCACCCTCCCTCGCTGTGAATATCACACTATCTGTGTCAGCGTGCAGCACCCTCCCCCCAAGAGAGTGCATTAGTCCCCAAAGCTTCATGCGGGCGTAGGCCGTTGTGAAGCTGGCTACAGGTATGTTTGTAACCCGTGAGGTATCTGTGGTCAGTTCGGTGATGTACTTTATTATGTAAGTATTACCTACATTCACGATCTCCATAACCTTTTTATCGGGAGCGTTGGCATAATCCCAGAGTTCACTATAACTTTGTGCCAAATGAACGTTCCCTTTGCCAGTATTCTGTGCAAATTTCCCCCAAAGACTGTTTAGACACAACTTTGCACTAAAGCGCTAGCCAGGATTCATAACAATTTGGGAACGGTCAAGCTGTATACCCTCATGGGCACGGTAACGCTGAATATAAGCCGTTTTTTCATCTTCGGTATCAAACCCTCGCGGATATCCCGATGCTTCTACCTTATCCTTCAAAAAACCGTTTATATATGGCGTGAAAAGGTTGGGTAGCTTCTGAAACCTCCACACCTCATGTACCGTCAATATTCTGTACCCATGGCGAACGGCTAGGTCCAGCTCAGGGCTTGTATATACACCTCTGATCTTATGCTGGTTGGTTGTATGGTTAAAATTTCCGTTGTTCTCCTCTACGCACTTCATGCACAGGGGAAAAATGAGCTTGTGATCTACAACGATGGGTAAGATCGGTATCCATAAATCGCGAGGGGGGAGCACGTCTACGAAAGAGAGTCCGAAATACCGCTCATTTAAGTTAGCTGAAAACTCCTCGATGGTTGGCATGGTGGGACCCACCAATTTTTCAGGCGCACCTACGGGGTACGGATTGTTCTTCATCACGTAGGGATATAAAGAACAGAAGTCGTAGTAATGGAGTTTCATGCCCTCTGTAGGCGAAAAGTATAGCTTGAATGGGTTTGTACGTTCTCCAAACAAGCTGTCACCGCATTTGAGGGGGTCCAACACCATTGAACGTTTGATAGCCCTTATTTCTTCACGGTACTGGCCATCTGTTTCCATCCGTGCATCATACTCATGCTCCCATACGATCTTGTGAGTGAACTAGGAGCCTATAAGTTGATCGCGGTTACGGGTCCATGCGAGGCTGTCGGCGGGGGATCTTCCATGGAGATCCCCTGTGACGGCACACTCAGAGCGTGGGCATCCATGCCACCAGCAGCCGTTAAAGGAATACACAGTCTTCTCACCAGTGGTTGGATCCTCACTTAGGCCATCAACCCAAAAAACACGACCCTTGACCTTAGTGGGTACTTCACCCGTGTTGCGGGCGTGCTTTATATATACTCCTGTCTGTTGCTGTAAGTGTATGAGCTAGTAAATAGCCTTGTGCCAATAACTGCCGGGATTGTTTCTGTGAATGACTGCTAAGGTGTCTTTAGGCATGAAGTTATTCTTGAACACCGTAAAACATAATGAGGCTGTCGTGGTTGCGACTTGCAAGGGATCGCACTTGAAACGGGCTATGTACATCCTTCTAAAAGGCTTGAAAACATACTCTAAACACGCGCACATCACTCACGCAATAATGCTCAAATTCATCAGCTATATTTTATGGACTAGCTTCATTAAAACTGTTGTAGTAGCAGTCAAAGTCTTCACGCTCACTATCACTCATGTTGGTGTAGTTAAAGTAGTGTTTGGGTGGAGGTAGCCCTACGTAATTTAAAGTTTCGCTAGTGAGGAATGTGTAAGGGGAATACCTTTTGAAACTTCAGCGGCCTCGCCCATGACCTTGGGTAGCTTTGCTAATTTACAAGGTGTGAACAGAAGGGTGTCTTTAAACTGTACATTACCTCTTATCTGCATCTGTATTAGTTTGTTGCCTCTTTTCAAGGGATCACCTGTAAATATCGCAGACGACTCATGATCCAGCAACTTCTTATAAAGGAACTGTGTGTCAAATTTTGCCCCGTTATGGGCAAGAATATACACAGTCATTTTTTTTAACTTGTCCGCTAATTTGACAATATAGGATACAAAGAGTTTCACATGGCTGTCGTGTGCAGTCGTTTTAAAAACGTTTGTCCGTTTTCCACATTTGTAACACTCATCACACTGGATCTCCATGCACTCATCACAGATAGTCTGACTTACGAGTAAATGTGGAATAACTTCTTTGATTTCAGCGTTCGTGTGAGTCTCTATAGCGGAGTACACGGTTATACAAGGGCTATTTTTAGGCTTAGCATTTTTCATATAACATACATGCTTCACTCCATCCGCCTTATATTTTTCATGACATGGAGAACAGTGACTTTCATCGCATTTACGTTTGAAATTCCCCCAATTATCCATCATGCGAAACATACCGCACTTACAAATCCTCATTTTCCTGCAAGTGCCAATTGATTTATGGAGTTCAAAGCATTTATTATTGAACAATGTACGTCTACACATTACATTCCCTCTTCTCGGTTTCAACTACGCGACTTTCACATTTGGGGCTTTTACACTGCTCACATACCATGTAGCAATCCTTACAATGTTTCACTATATCATCAGCAAACTCGAGACATCCTTACACAAATCATGATGCCTTCCATATTTTCGACTTTTATCATAACTAGCGTAGAGAGTCCTTATGTTACGGATGGGGAGATACGATGTTCCTGACAATCCTAAAATAAGTAGAGGTCTTGTACGATCTCTCACACAGCTTTTAAAAACATACACAGTCCTACGACGATCATCCATTCCAAATACGACTATACGTGCATTCATTTCCTGCTCGGCCCTTCTCAGTTCTTCAGGACCCATATTACACTCAAACTCAAGCTTACAATCTGAAGCCAGTTTACGAGCACGCTGCACAACCGTAGGCAGCCAAATTTTTTGCGTCCATGTATTTAGCACAGTGAACATATGAGCTAAGACTATTGCTATAAAGCCGCAACCACGATCGACGTTTAAATGCTTTCTGTAAATAACCGGAGAATTGAAATTAAGAGTATAAGGTGTGGCACTATGACCCGCAACCCGGAATACTCTGTCAATATCTACCATGAAGTTGTCCATATTGAAGGCTGTACTACTTTGAGGCCTGCATTATACGGCCCAAGATATATTCTATGTCTACAGCCACCAAACGTCTGAACGATATTACTACCCAAAAATCATCTACGTCCCCGTCATCTGAACCGAACCTGAAGGACAACCTCGTCCGGACTTCACGTTCGTCGAGGTTCTGAAGGGCAAACTCCACAATACGTTCAACTACGCGTTGCAGTCCAACACCGTTGCTATACATGGATCCAGGGTCAACCCTGAACACGGACCGATTTCTAGTCAGGGTAGGGGTGGGGGTAGCGGTGCGCACCAACTCGAATGTTATACCTTCCTCCACAGCATGAGAAGCTGCTCCTGCTGCTGCTGCTTCTGTGGAGGAAGTGCCCGGAGCTGAACGGGAATAAGGGAGTATATTTGAGGAAGGTACTATTACGGAGGTTGTGTCGTAAGACGTAGAGGGTTTGGGCTCTCTTACTGGGGTTCTAACAACCGGGGCAATCCTGGCGCGCTTTACACCTGACGTGGAGGGTTCTTCATCATGCTTCCGCTTTGAATTGTTGCATGCTACAGGTATCGCTGGTGAGGGTTCGTCATCGGGGAAGGATTCTATTGCTACACGGTCATCGGGGTCATCTGTGATATCGATGAAGGGGGGCTGTACATCGTCGTCATTCACGGTTCTGTGGAAGAAGAAAAACAAGAATATAAGGAGCAGCACTCAAAATTTTTAATAATTTGTAAATGACCCACTTAGGGTGTGATGTGTTAGAAATGGAATCTGTAGAAAAATTCAGGTTCACAAGCCCATCCACATTTATTATATCTGGCCCAACAGGATGTGGTAAAACTGTGTTTATGCTTAAAATCATTAAAGATAAGGGGGAGATGTTCTCAAAATTTGTGTATAAAGTAATATGGTGCTATTCGACGTCGTATCAATCAGTGTTCAACGAGTACCAAGAAGATATTTTGTTCCACAAAGGCGTATATGACGTTAATTCGCTGAAGTGAAATGACCATACAGTCATTGTATTTGACGATCTCATGTTGGAAATGGATAAAACGTTTGCCGAGACATTTACAGTGTTCTCCCACCATCTTAAGTCCAGTGGCGACTCGTGGTATAAATGTATGGGGGTGCGATTTCATAAAATTTATAATTTTTAGAATTGTAGTACATAAACAATCACATGGTGCTTCCGTACGGTACTTATATGTCAAAAGAAGCCATAAATTTGTATTAAAACAATATTTTAATAAAATATAAAAATAATTGTTGAATAAATTTGACTATAATAAATTTGACTATAATAATGTACCACTGTACGACAACACGGACTCACAATAGGCTAGTGCGAATCCAACTGCCGCTCACAAGAGTACTGTACTTGTATTAACATATGCGGCTATGCCAGACGTACAATTCTAGTTAATTACAAATAAGTAATAATTTTAATAAAATACATATAAATGGCTTATATCATTATTACTGAAGTAACTATTAGTAAAAATAAAGTTATTATAAAAAAAATTCGCGATTGTACTTATATTTTCATTACAACAGTAAAATAAATTTATATTTACTTGAGCGAAAAATCTATCGCTCCATTCGGCTGCAATATTATTTTGTATTCAAACAGCGGTACGCTCTTTGAAGCTATGCTATAAGTTTAGAATATTATGTACTGTATGAAGGCTTACTCAAAATGCCTCATGAATCATGATATGCCACATGAATTTTTAAAATATATTTCAAGAATATTTATTTTAATATCTTAAAATTAATATATTTTTTATCTGTTAAATTAATATTTATCGTTTCAAGCAAGGGGGAGCGACCGCTCCATCGCTCCTATATGCCAGTCGCCACTGAATTTTAACATAAGCGTATTCTTCATCAATCAGAATCTATTTTCCAAAAATAGATATATGCGCGAATGTGTCGTTAAATACACAATATCTAGTCTTATTCGCGCAACGTAGAGATGTGTCACAAATTGGGGTATTACCCAATCAAATGTTCCCGAATCAGCGTAAGGAGTTTTTGGAGGTTTATAAAGAAGCTACAAGTCAGCGTTAGGGATATTTTCTTTGTGACCTTCACTCACGAAACACGTTTAGGGTGCTTCTAAGAACGAATATATTCCCAAACGATCCTGAAACGGTGTATATTCCAAAATGACAAATAGGCTGAAGAAATATCGTGAATTAATAAAAATCTATCAACGATTACCCCGGGCGCTGCAACAGATGTTTGTTAAAAATATCGACTCTGACTTTTTAAAATGCATCTGTGAAATCTGCCTTAATGTCATAAAATGTAATGTGCCAATGAAACCCCTTCAGAAGGTTCGCTTACGTCGTTACAAGAACATAATACGTGCACTCGCTCGAAAAAGTCAAACTGTGGGGAAGAAAAGCGAATTATTGTACAAAGAGGGGGATCATTCCTCCCCATCTTATTTTCAGTTTTGGGTCTGCAGAAATTTCTTCATGAGTACGAAGATTACAAGAATCCGAAGAGCTCCCAGTGGTTATTAGGCACAGCGTGAGCAATGCTGAGCATGTCGACATTGGACCCGGTCCGACGTTAGAGATGACCAACCAAAGAATAACGGGACGCAACACATCGAATATGTATTAAAAAGTAGTCTCCCACATACATTGAGGAATAAAGGCTTGAGTCTTTATAATATATTGAGTGAGGACCCCATCATATAGTGGGCCGATACAGGCGAGGTCATTGTTGAAGGAACAAGGGTACATGGATCCAATATCGTTGACATTGTCCATGATCTGGTGAGAAAGTGGAACAGGCCCTCACCAACAGGATGGAAGCATATTAAAGCAAGACTACAACAAATAAATGTCCCCAAAACATTGATAGGTAATCTGAATAGGTTAAAAGACCTGGATCAAGTCTCGCATGTGTCACAACTGAGTACGCCATCACCCCCAGCAGTAGCATCTCTGAAGAAGAGAAAGAAGAGAACAAACGGCCAACCTCATCCACGTGTCTCTAAAATACGCAAATGGCTAACATATTAAATAAACGCTATTATGACATTTCTAACCCCGCCTCCTATGGAGGTGTCAATAGACTGTACAGAGGTGTTTACGGAGTAGGGGAAAAAGATGTTGAGAGGTTTTTGCGGGAGCAGGATGCTTATACACTTCATAAGCCGGTGAGAAAAAGATTTAAAACGGCCAAGATAATAGCGGCTTCGATTGACTCTATTTGGCAAGCGGATTTAACAGATATGCGAAGATATTCAGTGTATAATGACGGATACCGCTACATCCTATTCATAATAGATGTATTCTCTAGATATCTGTGGCTAATTCCTCTGAAAAGTAAATCGCCTGAAACAGTTGCTAAAGCTACCAAAACGTTGATGTTAAAAGAAGATCGGTTTCATGGCTATTTTTATACGGATGTGGGGAAAGAATTTATAGGCCGCTCTTTTCAGAACATGCTGACAGAGTTTAATATCAGTTACTACACTAGCAGTTCTATACATAAGGCCTCTTTAGCTGAAAGAGTTGAACGTACCATAAAGGAATGCATGCATCGCTATTTTACACATAAAAACACATACAAATATATAAACATTCTGGGGTCATTGGTGTCGTCATACAACCGTTCACACCACCGTACGATTGGCACAACACCTAACGAAGTTTTAGAAAGAGGTACGCGCCCAGAGGTGAGAAGAGATGGAGCACCACCACCACACTCTACACATTTCAAAATCAATGATTATGTAAGGCTATCACGTTCGGGAAATAAATTCGCGAAGGAATGTCAGCAAGGATGGACACGTGAGATTTTTAAAGTTAATGCTATGAGACCTAAAGGCGAGATAATGATGTATTACGTTGAAGATTTGAATGGGGAAGAAATCGCAGGAGGCTTTTACCGCGAGGAGCTCCAGAAAGTGACATTTAATTTAGGAAAAAGTGTTTAAAATTGAAAAACGTTTAGGCAGCAAAGGGTCAGGAAAGAGAAAAATGTACCTGGTGAAATGGCTAGGTTACCCCGAAAGCTTCAACACCTATATAAAAGCTGCTGCAATAATGAAGCTTAAATAGTATGCAACATGGCACCTAACTACTTCTATGTCACACTCCCCTCCTCTTCGTCTCTGTCTGTACATCCTAACAACACCCTGGCGAACTTTGTGACAGAACTCCACGGACCCAGTGAATTGGAGCGTGATTTGTATGAGGTGGGTTTATGTGAACTCCAGTTAGCCACCAAATTTTTAACTCTTGAAAATGATCACATCATATTTCTGATCCTTAGAAGATTTGATGAGTGTGAAAAATTAGGCATAACCTTAGACAGCACTATGCGATCAGTCCTGTTCGGTGAGGTACAGTACTATAGTACAAATGTAACGCTAGGAATCGGTCATTATGACAGTCATGGACATTGTAACGGGGTTAAACAAGAGTCTTGAAAAATCGTACCTGAAAAATGATTTACTTTTTGAAGTCGTGAACATTATCACGCCTGCACGCACATTGAAGTTAAAATCAACGCTTAGTAGAAATATTAAAGATAGAGAGCTGTTCACAATCAATTGTGGTTGAGGGCCGATATAGTGCAGCTCTCCAAAGAAATACCTTTCACGAGGCAAAACATGACTTGTCCAGCTTAATGTATCAGATGAAGATGGAGAAATTACGTGAAAGCTGCCCATCCCCAGACATGTGCTATATCTACAGCAATATCGTAGAGCATCAATTTGTTGGGGACACCCAGGCGCGCCTGAGGCGCATTGCACACATCCCCAACCATAGAAGGAAAAATTTGAGCATTACATATGACAAGCCTCATTATGTGAATGTCGCGACTAATCTATTATCCAATATCTCGGTATATATAAGAACGGTTGAGGGAAAAAATTTCTCAGTCGGTGATGGGAGCTTAACAGTGAAGCTACACTTTCGTCGCATTCAGTTATAATGACCCGAAGGCCAGCCTCCTTCGCCACTCCGCCCTGTCCAGCAGCACTCCCGTTTCTTCGAGCTCTTGCATGCTGGGCAAGTCGTATTTTCGCAAACTCTCCTCCACTTCGTCCCTCCATCTCCTTCTCAGTCTCCCTCGCTGTCTTCTGCCATTCGCTGGTCTCCACTCCCAGCACCTCCTCGCAGTTCTCCCCTCCTCCATTCTCTCCAGGTGGCCCAACCATCTCAATTTGGCAGAGTCGATTTTTCTCAAAATCAGCGTTACTCCCACCTTGGCTCTTATTTCTTCATTCCTTATCCTATCTCTTCGCGTCTTTCTCAGAATAGTCCTCAGCGGTCTCATTTCAGCCACCTGAATTCTGCTTCGATCTGCCATGCAAATTTTCCAGTGTTCCGACCCATAAATCAATATTGGTGTTAAAACTGTTTCGAAGATTATTTTCTTAGTCTCAAGGGGCATATGTTCATCGCTCAGTAGCGTGTATAACATTCCGATATTTTTACTAAACTTTGCAATTCTTTCAGTTATTTCTTGTATATTACCGCTTTCTTTAGTAAATATACTCCCTAGATATTTAAATTTTTCAACATTTCTTATTTCCTTATCTCCTATTTGAACTCCGAATTCTCCTTCTTCTCTTCGACATACACAATATTTCTGTCTTTTCTACATTCATTTCCATTCCCCCCCCCCACTTCAAACATTCATTCCAATCAATTAAAGCTTGTTCTATATCTTCTCTCTCTGTCGTCCAGAATGCTATGTCATCTGCATATGGCATTATTCCATTATTATTATTCATTTCATGACGTCGCTTGAAACTTGCAATTACTGTGTCATGCAGGCTATAAACAGGAGTGGTGATATAACGCTGTCCTGCTTCACCCCTGTTCTTACTTCAAACCACTCATCATTTTTGTGTCCAGTCCTTACTTTGCATTCGCTAACTTCATACAAACTTTTTAAAGCCCTAAGAAGTGTCCCTCTTACCCCATAAATCTCCTCCAAACATCTCCACATTTTTCCTCTGGGCACTGTATCGAATGCTTTTTAAGATCTATGAATATTACATATATGTTAGTATTAAATTCCCATGCCTTTTCTATAACAGAACTGAGGCCAAAAATAAGATCTACCGTACTTCTATCTTTCCGATAACCATGCTGTTCCTCTCCCAACCTTGCTTCAATTATTTGCATGTTCTTTTTTCTATTATTCTTTCATAAAGTTTTGTTATATGATTAATAAGCGATATTCCCCTATAATTTTCACATCTACCTGAGTCACCCTTTCCTTTATATATTGGAACGATGATTGTTTTTCCCCAATCACCGGGGACTTTACCTTCTCTCCAATATTTATTCAACAGGTTCCGAATTTTTTCTTTCATGGCTTCGCCTCCCTCTATAAGTTCAATCGGAAACTCGTCCACTCCCGTTAACTTTCCATTCTTCATTTTATTAACAGCCTCTTCCATTTCTTCTCTGGTAATAATTACCTGTTCTGCTAATTCCTAGTATATTCCATCTGCTTCCTCCACTTCTTCTTCTGGATCTCCATTCATTAGATCTTTAAAATAATCTGACCATCTTCTATTAATTGCTCCAGGTTCCACTATCACATTTTTAATGCTGTATACTTTTTCTTTTCCTTCCTATAAGATTTTGCAAGGCTGTAAATCAGTTTTTTGTTTCCCTTCTCATCTTCTCTCAACCGTTCTCCCAATTCCCTCATTGCCATTTGTTTTGCCCTTTTCTTCTCCCTCTCAGCTTCATTTCTTGCTTGTACATATTCCCGTCTTGATTCCTGTGTACGTTGCCTCAACTACTTCCTATGTTTTATAGTTTTCTGTTTTACTGCGCCTCTCACTGTGTCTGTCCACCATGGTGTATGTCTTCTTCTTCCTCCTCCAACCCACTCAGTTCCCAAAATCTCCTCCAGAACCCTCTTAGCACAATCTCTCACGGTTTTCCATTCATTGTTTTCCTCCATCTCAGCTATGTTTCTTTCAAGTTCTTTGAATCTGAATCTAATGTTCTCATCCTGCAGTTTCTTTGTCTTAATTACCTCCCTCTTCTCCTCTTTTGTTGCTACTATTTTCTGCATTTTCAAATCTGCTATCAGTAATCTGTGGTCAGAGTCTAACGTAACCCCTGGTATCACTTTGACATCTCCAATAATTCTCTTATCGGAGCATATAAAGTAATCTATGATGGATTTTTGGTCAAAGTTTCCTGTCACTTGGTTCCACCTGTATCTCATAAACTTATAGGTCTCCTGGTGTTTAAAAAATCCGTTCATGATCTTTAGTTCGTTCCATACGCAGAAATCTATTAGTTTCTCTCCCTCTGCATTTCGGTTTTGTTCTCCGAAAGGTCCAATTACCTGCTCCCTCCCTCTCCATTCCCACTCTGCCATTGAAATCTCCCATAAGCAGTCCCACCTCCTCTCCTCCCACTTCATAATTGTTATCTAGTAGTTCCATGAAGTTGGTCTTCTCCTCTTCACTATGCCCCTGTTGTGGCGCATAAACCTGGTAGAGAATATATGGTTTATTCCTGATTCTCAACTTACATTTCATTAGTCTTTCGCTTATTAATTCTACAGTCTGTATGTTTGGGGACAGTCTCGGTCCAATAATCATTGCCACTCCGCGCATCCTCCTCCGATCCTCCTCCACTCCTCTGTACATGAGCACATATCCATCCCCCAAGTCCCTTCCAAGTTCTCCACCCATATGCCTTGTTTCTGCCATTCCTAAGATGTCGATTTTCCTTTCTCTCATGATGTCCAGAATTTCATCTTCTTTCCCCCTATAAGTTGCTATGTTAATCGTTCCGCATCTAATCCTGAGTGTGTTCATTTTTCGTGTCCAGTTTCGTTTCCTTGTCCGTGATCTGTTTATCAATCTTGGTTCCGAGGCGGAATCACACGCTCCAAATTTATCGGCGTGTTTGCAAAGAATGAAATATTGAAATTGCCAACTACGAGAGATTGGTATGGGATTATCGTCAACACCGATATTGGGGGGTGAGGGGGTTCATTGATTTGCAATTTATTTTAAAAATAGAGGAAGAATGTACTATTTTGATTCACAACAGATACATGTCCCTGAAATTGTATGGAATCCTTAATGCCTCCAAGGAGATTTTAGTAATACTTGTGGCATGTATTGCCTTTCATTTCTCCTGCACATGTCACGTGGGAAGCGATTTATAATTTTTTTTTAAATTATTCGATCTGTGCGACACTGAAATGAATGATGAAACGGTATGCAGACAAATAGAAAAAAGGTTCCCATATGTTCGCACTCATTGTGTTGTGTAAAGGTGTATATATAATTGTATCTATATTGTGTAAAGGTGTATATACGTTTGTAAAATGTCTCCATTAAGGCTAATTTAATGGACGCTAGTTCTGTAAGCCGCTTTGTACATGTTTTCTACCATTTCATAAATTAAATGAAAATACAGTGTTTTGTTCTTAACCCCCCAAAAACTTACATTAGTTCCTCGATGACCTGGCATTCGTTGGACCGGATGTGAGCCAATACCTCGACCACATGTATTCAGGCCCATGGGCGGGCTGCGCGGTAAAGCCTCCAACTCATTTATTTCCCTTTCATCAAAGCTGTCACGAAAAGTTACTATAACATGTTCGAGCTCCGTATCGGTCTTTTAAGGAGAAATTAACAAGATTAGTTCATACTGATTCTTTTTAATTAAAGTCGATTTTTTCATAAAACGAATTGTGTTCAGAAATCATAGCTCAGTGCTATTGCAAACTATGCTATAATTGAGGATACCTGCTAATGAAACATTTACTATAAAACGCGAGGAGTAGACAAAAACTTACATTAGTTCCTCGACGGCCTGGTGTTCGTTGGACCAGATTTGAGCCAATACCTCGGCCTCGGTATTCAGGTCACTGGGTTGGCTGTGCGGTAAAACCTCCAAATCATTTATTCCCCTTTCATCAAAACGAAAAGTAGCTATAACACGATCAAGTTCCGCATCGGACCTTTAAGGAGAAATTAACATGATTAGTTCATACTGAATCATTTAAAGTTAAGTTAAATTAAAGTTTAATTAAAGAGTTACAATAAGAGAAAATGCCGATTAGGACGCCTGGCAAATTATAATCACAAAGCAGATATCCTGACAGTTTTCAAAAGTAAGAGTGCTAACACAACGTCTGCCGGTATCGGGTCTCGAGCCCGGACCCGCAGGCAATTCTTAAAAGCTTTTAATATTTCTAAAATGCTGCTGTAGAACTTTCTAGAAATTTTTAAGTTATCAAGAAATGTATTATTAAAACCACACCATATATATATATATATATATATATATATATATATATATGCCGAAATAACCACGAAGGAAACAGAGAATGGACAATAATTAAAAACAAGTACACTAATTTACAGCTCAAAAGGAAGATTAGATGGGTGTGCTACGCTTCGTCTGCCGGCACCGGGTCTCGAGCCCGGGTCCGCAGGCATTTCTTAAAGGTTTTTAATATTTCTAAAATCCTACTGTAGAACTTTCTATAAATTTTTAAGTTATCAAGAAATGTATTATTAAAACCACACCATATATATATATATATATATATATATATATGCCGAAATGACCACGAAGGAAGCATAGAATGGGCAATAAATAAAATGGTCATATGAACTTTTTACTCACAATGACCGATACTATCACCTCCCGAAGTATTGACCTTTCCTCCTGAAACACCCTGTGTGTGTATATATATATATATATATACAGTATATATATATATATATATATATGTATATATGTATATCACCTCCCGAAGTATTGACCTTTCCTCCTGAAACACCCTATGTATATAAATATATAAATATATATATATATATATATATATATATATATATAATATATGAATAGAGACAGGGCCTCGACCTCTAGGCAGATATCCTTTCACTTCGTTTTATTACGGCTTTTTATAAATTATTTAACACTGAATTAATTAATTACAATTACTTAAATTAATTACTTACATTTTAATGTCTTCTTCATTGATCGGTTCTTGCACTCCGTCACAAATTCCTGCAACAGTCTGCGTGAGAGAAGTTCATTCTGGTCAGTCGCAGCGAAAAGTTAAATTGCAGACAGCGATGAGGCATCCTCGTCTTCAAACAAATCCGGAGAGAGGTAGAGCAAAACACTGTTCGATAAAAACAACTGAATTGGAGCCCTGTGATGAAAATGCCCCCTTTTATAAACGGGGATCGTAGTTGTGAACATCCCTCAATACCCGATTCGCGAGTTTCCTATTGGACGTCGGTGAAATTTGGGAGGAACTTAACGTATAAGCACGCCTAGCCTCCAACCAGAGGTCCTGTGCCGTTCTCATGCGCTGCCTACTGTGATGTGATTGGCTGTCTCGTGAAATCTGGGGCGTGTCAGATATATCTTGCCCGATCCATATCCGTGGAGAGAGAAACGCATTATTTGAAAATAAATCTTGTATTCTGGGGTTCCAATGAGTTGGGTGGGGAAGGGAGACTTGAACATATAATAAATATCCAATTATATGAGGGGCTTAACGAGGTTGGAAGATAAATTTGTGAATCGATTTATGTTGCCCCATCTAAAATAGGTTCGGAAAATTTATTATTGCCTCTGAAAAATAATTCGTCAGAAACTGGAAGATAGTTTTAAAACCAATTACCCATGAATTCGAAACAATTCTCGTAGTTGTAAAGTTTATGGTGTCCTGCGCTATCGCACGATACAATCTCGTAAAGTAAATTTAAAAAAAATAACAGAGATGGGTGGTGGATGCGGTTCATTAGCCCCCAAAGTTTAGGATCTCGAAATAAACTCTTGCGAAAAGAAGTTTATTTATTGGAATTTTAAAATCGATATTATCTATCGCTTCCGCCAAACTCGCAATTTTCAGAACGATGTTTAATATAATTGTATATATATATATATATATATTTTTTTTTCCCCCATAAATATTTATGTCCTATTGTTCAGCTATTTACATCGTCCAATTAGGATTTGTTGTTTAGGTAGGTTTTTGTTTACATCTCTTTTGCCTGTCTTCATTTCATTTCCCCCCTTTATCATATTTCCTTTCTATTTATTAATTTGTGCTGCACATTTTCACCTTCATTTTAATGCTATGTGTATCATTTGTCCTGTTTTATTTTTAATTTGCAGAAGTTACAGATGAAAAAGACCTTAATATCCAATTCAAGTTAGTCCGAGAGAGAGAGAGAGAGAGAGAGAGAGTTAATCAGTGTAATTTGACGTGATTGCTAATTATAAATTTTGGATCTTTTGTGCACACTTCTTTTACCAATTTTTATAGTTTTTAGAATTTTTTAGATGAAACTTTTTTCCGGAACTGTACATATATAGGCTCTCCTTTGCTTTCGATGGCTTCAGCCCGAAATGTTCATACTGACGAAGGTCAAGCTTTACACTCCACTTTAGACCTATAGCTTAACCAGCAACCACTAGGATACACAGGGTGCCCATTTATCTACCAGCCGTGGAAGAGTGTTTACAATCCACCTTAGACCTACTTTTTAACGGGGAAATATATATATATATATATATATATATATATATATATATATATGTGGGTGTGTATATATATAGAGAGAGAGAGGAGGGAGGGAAATAAACAAACAGATAAACAACATGGTCGTGTGTTGCAATACAGTTTAACGGGAGCCCCACTAGGATACCCTGGTTTCCCATTTATCTACCAACCGTGGAAGGATGTTTACACTCCACCTTAGGCCTACAGCTTAACACGGACCACTAGGATAACCAGGGTTCCCATTTATCTACCAACCGTGGAAGGATGCACCGTCACCGGGTCTCAAACCTGGCGCATATAATCGCGCATATAGTTGTGTGTAATATTTTATGGGCGTATAGGCGGGAGTGTACGTGCATTTGTCCAAACGTTGTATACACTGTGCCAACTGGCAGATTAAGCTAACTGGCTGATTAGGGGATTATAAGACCAAGCGCTGGGATGAAGTCTTAATATGCGCTTGGCTCCTGTCAAGCGAACACCTCTCTCCCTCTCTCTCCTCCTCCTCTCTCTCTTAGGTTAGGTATACCCCTTTGGGGGGTGAGGCCGTCCCAACTTCTCCCCCAAAGAGGTCTCCCCCAGCTTGCTGGGGGAGTTCATTGCAACTTGGGGATAACTCCTCCCCTTGTCGCATAACCTCTCGCAACATTCCCCCTCCCCCTTGTTGCATAACCTCTTGCAACATTTCATTTGCAACATTGATCAACAGTTGCAATTGCATTGCACGCTCTCCTTTTGCGCCCATTCTACTAAACTGCTATGATGCTTATGTTTTGCGATTAAATGTAATCATAAACACGTGTTACTGTTGATGACTTTCCGTGGTTGGCGTAAGACAAAGATAATAAAAGCACTGCTTAAAAGAATATATCAAAAGTATTTTTTAATAGTCATTACATGATATGAATTTGTCATAAATAATATATTATATCCATTCTGTAAATTAAAACATCTTTGGAAGCATTTTTGAGATATCTTCTGTCTGAGCACGCGTGTTGATCTTGTTCAGGTCAGTTAACAACTTAACAGGTACATTAAGAAGTGTATGAATGAGTACTCCATATATTTATTTAAATCATAGTTGATTATGGTGCAGTAATGTAGGTCTCGAGACCGGTCTCGAGACTTTTTTTCTGGTCTCGGTCTCGGGTGCGTAGGTCTCAGTTTTGGTCTCGGTCTTGGCCATGGTGGTCTCGCCTACATCGCTGCTATGGTGTATATTATAGTAGTTTTCCTATACAGTAAGTGTTTTATAGAAAATCGTTTAACAGTTGAACAGATAAAGTATAAAGTAATAAATAATGTAATGATGGGGTTCTTTAACCTCCTTCGCAACATCTAAGGTCATATGACGGAGGGGACCTACAGCTTTACGTGGAATCCGAACACATGGTCTGGACACGGAGGACGGTCTCCCATCGAACTACACTCCAGACCCAATATCGGCTTAACTTCGCTGATCAACGGGAAGCGGTGTTACGACATTGGCTGCAACGTATATAGTCCGAAGTGACAAATACTCGTACATATTGAAGTTTCGTTACTTACAAAGTTGAGTAAATTAATATACGTAAGTAAGTTTGAAACTCCCTTTACTCAAGTTTGAAAATGTGTGATATGTTTTTGTTAAATTTAGTAGTACCTTGGTTAATCTTTTTCTTAGATTTGCTTCCGCCAGAATTGTTCATTCTGACGAAGGTCAAGCTTGCTGCTCTACCTTAAACCTACAGCTTAACGTGGAATCCGAACCATGACCCCACTACGGGTGGTCAGAAATTGCAAAGTCCTCGCATGGACTCGATTTCACGACCTCCTGATTAGCAGCCCAGCGTTTCAACCAACTATTTATCTACCAACCAATTTTATTTTATGGAAGGATGAACAGCTGGGTGAGCTGCGTACGCCCTGCCTTCGCTGGAATCGAACCCGGGGCCGGTGGATCAGCGATTCACACCACTACATCACCGAGGCGCATAGTAATAGTTTAAAACGTTTCCTACATAAAATATATCTTTTATTATTTTTAATTTACCTTCAATCGTATGTAGGTCATAATTTATATATATATATATATGTTTTTTTAATTGGGTTGTTTAACCTCCTTCGCAACATCTGAGGTCATAAGACGGAGGGGACCTACAGCTTTACATGGGATCCGAACCACGGGTCGCTACATAATCTGGGCGCAGAGGACGGTCTCCCATCCAACTACTACCCAGACCCAATGTCGCTTAACTTCGCTGATCTCCGAGAAGCGGTGTTACGACATCGGCCACTACGTACCCCATATATATATATATACATATATATATATATACAGGGTGGGCCGTAAGTTTCCATACATAGGAAAAATTAAACGTTTGTTTTTATGTTTCAGATACCCTAAGAATATGCGTTTGACGAAAGAGCAACGAATTGAAATCATACTGATGGCTGGGTCGGGAAGCAGTCGCATGGTTGCAATGAACTTTAACAGACAACATGGAACGAACATCACACACGACACTGTGGCAAAACTTATTAACAAGTTTCAGAAAACTGGAAATGTTGCAGATCAACCGCGAAGTGGTCCAAGACGTACAGCCACCGATGAAGACACAACAGCTACGATACTTACAGCGCTTACACGGAGTCCCAGAAAAAGTACACGACGGTTGTCTGCAGAAAGTGGTGTCAGCAGATCGAGTATCAGGCGCATTTTGAAAGCAAACAAATGGCATCCATACAAATTGCATGTGGCACAGCATTTGAGTGAAGACGACCCGGATAGACGGATGGAATTCTGTGAATGGGCATTAACCAAAGTGAACGAGGATGCAAACTTTTCAACTAAGATCTTGTTTACTGATGAAGCAAATTTTTACGTCAATGGAGAGGTTAATCGGCAAAACATACGTTACTGGAGTAATGCTAACCCTAACTGGCTGAGTCCGACGAAGATGCAAGGTGCCGGTAAAGTGATGGTGTGGGCCGGGATATGGAGTGACAGAATTATTGGACCAATTTTTGTCAGTGGAAATCTTAATGCCGAAAGGTATCTTAACATGTTGCAAGAAGAGATTTTCCCATCCCTGCTAAACGAGGAAGGTAACTTCCCAGTTTACTTCCAGCAAGATGGAGCTCCACCTCATTATGGTCTTCACGTGCGTCGGTATTTGGATCAGCAGTTTCCGGATGCTTGGATTGGTCGGCGTGGTCCTGTGGAGTGGCCTCCCAGACAGATCCCCAGATCTCACCCCCCTTGATTTCTATCTTTGGGGGCACTTGAAGGCCATGGTGTATCAGGAAAAGATACGAGACATAAATCATCTAAAGGAACGTATCACCAACGCCATTACAAGCATAACGTCAACTGTGCTAATGCGTGTTCATCAACAGTGGGGAACACGTATTGAAATGTGTTTTCAAAACAATGGCAACCATGTAGAGCATATTATATAAATAAAAATGGTTGTCCATAAAAAAATGTTTATTTTTCCTATGTATGGAAACTTACGGCCCACCCTGTACACTGTATATATAAAAAAATACAGGTTCGTCGAGTGCATGAGTGCTTGAAGGGGGAGTATGCAGATTAACGAAGGGGATCACTTGTTGCAACTGGCACCGATTAATGAATTCACATTGTCGAAGGGTATTTACAGAAAGCCGAAGATTCTATATTTATTTATTAGTGTGGCAAGCAGGGGATGAGTCTTCTGCTTCGAATATTGTTTATTAATGAAGAAGGCTTAAAAATTGACAATGATGCTTTACCTTTTTTACCTTTTCCTGGTCTAGGTTCCCGCTTATGACCTCTCAACCTGATTGCCTGTCGGGAAAACCTCTGGAATTCTTTTTTAGACGTGTTTATATAATCCAGCCTTTGAGGAGTGCCCAGAGGGGGTTGGGAGAAAGGAAATCTATTTGTAGGCCCTCTTTGCTTTGTTGTACGTATATATATATATATATATATATATATACAGTATATATATATATATATATATATATATAAAATGTTTACACATCATATTAACATATGTATCAATAAGATAGTAAATAGATAGCAAATAGGCTTCTTTAATGTTTAAATGTTCGAAATATCAGCCAGCAGCGTCAATACCTTCATGGTTGTGCTGCTTACTTTAATGTTTTAAATGTTCAAAATGTCCGCCACTAGCATTAATACATCCTTGACAACTGCGCGCAACAGATCGGCATGCTGTTCGGATTGTTCGGAGTGGAATGTTGGCACAGGCTATTTCAATTTCGTGTCTCAAGGCCTGTAGTGTCCTTGGTTTTTCAGCATACACAGTGTTCTTCAGTGCTCCACAAGTAAAAGTCTAAGGGTGTTAAGTAAGGAGATCGTGGTGGATACTCCGTACATCCCCTACGTCCTATCCATCTTCTAGGAAAACAAACATTGAGAAAATTTCTAACGTCATTGTGGTAATGTGGTGGCGCGCCATCCTGTTGAAAGTAACACTCTTCTTCCAAAAAAAGAGCTCTGATTGAAGGTACAATGCTGTTTTGCAGCATTGATAAGTAAGCAGCACCTGTGACAGTGTCCTCAAAGAAAAATGGCCCTATCAGTCCTCTGGAAGACAGACCACACCACACTGACACTCCTGGTTGATTAAGTGCTCGTTCTTCTGTTACGTTTAGATTTTCGGTGGCCCAGTACACAGTTGTGTCGATTGATAGTACCATTAAGTTTAAAAGTGGCTTCATCGGACCAAACAATGAAATCAGGAAAAGATTGTTTTTCATCACACATGTGCAAAAACCACTCACAAAATTCTTTTCGACGATCTGGATCGTCCTCATTCATTACATGGAGCAGTCTAGGTATGTACGGTTTCCACTTTTCACGTCGCAAAATGCGATGAACGCTGGATTTAGAAACACCAGTCTCACGAGAACATTGCCTTGTAGACTTATTTGGAGAGTTTGTGAAGGCCTGTAACACGGTCTCAACACTTTCATTGTCAGTTGAAGTGCGACGTCTTCCAGATCGGCCTTTGTTGACTTTTTGCACTGTTCCGTCAGTCTCAAACTTATCACGTAATCTTGTAATTGTTACTCGTGATGGTGGTAATGTTCCAAACTCATTTCTCCAATGTCTCTGTACCTCAGCCACATTCTCCGTCTTCCAGTAGTGCTTCAGAATCCACTTACGTTGCTCAAACGATAACTGCAATTCCGCCATTTCCTGTAACAAGGGATACTACTGTTATTTAAGTACAATACACCATTACTATACAACTATACTACTATTACTAAGTACTATAAATATACTAATACATCAGCGCATATTACTATAATCTAAAGTGTGCATGTTGATATATATATATATATATACAGGGCGTCCCAAAAAAATGTATACACACTTTAACAGCTGATAGCTCAATTGATGTTTCTTTCTTTCCAAGTTAAACCCATTAGAATTAATAATGGCAGTCAGACTAAGCTTTGAACAAAGGAAATTCATTCTAAAATGCTACTGGAAGTGTGAAAACGCAGTTGAAATGCAAAGACAGTTTAGGAGGGAGTTTCAAACAGATCCACCAACGCGACTTACCATCACTCGAATTAGAGATAAGTTTGAAGCCGATGGAACTGTTCAGAATGTCCACAAGAAGCGTTCCGGAAGACCACGGACATCGACAAGCCCACAAAGCAAGAAAGAGTACTGGAAACGTATCACCAAAGTCCAAGAAAATCTGTGCGGCAAGCGAGTCGTGAGGTAGGAATTTCAGAATCGTCTGTCCAACGCATTTTGAAGCGCTGTCAATGGAAAAGTTACATTCCAAGATTAGTCCATGCTATTAATGAAGATGATCCGGACCGAAGAGTGGAGTATTGCGAGTGGTACTTGGCACGATGTGGATGTGGATTGGACGAAGGGGTTTCGTAGAATACCCTCCGCGTTCACCAGACCTCACACCACTAGACTTTTTTTATGGGTATACTTAAAAGACAAAGTCTACGCTATAAAACCTGCAACAGTCGCTGAATTGAGAGCAGCCATTGAACGAGAATGCACACAAATACCAAACGAAATGTTTCGTGATGTTTGCGATTCCATTGCTTCGCGTTATCAGCAGTGCCTGGACCAGAACGGACGTCAGTTTGAAAACAGGCGTTGACAAAACAATTAAATAATGTCTGTAGATTCTATTACATTTTGAAAATGAAATGTATTTTAATAAACACTGCCTTTATAATTATTTAAAGTGTGTATACATTTTTTTGGGACGCCCTGTATATATATATATATATATATATATATCATCATCATAATAAATAATAATTCAGAGCTGGGCACTTGCGTTTTTTTTTGCGGTACTGCGGTACTGCGGTACTACCGTGTTGGTCGGTACCGCGGAAAGTACCGCGGGAAATTTGAATGCGGTAGCGGTACTGCTGTACTTTCAGCGATCCTTTGCGGTACCGGTTTGGTAGTGCGGTAGTAGTACCGCAGTACCGCAGTACCGCAAAAAACGCGCAAAAAACCGCAAGTGCCCAGCTCTGTCAGATAATATATGATGTGTAAATATTTTAGTGGGACATATATATATAACTTATATATATATATATTATATATATATATATATATATATATATTATATATATATATATCTCCACACACACACACACACACACACGAGGGTTGTTCAAAAAGTAAGTTTACAAGGTTAATTACTGATCCATTATGCATAGTACAAAAATGTTGGGAGTGCAATATTTTGTTAGGCATGTGTGGTGACTGTAAAGTGGCAACACTGTTTGTCACCAAGAACCAAAATGTTCAAGATTGCACCATCAGCTGGTAAGGTGATAGCAACGATTTTTTGGGACCATCAAGGCGTTTTGCATGTTCAATTCATGCAAAAAGGGACAACAATAAATGTCACTTCTTACTTTGAAACTTTACAGAGACTCCGCACGGCTATTAGAAGAAATCATCCCGGTTGCTTACCGCAGTAGGGCGGGTCGTACTCAGGTGACAATATGAATCTGAAGGACATCCTACCATCAGGGGTGTCTAAATTATGTTTTTACATGGGGAATTCAAATATGAGCTTCTTTTTTGGATAGGATAACTCTAACCTACATCATTTTGTATTTCTAAATTGCCAATTTTACCCTTTTGAACCACTTTATAATATATTAAAAGATATAAGGTAAATCATTTATATTGACAAGGCCAAATCAACTTTACATATATTTATTAATAGGTGAACTGCATGTATATCACTGGATATAATTACAAAGATCATTCTCCTGACATCTTGAACTTTGCCAGGTTGCACAAATCTTGCTTTGACTCAGACTTGGACATCAGCTTCCTGCTGGTCTCCTGAGCCCTGATCCCTCCATCCCTCTTTTCCTGTGAGAAGTACTTAGCAGAAGCCTCAGTCACCATTTTACAACCCTCTCAATGCTTGTGTGTGGCAAGGCCAGTTGCGCACCTCCATGGGGGTGTTGATGAAGTTTTTCACCTCTGAGGTGCTTAGAGAGCAGGTGAGGTGGCTCTGACACACCTTCTGACCAGCTGATCAAGTCACCGATGCTGGAAGCATCACAATTGATGTCAGGTGTCCTTCTGCTCCTAACAGAGGAGTCCCCCAGCTGAGTGTCCGGGTCCCCCTCTCCCCTGATGGCCAAGATTCTCTCCACCCCTTCAATCCTCTCCTTCTGATCCTCAGAGCAGAGTAGTGTTTGGAGGATGACTTCACTGTGGGCATACCAAGCAGATCTTCTCACAGTTGGCATCACAATATCCAGCACCTCCTTTCTCTGGGACTTGAGGCAGTCCAGCTGAAAGAGGTGCCTAGGCCCTTCGATCCAGGAGTGCTTGACCTTCACGTTGAACCAACATGGGTAATACACTCCAATGATGAATTCCACAATGAATTGCAGAATCTTCAGGTTCTTTCCTTTAAGTCCGTGCTTTGACACCCAGAGCCTGAGAAGTCTGTTCGCTGTGGTGAGCCAGCGGCTGTGGTTTACTGGTCCTATCTCTGACAGAGCCAGCCCTGCAGGAAGTACTCCATCCCTGACTGCACAGACAATTTTATAGCCATAGTATTGATCAGTTGAGAGATCTTGAATGACCTTGTCAGGAAGCTTGATCAGTGGAGGGCCAACAGAGATTCGGGTGAAGTTTGGATTGATATCAAAGTCTGTAGCAGAATCACGGAGCTTTCCTATTGGCCCGGATAATTTTTTGTCTGACAGAGTAGGGCCATCAAGGTCAACAATGAGATGGCGCAGGGGAAGTTCAACAGTGTGCAGGTTGCACACCAACCAGACAAAGTTGTTAATTAAATTTTGCTCAATGTATCACTATAATATGCGTAGAAATAGCTTTTTCTAAAATATAACAGAATAATACTCACATGTGAACAGTAAAAAAAAAAATATCAGAAGATAATCACTAAATCTATCCCCTCACTGCAAGCCGAGGTGGTAAAATAGCTTCATAAATCATGAGTCACTTCAAATATTTCACAAAACGTTTTAGAATGTTCTGAAACGTTACATTCTAGCCTCTGAGAAAGGTGGCTCAGAAAATGGCCTTATGCGCGCCAGAAAACCGTCAAAATATTTCATATACCAAACTGTATGATAATTACAATTAAGTGGAATGGCACACCTTTTTATTTGAGTATTTAAATATTATTATTATTATATGAATTACATTATATGTGTTTATATGAATTAGTTAGAACAATGCTCTATGAGAGATAACGTGAGCAGCCATGATAGAAAACGTGAGAAGACATATTCTGGGGTAACTACAATAGTAAAATAATCAACAATTTAATAATAATCAACTGCAAAATGATGTAGGTTAGGGTTATCAGAATTAAATATTTTCTTCAGAATTGTGTTCTATACACCAAAATATGTCATTTGACTATTGGGGGGATGATCCATGACTTCCCAGTGGAATGATACCAAAAGTTAGCATGTTTGATTTGCAGCGTGAGGGCGTGCATTGTCATGTAAGAACACCACACCTGCCTGCGGTAATACCGCCCCACCAGAAGTCCAGAGTCTTAACCATTAAGCCACCCAGGGTACCCATTTATCTACCAACCACTTTCTTTATTGTGTGGAAGGGTGAACAGCTGGGTTTTGCTGCGCGCCGGCTGCCGTCAGCGGGTCTCGATCCCGGGGCCGATGGATTCGTAGTCAGCGAGGCGCATATACACCACCAAGGCGCAAATATATATATATATATATGATATATATATATATATATATATATATATATATATATATTATATATGTGTTGGTTGGTTGGTTTGCTCATTGTTGGTTTCCTCATTGTATAATTTAGTGGTGGACCGGATATCCGCATCATTTTTAACATCCGCATCCGCACTTCTGACTGCGGATGTTATGCGGATATTATCTCTAATAAATTATGCAATTTACAATTAAATTAGCTTATAAAGTAGCTTATAAGGCCCAGTCATGCACATTTCATGTAAAGTATTAATTACACTGGTATGCATATGAAATGTTTTTGTCTGCTGTGAGGGTTTTTTCAACTCATATTATATAATTCGACCATGCTGAATTCGAAAATGACCTTGGTTTTCCTCAATGAGGTCAGGTTTTTTCTCTATTGGCCATTTATTATAAGTCCAATTTTATCCCCAAATTTATTGATTTTTTTAGCTTAAACACTGTAGATACGAGTAATATTATAAGAACACTCGTGAAAATGAAAACATTGTGTGAATAAATACTTTTATTCATACAATGAATATGGAAAAAAGTTTATTGAGGAAGGAATGAAGTTTTTTTGGCTTTCCGTCTGTGTTTTTCTTCGGGCACGTCTCGCTTCAAACACCAGCAATAGTCCGCCAGCATATTGATATCCCAGTTTCCCTGGTACCTCTCTTCCATTATTTTGATATCTTGGTGAAATCGTTCACCCTGTTCCTCACTATAATCCCCGCAATTTTCAGGAAAATAGTCCAAGTGGGACCACAAAAAGTGCATTTTTATGGACATGCGCGACCCATGAGCTTTGAAAGCTTCCATCAAGTTTTCGACAACGGACTCGTATTCTGGACTTCTACGCTTGCCAAGAAAATCAGTGACAACTGATTTGAATGCCTGCCAGGCATTCTTCTCCGTTGGAGTCATTGCGTTTTCGAACTGAGTATCCTTGATCAAAGTTCGAAGTTGAGGACCATCAAAAACCCCAACATTTAGTTTAGCATCAGATATATGAGGAAATTTACTCTCGAGATATCGGAATGCTGAACCCTCCTTATTCATTGATTTGATGAAATTTTTCATCAAGCCCAGCTTAATATGAAGTGGTGGGAGCAAAATTTTTGTTGGTGGTACAAGGGGCACTGAAACGACATTATGCGACCCAGGTTCAAAATTCTCTCTGGATGCCCATTCACGCTGTGCATAGTGCTTCTCATCCGCTCGGCTATCCCATTTGCAGAGGAAACATGGGTATTTCGTGTATCCCCCTTGCATTCCCAATACAAATGTCACAATCTGAAAAAAAATAAAAATATTTAAAGAATTTAGAGAATTTGTTCTATCAGATAAAAAAATCTATGCATTGGACTGTATCACTTCTGTGGGGAAGTTAAGTGTTCTTATACGCTCTCAAATAACCTTTGGAAAAACAACATAGTCAATAGCAATAGTTTACTTATGATATTAGTATTACCTTCAAATCTCCACAGATCCTCCAGTTATGTTGGTCGTATACGAGAGCATCCAGTAAAATTTTCATGTTATCGTAGCTCTCAGTAAGTTGTACGGAATGTGCTACAGGGACTGATGCAACCCTATTCCCAATGTTGAGAAGTACTGCTTTCAAACTTCGTTTAGACGAGTCTATAAATAGCCTCCATTCTGATGCGTTATATGGCAGGCCCAAGGATTCGATTAGCCCCTCAACATTGCAGCAGTACACTAAGGAAGAGGTATTTTCGTGCACTGCAAAAAACTTGCGGAATTCTTCCTCTCGTTTCCTATACCAGGAGAATGTTGTTCCCGGAGCCAGCAAGTTGTCCTCTCGAAGTCGTGAGCCCAAGATCTCGGCAGCTAATTTGGAAAGTCCTAAATCCCTGGTAAGATCATTAAGTTTGGCCTGGTTGAGAGGCCTCGGCTCATTTGAAGCGGTATTTTGAGGTATATACGACTGGGACTGATCATTGGCATTGGTCATTGATTCATCATCAGAATCATCGAAGTCCAGGGTTTGAGGTGGGTCGGGTATTGGAATTCCAGGACCATGGGGTACAGGTCTCATAGCAGAAGGAATGTCAGGGTATACAACAATGTGTTTATTCTTCTTGTTAACTCCTGAAAATAGAAACACAGAAACATGGATATAAAACTTGCATATGAAATAGAAGAAGCATTCAGACAGTGGCGGCTCGTGAGGGAAGGCTGCGGTCTGTAAGATATGAAATAGGTCGATGGAGTCTGTATATTTTCTTTCTTTTTCATTCATATTGTCCCTTCGGGGACAATATGAATGAAAAAGAAAGAAAATATACAATCATTGTATATGTAAATGTAACTTGTATAACAATATGTATGTGTAAATGTATTTTCTATAACAATATGTATACTGTATGTAAATGTATGATTACCATTATGGTGAATATTATGCTATATATGGTGAATATTACATTATGGTGAATATTATTTCAAGTTTCATACGAGGATTTCAAAATATTTAAGAAAAATAAATTTATAAGCCCACCTTGGAGGTTTGTCATGTAGAAATAGCAATCTGTCACGTGATCCTTTCCTTCTCTCCAAATCATGGGAATTCCAAAAGGCAAAGATTTCGCTCTGCCTTTGCTCCATCTTCTCAAATTTTCAATGCACGTCTTGCAGCACATATGAGGGGCGAAATTTTTGTCCTGGTCCCCTAGCTTAATTCCAAAGTATGCTCTATACATTGTCTTCACAAATTTAGTGATTTGGGACTGGTTATTTGGCATGGTAACCGTCCCACATATGTAGCAGAATCTATTGGGATCATTTTTACACGCTCTATTCATTATGAAATATTTTATCTATATGCCTGAAAAGTAAAAAAAGATATTATACAAGTGAAACAAGTGATGATAGATGTTACTGTTCCAATTCCGCTTTGACAAAATCACGAAAAATTCTATTTTACTTATGAGGCCATAGCCGGATAACCTGAGCTGATTGAGAAAAACGGATTGCAGATTCGAAATCAACAGGAAATACTCTATAATAATCACTTACAAAACCCTTGACAGCAAAATTGATGCATACCAGTGTAATTTCTTGAACAAACAAACATATAAACCTCAAAATATAAATACCTGGTAACACAGAAAATTGAATGAAACTTGTTTCATTCAATTTTCTGTGGCTGAAACTCTTGAGAAAGTTATTATTTTTATCATAATGAAAACATTAATATTAATTTTAATTCTTATGCATTGCCTGCCATGATAGTAATATCACGAAATTTGAAAAATTGTGTCATATATTCATAATTCTATATTATATTGATAGATTAACTAAGTATCCGCATCCGCACTCGCGGATATTGAAATTAAAAATCCACATCGGCAGATGTTGAAACACTGACATCCGGTCCACCACTAAATATATATATATATATATATATATACTGTATATATATATATATATATATATATATATATATATATATATATATATATATATATATATACTGTATATTGTATTATTTAGAATTGTTCTAAATTTTGTAAATGTTCTAAATGTCCGTTGGTTTTTATTTTATAAGTTTGTAACATATATTCTGCTCGATTTTTTAGTTAGTTCATTCAGAACAAAAATTAAAGGACTTATAACGACAAATTTGCTCGAATTTTTAGTTTATTCACAACAAAAATAAAATGACATAATGACAAATTAATCATCAATATAATTCCCTTCTTTTTCTATAACCTCCTCCCACCTGTAGAAAAGTTTTTTTATGACACGTTCGAAGAAATCCCTTGGTTTCGAGTTAAAAAAAAGCGATCACTTCGTTTTCGATAGCTTCCCTGGATTGCAACTTTTGTCCATCTAGGTGGTGTCGCAGACTTCTGAATAAATGGTAGTCTGAAGGTGTGATATCCGGAGAATAAGGTGGATGAGGCATTTTTTCCCAACCAAATGCCTCCAATTGGGCAGTGGTGATTCGAGCAGTGTGAGGGCGCGCGTTATCCTGGTGAAATAGAACACCTCTGCGATTAATTAATGCAGGACGTTTTTCTTATAATGCCATCTTTAATCGTTGGAGTTGCTGGCAGTAGACTTCAGCTGTGATTGTTTTGTTATCTGGCAGAAGCTCAAAATGAATAATTCCTTGCATAACCCACCAAACGCATAGCAAAATTTTCTTTGGATGGGGTCCATTCCTTGGCTGAGGTTCAGGCTTTGTTTCACGGCTAAGCCACTGATGTCGACACTTAATATTGCTATAGAGGACCCATTTTTCATCCCCAGTGACGATCCAATTCAAAAACGGTGCCTGCAGTTGCCGAGAATGCAGTGATGTGCAAATATCGATTCGATGTTGAAGATTCGCTTGTGACAAATCATGCGGAACCCATTTTCCAACCTTCATTACTTTTCCTAACAGCTTCAAATGACGATGAATGGTCATATGGCTAACCCCGAGTTACAGGCGAAGTTCTCTTATAGTTACCGTTGGGTTTTCCTCCACTGTTGCTTTCAGCAACTCTTCATCTACCTAACTCATTTGGTCGTCCTGTTCGTTGATAATCTTTCAGACTGAAGTCTCCATTTGACCATTTCTGAACTTCTCAAACCATCTCCTACACATCCATTCGCTCACAACATCATTTCCATAAACTCTTTGAATGTTTCTTGCGGATTCACTAGCGTTAGATCCTTTATGGAACTCATACAACATCACATGTCGAATATGCTCTTTCGTGGGCTCCATGTTTTTTCAATTACTGTAATATCGTAGGGGTGGCGTTGTAACTGTATGAAAAACACCAGAGAAAATATTTATTAGCCTAATCCTACACTAGCCTAAGTCATTCTGTATCATTCTGTATCGTGATAAAACCTGTACGAACTTGTCGCCGTGTGTATTTTGCAACATTTCTAAAACTATTTCACATTATCTTGAGGTTATTCTATTATCTATCGTCCGTTTTCTAATCGAGCAGAATTTATGTTACACCCTGTTATTTTTGTTTTAATTGTTATTTTCATTTAATTTTAGGTATTGTCGGCGCCGTGTATGACTTATAATATTTATTTACTGCTTTGCTGTTAGTAGTATGCCCGCATTTGGGTAGAGAAAACTGGGGCGCTTTCAAACTTGCCCCTGGAGGGGGGCCCCTTCCTTAAGTTACTCACCCCCGTTTATGAGGCTTCACCGTCTTTCATGAGGGGCATTTGTGGGCTTGCCCCTTGAGGGGCCCCACCTCCCCTTTCGGTTCCTCACCGTCTTTCATGAGGTGCGTTTTACGTCACACGGTCCGCCCATTCTTTCATGAGAGATATTTTTAGGATTAAAAGAAAACAAAAACAAAAAACAAAAAAGAAAAGAAAAAGGAAAAACCGGAAAAAACGAAAAAACAAACAAACAAGAAAACAAAGAAACAAACATTCCATGAGGGGATGCATTTGAAACAGAGCTTAACTAGTTTAAGGATAGATTGAATTGTGTCGCAGAAATGAAATGTTTGTGCATGCTGGCAGCAACATTCCCATTTATCAGATTGATATTATATATATATATATATATATATATATATATATATATATATATATATATATATATATATTTTACTTGAGTTTGAACGACGGTTCAGGATCGACCTGTGGTCGCCCCCTCTGCAGCACCCCACCCCTCATTTGCCTCATACTAGCAATGTAGCTTTGAGAAAATATATAAGAAGAATAGAAAGATGGTAAAAATCAAATAGCAGAGTTACCAGTTTTAGTCCTTTAACACCATCAGTTGCCTTATGACTACAGAGCTTGACATTCAATTTTGAGTCTTATACCCTTGAACAACAGAGATTGAACGTAAGAAAACATAAATAGTTGATGCATGAAAAAGAGTTTCATAGACAGAAACAGACCCATACGAAACACACAGCAATAACGACTCGTGTTGTGTTCTCGGAGCCAATTTTATCGTATAAGCCGAGTGTATTCATCTCTGCTTTCAGGTTAAATATAGATGTTACGAAAAGCAAAAATCAGTTTAATTACAGTTCAATACCTATACAAATTTCTGACTTATTATTTGTATTATAGTGGGCCGGCCAAAAAATTGAAAAGTCCTCTGGAAAAAACTTAACGGCGTTTTTTGTTCATAGCAGGTACCCACCTTAGGTAAGTAGTATTGAAGATGCCAAACAAGATGTGGATGGATGCCACTCTCAGTTTTGGGTTTGAAGGTCCCATACAAGGTTACAAAAGTCAAATTCTGAAAAATTCCGAATTTTTGCATTTCAGCGGTGGCTCTATGTAACAACGTGTTTAAAAGTGTATCATTAGCACAGAAAGCATATTTTTGTGATTTTATGGATAATAATTGAATGTAACTAGGACTCTGGATGTTTTTATTTCCATTAAAACTACATTTAGCATGCTGGGTGAGGTGCGCATGTGCCTACTATTACCATAGTACAAGTAATAGCATACTTTCACATGTTGAATATTTTCAATGCACTGGCTGGCCAGACATTGGTTTGGTATATGCAATTAAAAGAGTGCAGACAGTGCCAGCTGGTAAAATAATAATAATAATACTGCTAAAGGATAGGTATGTTTCGAATTGTTTCAATATATCTGTGGCTACTACTTACTGCCATTCCCACTTGTCTTTGCAGATAGGGAGCTCATCAGCAATGGACCCTGTAGCTGTCATCAAGCGCAAGAGGAAACGTCAGGATGTCAGTGAGGATTGTTGCTTCTTCTGCCAAAGCAGCGCTGGTGACCTGCGCACAGCATCAGCAGAAGGAAAAGCAAGAACTATGACTGTGGGCGATGAAGAAAGAACCTGGGAGATACCTACTATCTTGATGTTTTACAAAGACTGGAAAGTCATTCCAAGGATGATTTCAATGCATTGGAACTCAAGTGGCATAAATCATGCTACTCTTTATTCACCTCTGAAGGCAAACTCAAAAGGCTGCGAAGTCAGCAGCAGACCATGGGTGCATCGGCGACCACAAAAAGTGCAGGCTCTCAGGCTTTTCCCCCAAAGCGTAGACGTTCAACACCAGTGATTGACTGGACCCTCTGCATGTTTTGCCAAAAGAAGACCACAAAGAAACTGCACAGGGTGGAGACAATGGAGAAGTCAGATGACTTGATCCAGCGTGCCAAACACGACCCTGTCATGAGCATACCGTTGTCAGCGGTGAGTGATGTGATTGCAGTTGAAGGCTGCTATCATCTGGCATGTTTGGTGACATTTGAGAGACGTACTAGAAAACAAGCGGTGTCAGAGGAGCAGCAAGGGCCTGAAAATGAGTGCATGACGAAGCTGTGCAAAGACTTGACAGTAGGCCTGTCTCGTGGTCACGTATACGACATGGGAGACGTCTGGGACAGATACGAGAGTATGTGTAATGACACCGGCATCACCGTGAAATACTCCAGGAGAACAACGTTCTACGAAGATGTTCAAAGGCTGCTTGGATCAAACGCCAGCTATGTACGCCCATTGTCAAGGGGCCCGCTGCTGATTTACCCTGGAGAGAGCTCAGATTTCATCATCTCCAAAGCACTGGCTAAGTCTTGTGAACAAGGTCCTGTCACCTCTGAGTCAGAGTCTACTGAAGATGAAGATGCTGATGTCCGCATGTGTGCCACTAGCAGCATATTCCAAGATATGGTACACGTGGCTCTGAAGGTTCGACAAGATCTTCTTGAAACTCCTGGACACTCCGAGACATGGCAAGGTCTTGATCAGGAACATGTTGATCGCGTCATACCCGACAGTCTGTACCTGTTTCTACGATTGCTCTTTGGGGAATGGATGCTGTGGATGAGGGAAGTGAAGAGGACCAGAAAGTGAAGCAGAGTGTGTGTAGCATTGCCCAGGACATAGTCTATGCAGTCTCCAACCGACGAAAGTTGACACCAAAGCATGTGGGCTTGGGTCTTACTCTGCACCAAGCCACCCGCTCAGAAGCACTCCTAGATCTGTTCCACGCGGCAAATCACACTATTGGTATCGACACTGTAAGAAGGATAGACACCACCATCGCTCAGAACATCCTGGAGAGGTATGCTGAGAATGGATGTGTCTACATCCCTGACACCATCGTCAAAGAGAGAATGATTCACTGCTCTTGTGACAACATAGATGTCTTGGAGTCAACCTTAGACGGGAAGAACACCTTCCACAGCACTCAACTGATGGTATGGCAGAGAGGCCCCCCTCCACAGCAGAGTCATGGCCAAAAGGGTGGCAAGCACAAGAGATCGAAATCTATCAAACCTGATGACCTACAGGAGTTCCAAAGGCTGGACCAGGCTACCCTCCCATCTGGCAAGAGGCCATCTCCTCCTGGCTACGACACTGACATAGACGACTTGTCACATGAACCTGAGAGGGACCGGGCACGTGCCAAGGACTTGGCCTGGGTGGTGTCACGCATCCATGATGAAGCGATGTCCGTTCCAAGCTGGGGAGCATTCAATCAATCTGTCAGCACTGCGGATCCACCAGTAACGACCGCCGGGATGTTGCCAATCCTGCAGGCACCAGCAGATGACAATGACACCATGACCACCGTCATCAATCGCTTCATGGCCATTTCTGAGTATGTCAGCCAGAAGTACACCATCATCACTGCTGATCAGCCTCTGTACAGCAGGGTAAGGAACTAGTCTGGGCAAACTCGAAATTTGCCAACGTGGTCTTGCTCATGGGAGGCCTCCATATCTGCTTCAACTTTCTGAAAGCCATTGGTCAACACATGGAAAGTGTGGGACTTGATGACTTATGGACAGAGGCAGGTGTGTACGCGGCTAACACCACTGAGACAATGCTGGACGGCAAGGCCTACTACCGAGCTGTGAGAGGTCACCAGCTGACGTATGAGGCACTGTGGCGCATCAAGTGGCAGATGTTTGAGTCATGGCTGGCTGCAACTGGCAACGGAGATGAGAACGTCAAACAGCTTGCCCTCAATGTTGCTTCGCTTTTCAAAGACAGAGCTGACATAGATGAGATGCGCGATGCTGTTGACAACTTCTCAGACGTTTTGGCAGATGAGAAATTCCACAGTCTCATGGAGGAATTCAATGACCAGCACTCTGAAAATCCCAACTTCATGCTGTGGTCATCCTACATGGAAATGGTAGAGATCCTACTGGCCTTCATCAGAGCTCAGAGAGATGGCATGTGGAGTCTCCACATAGAAGCCTTTGCTGCAATGCTGCCTTGGCTAACTATCTATGACCACACAAACTATGCACGTTGGGGGCCGGTCTACTTGGCTGATATGAGAGGTCTTGAGAAGTCAGCACCAGAAGTTCATGCAGAGTTCTGTAATGGGAACTTTGTCGTCAAGAGGACGGCGAAGCGCTTCAACCAAGTTCCAGCTGATCAGGCAACCGAATGGATAAATCGTACATGCAAGATGCACAATGGTATCATCGGCATCACAAAGAATGACCAAGCAAGAGACAGGTTCTGCATCACATGGTCAGAGCGGCCATGCATCTCAAGACACAAGATGCCTTTTCAGTCTTCAAGATGATGATGGGGAAGCCACCTTCACTCGGGTTGACAGGTTGACAGTCTGCCTTCTCGCACTAGGCGTGACGCTCATGATGTCATGAAGCTAGTTCAGCAGTTGAAGCAGTTTGACGTCTTCAGAGTTCACGTGAGTGAAGCAGGAGATACAGATGCCGCCACTAACATCCCACTTGTTTCACTGGCAACCAAAGACACTGCACCCACAGATGTTGTGGAGAACCTGCTGACAGCTCAGGATCGAGGAAAGCAGCATGTAGTCGGCTTCATGAAGGAGAGACTGATTGAACAGATAGTAGGCTTCCATGAAACGATGAAGAAACATCGGTCGAAAACCTTCGCTGATGTGTACAAAGCTACAGTTTCCACCAAACAGAAAATGCAGAAGGCCATCAAAGCTGACAAAAAGCTACTACAGCGGCTCCTGAATGCCGCGACCGCAGGTCGCATGGTGGAAATTGTCAACGTCTTGAAGCATGAACTGTACCCAGTCCCATTTAGTATGGCGAAGGCAGGAGGAGAGATGAATTCGACATCGAAGTCTGAGCTGATAAACATCCTGATGGCTCAGCAGACCATAAACTCAGAGGTTCCAGCCTCTGATCTGAAGACCTGTGTGATGATAGATGGCCATGCACTCATCCAAGCTCTTGGCAAGCTGGCGGCTGTCGGACATTCGGCGACTATGCTGAAGTGTTCTTCAAGGCCGTGACGAGTTATTTCAATGAACACACAACAAGAGTTGATGTCATCTTTGATCGGTACGCAGGGGAAGGATCGATCAAAGCAGTTACCAGGACAAAGCGTGCAAGCAAGAAGAAACCGATTCGGAAAGTCATTGATGGCCCACAAGTTCCACTGCCTGAAGTGTGGAAAACTTCATGACCCTGGATACAAACAAGGCTGACCTAGCTTTGTTTCTGTCCAACGTTATCACTGAGAACGGCAGAGATCTTCAAGAAAGATGTTAGCTGGTGACAGTGGATGGCTTCTCTGAAGCCACTGAAGTACGGTCAACCAGGCGACATGACGTTCCACTGCATAGCAACCATGAAGAGGCAGACACCAGGCTCATCCTTCACTCACGTAATGCAGCGTCCCAGGGCTATGAATGAATACTGGTAGTGTGCAGAGATACTGATGCAATGGTGCTGCTGATTCACTTCGTTTGCACCAAGGTCGCTGAAGTGTGGATGCTGTGCGGAACGGCCAAGAACCGAAAATGCCACCCCGTGCACGATGTATTCAAGAGTTTGTCGCCTCCAGTCAGGGACAACCTGGTCAGCTTCCACGCTTTGACCGGGTGTGACACAGTCTCGTCCTTTAGTGTTCATGGAAAAAAGAAGTGTTGGAATGTGTTCAGTGACCACCCTCTCCTGCTGCACGCTATTTGTCGAGATGGGGATATCGCAGATGTTGAGAAGTTTGTGTGTCATTTGTATGGCACCCCGGAACAACACACAGTTGATGACGCCAGAGGTCACCTTTTGGGGAAGGCCAAGAAGACTGGAAATGCTCCCACCGACAAAGGATGCCCTGGAGCTCCACGCCAAGCGGGCAAACTATCAGGCCAAAATATGGCTCCAGGCTGACAAAGATGACAAAGAGCATGTAGATGTTGAAGATCCGGTGGACACTTCAGCCTGGAAGTTGGAAGATGGGAGCCTCCTACCAGTGTAGACAAGACTTCCTCCAATCCCTGAAGCCTGCCTGGAGCTTGTTGCTTGTGGTTGCAAGAAAAAGTGCAAGACAGCTAGAGGCAACTGCTTCAGGAAAAGGATGAAGTGTACGACAGCTTGTGGTTGTGACGAAAGCGGTTGCTGTAACCCAGCTGGACAGTAAATCTGTCTCTCTTCCGGGCTGAAATCGAGAGAAGCTGGAATGTGCTGTAAGGATCTAATAACTATGTTCTTAAGTGATTGCAATCCACACAATTGTGACTGTCAGTGCAGCATTTCGGTGCTGTTCATCATGAAACGTGAACTTGTAGATGTTACTAGTGTGTAAACTGTATAGTTATGGGGCTATATTTACTGCTTTGTGATTTAGTTGTGATAATTCTGTTACTGTGAGTACTTAATTCATGCCATCAAACTTATTAGGCACTAATCATGTTAAGATAAATTGTTTTGACAAACAAACTTGCTCAATGTTTTTTTTTCACCAATTAAAATAAAAAAATAAAAATTTTTAGCACAATTTCGGTCGTGATTAACTTGAATTTGACCTTGAGTTGAGTTGGTAATTCGGATGGAATAAGCGTGTCATCATACTTCTTTATCACTAGTCCAGGCAATTTGTAGTTAGACCTGGGCAAAATTGCTTCAGAAGCTTTCTAAACTGTTTCCAGCTCAGGAACCATTGCCGAATAACATATCCAAAATCCGACAAAATTGGACTCCGGGAACACCCCCAAAAATGAAATTCAAAATGGCGGACTGGATGTTTCCTACGAAAAAAAAATATATATAATTTACACTTTTATTTATAGAGATACATTTGATGCTTTTTCTTTCAGTTGTAATGTTTTAAATAATTCAACAATATACAACACAACCAGTTATTACGCAAATATAATGTTATATAGCTTTTTACAGATTTTTATAATCAATAATACAACAATTATTTTTTTCCCAGTTTCAAGTTATGTTCATTACAGAAGAAGTGATACCTGGTCACAAACATACAGAAATTAATCCTCTTCATCACTATCATCGGATAGATTACCGGTACTTGGGTTGTTATCGCAACCACTGATTTGGCACTCGCCACAAGCGGCTGAACAGGGCATTCCATTACGCTTGCATCCACATCTTGAAGTAGCACATTTCGTCTTGCAGGAGCAGCGGATCATGTTGAGTAGTAATTTGGAGCTGGTGGCTTGTCGCAGGCTGTAGGGTAGTAGGAATTATTCTTTACATACCAACCCCACTGTTCTGCATCGATCTTCTCTTCTGTAGACTTCCAGATTAGTATTTGAAAGTATGTGCGAAAGCTGTGGTACTTTGTGGACGCATCGGTAGGTGGCAAACGTTCGGGTGTAACAAAAGATTTAGCTGTAGCTACCTTTTCAACTAACATTCGATGACGTAGTGCGTTAGTGGATTCAAGTGTTTTGCAGCCATACAACAGAAGCATTGCCTTTCTTCCAGCGGCTTCAATGTCAGAGTGTTGGCAACAATCAGAACAGAATGTATTTGCAACTGAACGGAGTTCAGCCACCTTCATCAGTGTGTCGAATGCTTTGGCTTTACCGATCGAAAAAATTCTGGATGTGCTATCACAGCCCGTGAAAGCATGCACAAACAGGAGATACTTGCAGATGTCATTGCCTAACAATGATTGAATGCTGAGAATATCATACACAGGATTAGGAGATGGTCCCCGTCTTATATCGCTGCGATAGTACAACTTGAAACCACTGTCCTTGGCATGGTACAGAAGGAGAATCAGCAAGTCGGTGTCTTCCCCTATTACTGTTGTAGTTGCATTTTCTGATGAGGAAACTGCTGCACGAACGATGTCCACATCAGCATCCCCATCTGCGTTGTGAACAGTACACCCGTGCTTCTTCAACATCTCACCTACGAGGGAAATAAATGCTTGCTTGTTGTTTTCATTAGCCAAGAAGTGTTCCTTCTGGCCAACAAACTTCATGCTTGGACTGAATTCACATTTCTGCTTGTCTTGGTGCTGCGTCTTCTGTGGGTCATGTCCTTGATCGTAGGAGAGCTGCTGTAGCCATCAAAAACAATGATTGCTTTTCCAGTTTTCAGAGTGAAATCGGCATATGAGTTGGCGATGCTGTCATATGTTTCATCTTGACGCCAGGAAACACGATGTAGTAGAGATCCACCATCCAATACGTACTGGTCTGTGCACTGAATTTCTTGAACTTCTTCCATGCGTAAAGTGTCAGTGTATTTGATTATTGCATGAGCTAGCTGAGACTTATCGGGTTTCCTCAAGATACTTCGTGATTCGAACAATGCAGGAGGATATGCACACAGTTCGTAACACATGACATCTTCAAGATTCATGTCTCCGCCAGTGGCAACAGTCATCATTCTCTGAAACAGTAGTGCAGGATCTACTTCTATATCTGAAGCATCAGTGATCACAACGGCAGAAGCAGATCCTAGTGTTTTCACTTTGTCAGATCTTTTGGCAGAATATGTAAAGGCTTGTTTCCCAATCATTTTTACGACAATGTTCGTACCGATTGAATGCAATTGATGAACGTTAACTCCAGGATCAGCAGTTAGCCCTGTTACAATGTTGCAGAGACCCGAGGTAGAATGGAATGGGGATAAGGATTCCAGACGTTCAAGTACTTTCTTCATGTCATTACTGTCCCTGATTTGTCTACTTCCCCTCATTTCCTTGTGCTGTTCACTACTTTCCAACAAAACTCTGGTGTATTCCTGCATTGCTAAGTTATAAGTGGAACACAGAGGCATAGAAAAGAGCCACGTTGTCCTTTGGATGTCTGTAAATCCACTTCCGCGTGTCAGTCCGCCTCTGCTTTTCAGGGAACGCATTAGTACTTGTTCTATCACCAGGTCTGTGCCGAGTCCGGCCCATAATCTGTCGCTTCTTCTTACCACAAACTTACCTTCCTGGAACATTTTGTTAACGGCTGGATTTTCAGAAGGCAAACTTAACATTTTCTGCAGGTACAGGTATATCGATTTCAGGTAATTGTGATGTCCGGCTGCTGCAATTATGGGGATGGTCTCCAGCATAGCTTGCAAGTGCAAATCCCACGAGCCGGTTCTGTCTGCTGTTATCAAGGAACGTGCAATGTTGATCATTCGCTGATATTCCAACCAGAGTTGACTTGTTTGCGAAGTAGATTGTAGGTCAGTTTTCTTCGCATCCAAAGTGGTAGCAATCTGAGACAATGCATTCGAAGATTCCACATCCTCATGGAGGTCATGAGGAGTTCCATCTTCATTACGAGGGAAAACGTCTGCGACTAGTAAGGTACTAAGAGCTGCATCTACTATCATATGACCACGTATCGCTCTTGAAACAGCTTTTCCAGACATCATGTGTTGCACGGCATTTGGTCCGTATATTTCTTGAAGTACTTCAGACAATCCTGAACCATTCATAAGAGTACCGACTGCTCCCAAAAGATTCATCAGAGTGTGAAATGATCCCAGCATTAAAACAATGTCCTGCAGGTCTCTCTGTTCATTGATGATTTGGGAAGCTTTCCAGAACAAAGGCTGATCAAAGGTAATAATGCATGGGACTTTTTGATCGCGTGCTATCTTGCTCAAATATAGTAATGTCGAAAATATGCAGGTCATGTCAGTTGGCGACATATCTATGATGGGAAGGAACGTGATCGACGCCACACCTGGATGTGAGACACTTGATCCACCGTGAATTGCCTGCATTGTTCCGGACCAACTTGGACCTGATCTTTCTGCTGAAGATATCTGCCAGAGAAGACTAAGTCGACTTATGGTGGCAGTGGGTACTGGAAGTTCGCGGAATGAGATGTCCCTCAACATGCTTCTCGCGTGTCTATATTCCCTAATGTCAACGGTTGCAATCTTCTTAATGTCATTGTCACCAACATTACGCCTGTGAATAGAAGGGTGGATCTTGATCTTCGGAGTTATTGCGGCAATCATACCCATTCCATGAAAGGTATTCTTCCCATCCAAAGTGCAGACATCATGATCGACGTTATCTGCTGCTAGAAGGACTGCAGTGTTTTCATCAACAGTAAAAGAGCCAGACCCACTTGCCAGCGCCGCGTTTCTTTCGAATCTTGTTACTTCTGCATACGACGAACAGTAACCCAGCTGATGGAGAACGTCAATAAGGTACCTTGACCTAAAGTTGTGGTGTAGCTGAACCGACAAACCGATCTGTAGTGGACATAGTAATCCTCTAGGACGGGTTGCTTGCATAATGCTCTGCCCAATTGCACCTATTTTTCTTGAAGCATCCTGTCCCGCAAATGCTTTTGATAATAGCAATTTCAGACTGTTGGGAATGTAATCAAGAGCACTTTCTGCAGTGATGTCATTTGGAGATGGATACACATCTTTTCTAGGCGAGTCGACAGACTTGATATCACTTCTGATTATTTTTGCAGCAGCTTCTACTAGGTAAATCTTCTGTAGCTCTATATCTATATCACATTCTTTCGACTTTTTGTGATAATCTATAAGAATTTCATTAGCTGTCTCTCGTAGTGTTACTACATCTGCCTTCCCACTTTCACCTGATATTATGATCTTGTCTCCGTAACGTTCTAAAAGCTTTCTCTTCATGTGCCTGCGTTCGTAGACAGAGCTCTGACTTCCTTGAAGATATTCCTCCATTTTGGAAATTAGGTCTCCAATCAACAGTTGTTCATCATCATTCTCTTCCAGGTAAGCACAGGTCTGAAGGAATGCTTGGTGTTGCTCTTCATTAGTTGGTCTCCCTTTCTTCGAATCATGATCGTCGGAGGAGTATGCGCGAGGAATGTTTTTTCCACTTCGAAAATTTACGCTGCAGGTGTGATGGTAGACACAATCTGCAGCAGGAAGATCACGAAGATAATACTCCAGACGGCCTTTTACATTAAACGACCATTCATCGCAGCGGCTTTCACAGCACCTTTTTATGGTTTCGGAGAACTCTGTAGTTCTTATTTTGACATGCTCTGATTTTGGTTTGTGTTTGGAAAAAAAGTCCACAAAGGTATCACAAAACAAACAGTGAGTAGCACTGGAAAATGCGTATTCATGAAAACGAGCACTTTTCCTTGGTATTGCCTCGGCTGCGGTCTGTCGCTTCTTTATTTCAATGGTCTTTTTATCCGTAAACCTTTTCCTACATACAACGTGAACACTTATTCCAGCTGTTGCAACAACATCGCTTCCACGGCTGCGGCTGGATGCATTTATACCATCTGCTCCTTTTTGCGAGATGTGAACCACTTCCTGTCCGCTGTCCAATTTCTCCTTACAAATCACGCACAATTCTTCAGGGGTCTGCATTCTTGAAGGCGGACGCACACCGAGTCAGCCGTACACCGAGTCAGTCTGAAACAGAAAACACAAATTAATAAACTGTGTTGCAGTATTTAAAAGGAGTACATAATAACAGTTTTAAAGAAAATGACAAGCACAAATACGCAGATTTGATAGTGGGTAGTAGGAATTAAAGAGTTGTATATAATATAAGTTTATAAAGATGTAGCAATGTCCATTCTCACATACACTCCATACAGTATATTTTATTTACATTACGTGACGTCATAGTTTAATACTAGCCGCCTAATACAATTTTTAGTGTCATATAGGTTAATTTAGAAACGAAAATGTGTTTTAAAACATTTTACTGATCAAGAAAAACGTCATAACTCTCTACAAAGCGAAATTAAAATTTATTGTAGTTCGTAGGAAACTGCCAGTCCGCCATTTTGAATTTCATTTTTGGGGGTGTTCCCGGGGTCCAATTTTGTCGGATTTTTGATATGTTATTCTGCAATGGTTCCTGAGCTGGAAACAGTTTATAAAGCTTCTGAAGCAATTTTGCCCAGGTTGAAGCTATTTTTGCTCTAGATTGCCTGGACTACACTAAGTGTGGCAAAATAAAACATTTGGTCAAACCAATTGGCTCAGAATATTTTTTTTAAATTAAAATTAGAAAATATAATTTTTTGCACAGTTTGACCTCGAAAATGACCTTCAAAGCCAAAAGTGAGAGTGGCATCAACCTGTATTTTATTCATCACCAACAGGTACATTGATTTAGCATGGGTGCCAGCTATTAACAAAAAACGCCGTTCAAAGTCGATTTTTTAATTTTGGCCGGTCCACTATTATATGAAATTAGAATAATGGAAATATTAACTAAATTAAAATAAATTACATCTAATTTTCAATTATAGGAATAATTTATACTTTCCCAATTTTAAAGCCAAATATTTTATCAATCGGTTAAATTAATGTTTTAATTATTCATCCATCAAATCTGTTTTTCTACCTCTAAATATCCACTTGAACATTAAGCTTATTTAAATTAAATTTAAATTTATGGAAACAGCCTCCAATCTCGGTACATTTCTGTCATTGTAGTTGTTTTCAGACTAGCAGATAAGTTTATTTTCTTTAACAATGAATAATAATAATAATAATAATAATAATAATAATCATAATAATAATAATAATAATAATAATGATCACCTGAAGATCACAGTACCCAGCATTCTTTAGTTAGCTTTATAAGACTAACTAACGAAAATATCACGACCTAACCTAACCAATAGGATAGGTCGTGATATTTTCGTTAGTTAGCCTTATAAGGCTAACTAAAGAAGGCTGATCTTCAGGTGATCCAATAATAATAATAATAATAATAATAATAATAATTATTATTATTATTATTATTATTATTATTATTATCATAATTAACTATTTATCTTAAATAATTTTCTTAACCTTTATTATATATACACAATTAGTTTCAGAGCTACGAGTCGTACCCATTGTTGTATTCTGACGTAAAAAGTGCGGAAGCGGTTCTACAAAAATGTTTTGGCGAAGGTAGGTATATATATATATATATATATATATATATATATATATATATATATATATATATACAGTAGTGTAAGCCAGTAGGGTGTGTCAATTTTAGTAAAGTCAACAATTCAAAAACTACTAATGCTTAAATGATGTCATATTATCTAGCAAACTTAGAAACATCTTTAGTGTTGTTTAAAAAAGCCATTTACCTACTTATATTTGACCATAAAGGTTTGAAATATAACATAAATATGACTGTAGCATCGTATATCAATGTGCCATTGATATGTGTGGTCAACTTTGGTTATTTTTGGTGTGCAGTATGGTTTCTAAGTTTCACATAGTCACAAATGCTGGAGTTTTGATTGTGAATGCATGTCTTCCCTCCTTTTTGACAATTTTGATTACTTCGTAATGTAAATATTGTGTAATTCAAATTATTCGAAATGTTATGTGTGACCCAAACTTTCTGTATATTTTGATATGATAGATATATGAAATTGTCACTTCTTTGAATAATTAAGTCTTGTACCTATAACAACACAACCTTTTATCTGAGGTTATAGGAAGATATTAAGAATTTCAATTAACTTAATTTTATGTCATCATAATCAGTAGGCCTATCCAAATTTCAATGACATTTCTTTTGTTCACAGGTCCACAGGATGAGTCAATTGAGTCAGAAAGAAATCAGAACCCGAAGCAAATCAAGTTGTCACCTAAGTCATTTGGTGGGGACTGGGAGGAAACTTTCCCCTGCTGAGCTGCCCACAGCCAGAGATCTGCTGAGGTATGGTTTGTTGAGGAGAGAGATGAGTGAGGAAGACAGGAGGAATTACCCAGTTAATGACCTGATTAACAACGGCATTGTTCCAGGGCTACTGGCTCAGTGGAGAAAGGCCAACGCTCTATTCACAGGACCTGTAATCAACACTGAGGTCAGGATTAGGGCTAAAGTGAAGGCACTGTGGGATGAGGCAGTGAAGATGTCCATTGGCAATGTGAAGCTAGAGGTCAAAGATAGGTTCATGATGAAACTGGACAAATTGGTGGACATCCTGACCTGTCACTGTGTGATCAGGAGCCGCAGTGGGCTTGGGTGCAACCCTGTCTGCAACAGTGAGGTTCACATTGACTGCAGCTGCAGGAGCGAGCAGAAGATACCAGTGCAGGAGCTTGCCTTCATTAAAGGTCAGAGAGAAAAGGTGGGAAGTGTGGGGGCACACCAGATGGGTCTAGCTGATCACCCTGAGACCAGGAGACAGGAAGCAGTGCTGCAGAGACAGGAGCAGAGAAGGAAGGACGAGGAGAAGAGGAGGAGGAAGGCAGAGGAGTCAGCCAAGAAAGAAGAGGAGTTGAGGGAAGAGTCACTGCTGGAGATGGAGTTGGAGGAGACTGGAGATATACTGGAGGAGGCAGGGAGGACAGAGGAGGACGAAAACTTCATACCAGAGGCTACGACAACTTCTTCCTTGCCTGTGGCTAAGAAGAAGAAATACAAAACTGAAGATATCACCAACTTAGCTCTGGCTAGCTTCAGACATCACACTGGGCTGAGAGAGAGTGCAGAGATTGCCACTGCTGCCTCGATTGATGCTGGTCTTATCACAGAGTTTGACACAGCACTGGTGATTGACCACAACAAGGTGAGGAGGACTCAGGAGAGACTGACTAAGGAGCTGGTCAAGAAGTTTGATGAAGAGATTAGGGAAAATGGCATCACCTGTATCTTCTTTGATGGAAAAAGAGATGACACCAAAGTGATGATGGAAGCTGAGGGCAGTGACAGGCAGTTTCCTGGCCTCATTAAGGAAGAACACTGCACAGTGTGCAATGAACCAGGTGGGAAATATTTGTGGCATTTTGTACCAGAGGAAGCTGCAGAGGAGAAACGTCATGCTGGGGTCATTGCTGATCATCTGGTGAACTGGCTAAGAGAGAGAGGAGCAGACCAGACCCTTTTGGCCATAGGAGGTGACAGTACTAATGTGAATACTGGCTGGGAGGGAGGAGTAATGCATTATGTGGAGGCTAAGCTTGGCAGGAAGTTGGTGTGGATTGTCTGTGACTTGCACACTGGGGAGCTGAGTTTCAGACACCTGGTGACTGCACTGGATGGCAAGACATTGAGCAACAACAAGTGGTCTGGGCCCTTAGGGAAGATGTTAGACACTGCCACTGAGCTGGAGAGCAACCCAAACTTCACGAGGATCACTGTTGGTCCTCCTCTACGCCATCTCAGTCAGGAGGTAGTCAAGGACCTCAGCACAGACCAATCATATGGCTACAGAATCATCACTGCCATCAGATCGGGAGAGGTACCTCAGAGTCTAGCTCTCCTGGAGATTGGGCCAGTTTATCACAGTAGGTGGCTCACCACGGCTCTAAGGTTGTGCAGATTGTGGATTTCCAAATATGGGCTGAAGGGTAGGAACCTGAAGAATCTGAGGATAATTGTGGAATTCATAGTGGGAGTCTACATGCCAAACTGGTTCAACATCAGTTAAATCACAGTTGGGTGGAGGTAGGCCTGTTCAAAAATCAACTTTTTCTTATTTTCATTGGTTTCGTTTCTGTACATTTTCCCATGCTTTTTGACCTGAAAAAGCCGAAAATCACAACTATTTTGACCTAGGATGTTGGGAAGCATTGCCGCATGGAGCTTTAAATTTTCTGCCTTGAAATCGGCCAAAGCGCCAATTCCGGGGTCCCTTGAATTATGTTTTGCACTTTAACTTTTGATCTAAACAAGATAGAGCAACAAATTAGGTATCAAATGAAAGAGCATAAAATTAATAAATAATAATAATAATAACAATAATAATAATAATAATAATAAATAAATAATAATTAATAATAATAATAATAATAATAATAATTATCTATCATTTTTCAAGAAACAACAGAAACTCAATCAGAATCTAGAAAACCATCTACAAGTTACAACTTCACAATGGCATTAAGCAAGGAGCTGAGGGAGCTCCGTGGGCGCACAGTTGATATCTCAGAACCTCCACGTACTGTCCACAGGCAGGTGTCAACTGGGCCATCTACCAGATCTCTCACTGAAACTTTCCTGGTTGTTGGATACCCTTCAGCTTTTATCAGTGGTTCCCAGCTTCCCACCAACAGACAGGCGTTCCAGTATTTCCTTAATCTTCAGAATTTACCGGAAAATGCAGGGAGGCCCATGGTTCAAGACCTTGCATATGAAACAGTTGAATCTATCATCCCATTCTGGCAGATGGCTAGGATCAAGACAATGACCAAGTACAACGCAATGAAGCTCTTCATGAAACTACATGAGAAACATCGTGCTCTGGTGAAAAGCAAAGGAAGAGCAAGTAACCCTGGAGGAAAAAGAGGAGCATTTGTGCTGGAATTAGACAGCCTGTTCGATATAGGAGCTCCAGATGCAATCCAGGAAATACAGAACAACAGACTGTTATCCAGAGAGAAGAAAGATGAGGATATCAGGTTCTACGAAGACCAAAAGACTGAGGAAAGGTCATATGTCTGGTCATGACAAGATTTTTGAGACAAGATCCCTGCAGCAAGCAGCGAGGAATGAAAGACTGCAGCATAGACAAGAACAAGGTAAAACTAATTACTTTGAACGTTACAAAAAGTTTTAAGTTTTACTCCATTGCGATATTTAGCATGTACTTAACAATTACTGTCTTAACATGTTGTACTATTTTACAGCTGCAGCAGAACAAGAGGCAGTTGTTCATGTGGATGACATTACCTGGGGTGACTCAACTGACAACGACGCTAACACAGAGGACATGGATTACCATCAGCCTCGTCCTGGATGTTCTCACCATCAAGACACTGTGACTAGTGTGACTTTGACGTTTCCAAGGAAGGTCATGGAATGTGATGTCATCTGCAATACAGCTGATCGTCTTGGTTTATCAGACAATCAAGTTACTGCCATGGTTTCTGCCACCTTGAAAGCTGGAGGGGCTGATCTGGATAACTTCGTCATCTCAACCTCAACAACACGTCGCAACAGAATGCTGTCCAGGTATAACATCAGCCAGAGTCACATGTCCAAGTTTTGTGAAAACCCCCCACAGTACGCTGCCTTACACTGGGATGGAAAGTTGCTCAAAGATGTCTTGGGCAGTGAACCTGGAAGTACCTCAGAGACTTTAGCTGTGCTAGTGTCTGGTCCACCTTCATACACTGAAGGAAAGTTATTGGGAGTACCTGTCATCGACAATTCTTCTGGCACAGCTCAGACTGAGGCTTCAATGGATTTACTGGAGACATGGAACTTACGGATAATGTTACTGCCCTTGTTTTTGACACTACATCCAGTAACAGTGGAGTTCACAGAGGAGCTGCCAAACTGCTAGAGAAAATGCTGAACAAAAAGTGTTTTATCTGGCCTGTCGACATCACATCCTGGAAATCCTAGTAGGAGCAGTTTGGGAGAAGCTGTTTGGGAAGGTGAAGGGGCCAGATAATCCCTGGTTTGAGCATCTGAAGGATGTTTGGACGGACTTGTCCAAGGAAAACCCAAAGATGCTGGCTATCAACAGCAAATGGCTGAAGGAAAAGAAGAAGAACAGTGAAGAAATACTCCAAGACATTCTAACAGCAGAAAGGCTTCCAAGAGCCGACTACAGGGAAATGGCTGAACTGACAGTCATTGTTCTTGGAGGAACGCCTCCTCGAGGTATTCACTGGAGTCGACCAGGCGCCATTCATCAGGCCAGATGGATGGCCAGAAACCTGTACTCCATGAAAATGCTGATGTTTGCAGATCAACTTGAGTACGACGAAGACACTGTATCAAAGCTGGAAAGACTCAACACCTTCCTTGCGCTGTTCTACACTCCTGTATGGATGATGTCAATGTCTGCTGCAGATGCTCCCGTGAATGATCTAAGTCTAATCCAGGACATGTTGAAGTACAAGAAAACTGACCCAGAGCTTGCTGATGCAGTACTTAATAAGATGGAAAACCACAAGTGGTACCTGACGCAGGAAGTCGTGCCATTTGCCCTGTTCAGCAGTAGATTGAGTGACACATTGAAGCACGACATTGCTGCCCAGTTACATGCCACTGAGAAGCCAGACAGCTTCAGAACAGGAAAGCCTCTATTCCAGAGAATCACAGCTAAGACCACCCTGGTTGATCTCATTGGCCCAGAATCACATTTCCTGCTGGACACACTGAACATTGGATCCGAGTGGCTTCTGGAACCTGTCACGTCTTGGCCACAGAATGAGGACTACAGAAAAGCGTTGGACTATGTTAAGAATCTGAAAGCGGTGAATGACATTGCTGAACGTGGTGTCAAGGTGATGAGCGACTTTGCAAATGTCATAACAACAGATGCCAAGCAAAGGGACTATCTCCTTCAAGCTGTGGAGTTCAACAGACGCCGCTTTGACAGCTTCAAGAAACAAACTCTCAACAACTGACTGTGTAAATGTCATTATGAAATTAATCATCATGTAATGCTTTCACTTCTTGATCGATTAGACTTGTGACAAAATATTAATCTCAAATTTGTGTCATGAATAAGGCGCCTTGTCTGCCTTGAGTGTGAGAAAACGAATTTTGTGATATTTCTGAAATCTTTGTATGTACCAATGTGCCATTTCTTGTTCCAAGACTATCATAATTGTATAAGTTAGAAAGAGGATTAAAAACACTTTAATTTGGTGCCTATTTTGTTGCTCTATCTTGTTTAGATAAAAAGTTATAGTGCAAAACATGATTCAAGGGACCCCGGAACTGGTGCTTTTGGCCGATTTCAAGGCAGAAAACTTAAAGCTCCATGCGGCAATGCTTCCCAACAACCTAGGTCAAAATGGTTGTGATTTTCGGCCTTTTCAGGTCAAAAAGCATGGGAAAAAGTACAGAAACCTATGAAAATAAGAAAAAGTTGATTTTTGAACAGGGCTAGGGTGGAGGGTCCCAGGCATGTACTGTACCAGCTGGAGCTGCTCAGAAGTCAGAAGAAGGAGGTGATAGGAATAGTGATGCCTACAGTGAAGAGATCAGCCTGGTATGCACACTCTGAGGCTGTGCTCCAGGCCATGCTATGCAGTGAGGTGGAGGAGGAGAGGAGGGAGGCAGTGAAGAGGATACTGAAAATCAGAGGTGAAGGAGATGAGAACACACAGGTAGGAGACTGCAGTGTCAGACTCAGGAAGACTCCTGACATCAACCCAATGCCAATAAACTCTCGGAGCTTATTGACTGGAACTCTGGCGTGACTGAGCCTCCTCTGACCTGCTCCCTCACCACTGGTGCAATCAAGGAGTTTCTGGATAGACCAATGGAAGTTCCTGCATGGCCCTCACACACACAATCAGTAGAGAGGTGTGTAAGGATGATAACTGAAGCAGCACAACATGTTTACTCACAAGAGAGGAGGGAGGCGTACATCAGTGGTCAGGTGGCCAATAGGGAGCTTATGTCCAGGAACATGAGTAAGGCAGACATGGCATCCGTGGCAAAGTTCAAGAAACCTATCTATATTTCTAAGTTTTACTGTAATATTGAAATACAATCAAAATGTCTTTAATTATATGTAATGTATATAAAATGTAGTTATATACAATAAAAAAATACTTGCAAAAATTGCTGATTTTCGTAAACTTCAACTTCAAATCTAAGTAGCTAGGAGTGGTCAAATCTGGATTTTAAAGCCATATTTTGATTTAGCACATAAAAATGCATCATTTAGTCACTAGTAGTCTTTGAAAATCTAAAGATTTCACTTTGCTCCCTAAAATTGACACACCCTAGTAAGCCAGGCTTTAAAAGAGACCACAGTACATAAATTTTATATTTCAGAAGTACAAACAACAAATTCTGTTTTCCTTCATTGCTATATGCTTGCCAAGGCTTTTCTTTCCAGAGTAGTAAATAACAAATAAGAAGCTGTAAGTTTCTGTAACGCAGTAACTGTACGAATATTACTTGCTATTATTATTATTATTACTATTATTATTATTATTATTATTATGTAGCTCAGCACTTGTCTTTTTATTTTATTCCTCCTTTGTCCATAATAAAAAATTTTACTCAAACCTACCACTTCATAAGAGAATCACCGTCTATGAGCTTAAAGAATATTGTTAGTTTCTTGGCTTATTTCAATTCAAATAAACTTACCAACAGCCCCATACCGTTAACAGTATATAAGACACACACACACACACACACACATATATGTATATATATATATATATATATATATATATATACACACACACACACGCACACACACACACACACACAGTGGTTGTTCAAAAGTCTGCGTCCACCTAAGATTTAGACAAGACAAATTTTAGAAAATAATACAACGCTGAGAAAGTATGTCCGCCATATTAAGGTATTTTCTTTTACAAGAAATGGTATTTCATATATTCTACTACATGTGTCAATAATGTAGCTTTTATTTCATAAGAAAAAACACGTTAATGAAAATGGTCCTTTTTGGTCCTGTTACGTTTTTTTTCCTTTGCAGTATCATAACACCGATTTTAACCAAAGTATTGGTGACAGACCATAGCTAAATGTTATTAAGCCCCAAAATAGTGTATTCATACAGTAATTTTAACAAATGATCTATTATAACTGATAAAACCAATTAGTCAATGACATTGTAGCAATTTGATTAAAAAATAATTAATCATTTTCTCTATTCTCTCTTTACAGGCCGTAATTGAAATGTCTAAGGAACTAAGTTTATCCCAGAGAGGACAAATAATTGCCCTTTCAAGAGAGGGAATGTCCCAACGCTAGATCTCGGCAAAAATTTACGTTTCAAAAGGGGCCGTCGAAAGAACTATAAGCAGATATAAAGAATCTGGATCGTGTTCTTCAAAGACAAGATCTGGCAGACTTAAATTGACTACTGATTCTGAGGATCATTACATCAAGGTTACATCACTGCGTGATAGAAAAACCACAACTACACAGATTCAGGCACAGTTGAATGAACAACGAGACTCTCCAATAAGTACAAGTACTATAAAAAGAAGACTAAAGGGGCTAAAAGATTGGAGTGGGCAAGAGAATATCGAAATTTTACTGTAGACGACTGGACAAATTGGAACTTTTTGGGTCTCATAGAAGAGTTTATGTTAGACGTAGAACCAACGAAAAACTGATAGATCCCTGCATAAAACATTCAGTAAAACATGGTGGAGGCAACATTCAAGTTTGGGGTTGTTTCAGTTATTCTGGAGTTGGAGATCTTCACAGAATCACTTCCACTCCCACAAAAGAGAAGTACCACTCCATGCTAGTGAGACATGCAATACCATCAGGATTGAGGCTTTGTGGTCAAGGATTCATTTTCCAGCAGGAGAACGACCCAAAGCACACTTTTAACCTTTGCATAAACTATCTCAACAAGAAAAAAGATGAAGGTGTTCTACAAATTATGAAGTTTCCCCACAAAGTCCTGATCTCAATCCAATAGCGCATCTTTGGGACCATTTGAAGAGTCTGAAAGCTAAAAAGAATATAACTTCTCTTGATTCTCTCTGGGAGAGTGTAGAAGAATGCTGGAACGACATAACGCAAGCTGTTATCCAGAAACTTGTCGAATCTATGTCTCACAGAATTGAAGCTGTCATTAAAGCAAAAGGAGGTCATATTGATTATTAATAAGTTTATGCCATTAAATTGTTAATTTCTTTACTAATTTATAATAATTACATTTAGAAGCAAATAATGTAACAATAAAAAATCAAATTTGGTTGTAATTATCATATATATTTGTACATTTTACAATAAATTGACCACCACTGTGTGTGTGTGTGTGTGTGTGTGTGTGTGTGTGTATATATATATATATATATATATATATATATATATATATATATATATATATATATATATATACACATGGACAAGTTTCAAATGACAACAGGAGAATGTGAGAAAAAAAGTATGTACACAAATAGCAAACAAAATTCTTTAAACACTAATAGTAAACAAAATTTTTTCAACATCTTGGACACAATACGGCTGCTAAGTCTTATACAGCACATACAGCTGACACAGCTGGGAACCCTCGAGCAGGACCGCCTCCTGGCAAGAAGCTACTAGAACAGGTAGGCGGGAACGTATAAATCTCGGAGGACCACAAGGCTACAAAACACGCGATAAAAAAGGACAACTAACTTAAAATGCAAAAGGGGCAATGCAAAACAAAGAACATAAACATTGTCCTGGCAAATATTCAAGGAATAAAACGAACAACTAAACAAAGTTTCGGACGGCAAACTATTCCAGCTGTTTACTATTCTCTGCGTAAAAAAAATTTTGCCAACTGCTGTCTCGAACCTTCTACTTGTGAGCTTACACCCGTTATTTCTAGTTCTACTATATTGTGCTATTTCGAAAAAGCTATCTCTATTTACGTTATCGAAGCCACTCATAATTTTGAAAACGTGGATTAGATCACCCCTTAACCTCCTAGTCTCGAGTGTAGACAATTTTAACTCCTTAAGCCTATCCTCGTACGATTTTGATCTAAGCGACGGAATCATCTTAGTTGCTCGTCTTTGAACTCTTTCGATTTTGTCGATATCTTTGCGCATATGCGGATTACAAAATTGGATCGCGTACTCCAAATAGGGTGTAACTAATGATTTATAAAGAGGAACAATAATATCGCGCGATTTGTACTCAAAATTTCTTCCTTATTGACCGCTGCTGTGCTTTGTTTCGCTACCTTTAAATCACCAGTGACTATAACTCCTAAATCTTTTTCCTGATCCACGTTTGCCAACTCCTTCCCTGACATTCTATACGCAAAATTACCTTACGCGAACCAATATGTAAAATTTTGCACTTATCGACGTTAAATCCCATTTGCCATGTGACTGACCAATCAACGATTTTATTCAGATCTTCCTAGATTTTACCTCTATCTTCGTCATTAATCGCACTACCACCCAATTTCGTGTCATCCGCAAACTTTGAAACTGTACTGACTAGGACAACATCTAGATCGTTAATATATATAAGAAAAAGCAAGGGACCCAATACAGAACCCTGAGTAAGAAGCTCGCTACATTAGCGCAAGACGACTCTGCTCCATCAACGACCACACACTGTTTCCTACCTCGCAACCACTCTTCTATTCAATTTATTACTACACCCATGAGCTTTAGTTTTTTCAACGAGTCTTTTGTGCGGTACGGTGTCAAACGCTTTTTGAAAATCTACTGTAACTACACTACATCTACCGCCGGATGACTATCGTAAACTTCAACCACGCTTTGGAAAAATTCTAAAAGATTAATTAAGGACGATTTGTTTCGCCTGAAACCGCGCTGCGTATTTCTAATCAAATTTTGCAATTCTAAGTGTTCGACTATACGATCTCCAATTATTGATTCCAGTAGCTTACCTACAACAGACGTTAATCTGATTGGCCTATAATTTCCCGCCGCACCTTTATCGCCTTTCTTAAAAATAGGTGTTACATTTGCTAACTTGAAATTATCTGGTACGCACCCCTCAAAAATAGACGCATTAAAAATCTTTGTTAGCGGCACAAGAATGCTTTCTTTCAATTCTTTTAGTTGTATGTGATATATGGAATCCGGCCCCGGTGATTTAGGCATTTTCATTTTACAAATATAGTGCAGTACCTCCCTCTCACTCACCACGATATTATCTAAAATATTACCATTATCAAAAGGTATTTTGTCTATGACCGTAGGGATATTCGTTACATCTATTGCAAAACTGACGTAAAAATTGTTTAGCAGAGTAGCCATTTGCTTGTTTTCAGAAACTAGCTCACCGTCAGAATTTTTCAACGGTCCCACGGTGCTCTTTACTGGATTCCTATTATTGACGTATTGAAAAAATCGCTTAGGGTTTTCTTTGCCGTTATGAGCTACGAACTTTCAAAATCGCGTATGGACTTTTTTATTACGCTTTTCGCGTAAATTGTCTTTATCGCACTTATGTAGCATATAAGCCCTATCTCTACTCTTTATAATATCCCCTACTCTAGAAGTAAACCACGAGGGTTTGTTATTTACTTCGCACGCTTATACTTGTACGGTACAAATTCCTCATTTATAGTCCTAAATACTGTTTCAAACGATTTCCACATTATTTTTGCGTTGAAGATCCCCATTACGTTTTCCCAATTGACCTATGATAATTCATTTCTAAATTTACAAAAGTCTGCGCACTGGAAGAGTGGAAGTTGGGAATTTTAGTCGAGTTTGCTGGTTTCGAGTAACTTATTGAGAGGACAAACTTTACCATATTGTGATGGTTATTGCTTAACGGTTCTATTAGTAAATCTAAAATACTGTCCAACCTTGTAGGTTCCCCATCCTTTTCAATAAGAAATCTCTCCTCGAGAAAATTAACTAAACAAACCTTCTGCGTCTCCCTGCATTGTATCGTAATTCACGTTAGCGCAATTAAAGTCACCCATAAATAATTAAGGCCTGTTCACTACCTATTTTTCTCTTTAGTTCACGATATAACGCTTCGTCTGTATGAGCTGTTTGATTAGGGGGCCTACGAGCATTTAAGGATAGAACCTTCAAGTTGTTTGTTAAAACCACGTTTCCTTCGCGCGCGCAAGATAAATTCATATTTTTTGGCCTGTAAGTTAAAGAAATTACACTAGGGCAGGTCGAGTTACGGCAGCCTGAAAAGATGCGGCAGTATTATGCAGTAGTCTTCCGAGACGCGCAGCTCCAACGTCATTAGATGAAGTCCATTTCCGAGGAACAAGTCCCTCCTGCCGTAGAAACTGTTCCAAAATTTGCAAAATGCACTCCTTCCTGTTCACAAAGAGACTAAGTTATTAAATGCAAAAAACTTCACTTTTTTCTACGTGAAGGTCAAAATATGAGAATAAAAACCCACTCTAATAGACAGAGTTTATTTCCACGACAGTTTCGACGGCCACTGGCATCCTCCTCGGGTGGAGGATTCATGTTTCTGTATCCACCCGAGGAGGATGCCAGTGGGCGTCGAAACTGTTGTGGAAATAAACTCTGTCTATTAGAGTGGGTTTTTATTCTCATAGACTACGTTATTGTTAATGTAGGACGCCTTGCTGTAGAACTCGTTACGTTGGATAATTTGAGGAAGTATATCTGTTAAAACAATCTCATGAGTCATTAGTTTTTTCCTTTAGTCGATCTAACAAGTCCCTGTACCTAGCCAGCAGCTCTTCCGAGCTAGAATTTAAAACGTTATTAGTACCAACAAGAATAACAAATATTGTGTCCGCAGAGGTTGCGTCTGTAAACCGGTCATGACTACTCGTTATATCCTCCACCCTTGCACCAGGGTAGCAGTAACGGCGCCTACGACGGGGATTTCTCCCACAAAATTCCTCGAGCTGTCCTCATCAGCGTCTTCGAAACCTAAAACAGAAAACTTATTGTTTGTTATTACTGGTAAACAAGTCATAGTTTTTCTCAATGGGGCTACATTACGCGCTTGAACGAAGGGTCGGGAAGGAGGGGAAGAGAGTGGGCTATTCGTCCTATTTATCTCATTAGTAGAAACTGAGGCAGGAGTGGCCGTGACTGAAGAATAACTCGTCTCAGAAGCCCCAAGAGATTCTAACTTCGCCATTAGGAGCATCACCCTTTCTTCAAGCCTCACTCTGGCCTCCTTCTCCCGCTGTAGCTCGTTCCTCAGCAATTCCATGTTCGAGCACCACCTGCAAACTAATTGATCATTATTATTAGCCAAAGTAAACGCGTAAGCAGCAAACTTTCCTTCGCACCAACTACAAGTACTTGACGGGGGTGCCATGCTATAAACTAGGTAAATTACTAGCGTTTGGAAATTAATAGCGAGTTAATAATAGTAATCTTATAACGATGTAATTCTCCGGGAATAAGTAAAGAGCAATTAACACTTAAAACGTAGGTCTACCGCGTGCTTAGTTGTGATGTCACCAGCGCAAGCCCGCAAAAACGTTCTTGAAACGCAGAGGACAGGTTCCTGTAACACCACAAATTTGTACTAAACTATATATATATGTAATTAAGCTACCGGCAAAGGTTCTGCAGAGGGAAAAGTTTTAATAAAGAAGGATAAAAAACAAAAATCTTATCTCTCCGCTATTCGGCCGATTTTTTTCCAACGGAGGGTGACCAGCCCTACTTGATGATACTTAGCAAAGCAAAATTAACCTTATTAGACCACGTTTCCTAATAAATTGGAATTTCACACAACAAAACAAACAAACCATATGCACTCGCCTTGATTTAATGAAATAAATATAATAATAAATAAAGTCAGTAAATAAAATATATTCGTTTATGAATAAGTAATACCACAAAGTAATTTAGTTATGAAGGCACTGAACACTATTTTTTTAAAGATACTTTCAGTGAAACCACTTATTCAATTGGTAAAACTGGACATTCAATAAAACACGTCTGTTCACTTTTGAAAGACAGATCACTTCTGATCACTTCTGATGTTTATATATATATATATATATATATATATATATATATATATATATATATATATATATATATATATATATACACGTGTGTGTGTATGTACATATATTTATACAGGGTGTTTCATAACATGTGGGACGCACTTTCAGGATGGATTCAGGACCTGAAAACAATGAAAAACTTATACAAACATATGCCCGAAATCGCTTTGTTTCCGAGTTACAGCCTGTTGTGTGTTCCAGCAAGTATCCGCCTTACCTTTAAAGGAAGTGCTCAAAATGACCGCCTTGTGCTTGAATACACGCCTGAACACGCCTCATCATAGACTGCCTGAAGCGTTCAAACATTCCAGGTATTGCTCGGATTTTCTGGCATCCTTGTTCTACACGTTGGCGAAACATTTCAACGTTGTCAATGGGTGTCACGTAAACGATGGATTTCAGATGACCCTACAGGTAAAAATCGAGTGGATTCAAGTCCGGGGAGAGAGCAGGCCACGCAGTGGGTCCTCCACGACCTATCCATTTATCAGGGAAATGGTCATCCAAATAGTCTCTGACTACGTCGGACACCAAGAGGAACTTCATCTGGTAAATCGCTTAAATCATTCCTTAAAAAATTGGAATAGGATTCTCCTGTTAATCTTCCAAGCAAAACAAAAGGACCGATTAAGTTGTCGGCAATAAGTCCTGCCCATACATTGATACTAAATTGTTGTTGGTGCCTTGACTGTATGATAGCATGCGGATTCTCTTCGGCCCAGTGATGAGTGTTGTGAAAATTGATCACGCTATTTCTTGTGAAGGCAGCCTCATCAAAAAACAACACGAAGGATAGAAAAAGAGGATCGCGAGCACACTGTTGAAGGAACCAACTACAAAAAGCCTCTCGTGGTGGAAAATCAGCTTCAGTAAGGCCTTGTACTCTTTGAATGTGATATGGGTAAAGCTGTTGTTCCCGTAAAATTCTCCAGACAGTTGTGTATCTTACACCCTCTGCTGCTGTTATCCTTCGGGCGCTGACACCAGGATGTTCCTCCACACGATTCAGGACCCGCTCCTCCAACTCAACAGTTCTGGCGCTGATTGGTCTACCACCATCTGAAACTCGCTTGTTGAATGATTCCCTATCACCAAGACGTTCGTCTATTCTCTGAAAGGTCTTCTTATCTAGCAGACGGCGATTCGGAAACCTATCCGCATACAGACGTCTAGCTGCGGCCGCATTACACTCGGCAAATCCATACATGAGATGCATGTCTGCCATTTCTCTGTTTGAATAAGCCTCCATTCTCATTTCAAATGCACACTATCACTGAATAGCACAAAAACTTTTAAGGTTTTTTTTTTCACTGGACTGCACTTATTCACCTCTGACTGACTGATGGCTCTACACTCAATGATAATGAAACATGTCATAGAGTGTACGAAACATTACAATCAGCAAGGCCATACATGAAATAAGTCTCGTACACACTCACAAACATTGTCGGCAAGCAGTGTTTGTAAACAGTTTACGGAAAGAATTGCTGGAACACAAAACGGGCTGTAACTCGGAAACAAAGCAATTTCGGGCATATGTTTATATGAGCTTTCTTCATTGTTTTCAGGTCCTGAATCCATCCTAAAAGTGCGTTCCACATGTTATGAAACACCCTGTATATATATATATATATATATATATATATATATGCGCCTCGGTGGTGTAGTGGTTAGCGTCGCTGACTACGAATCCATCGGCCCCGGGTTCGAGACCCGACGGCAGCCGGCGCGCAGCAAAACCCAGCTGTTCATCCTTCCACACAATAAAGAAAGTGGTTGGTAGATAAATGGGTACCCTAGGTGGAATAGTGGTTAAGACGCTGGGCTGCTGATGGGGCGTGGTTCGGATTCCACGTTAAACTGTAGGTCTAAGGTGGAGTGAAAAACTTGACCTTCGTCAGAATGAACAATTCAGGCGGAAGCTAACCAAAGGTTACGAAAGGTTACCAAAGGTATATATTATATATATATATATATATATATATATATATTATATATATATATATTAGGCCGGGTCGAAAATGAAAAAAAAAAATTATTTCTTAAAAAGTACACTATGTGAGAAGTTTCATTTTATCATCTCTTAACAAAATATAAAAAATCAAGCATGTGCTACCCCTGCTACCCCTAGCACATCCCCCCCCCCTGCTTTTTTACCCTCATATTTGCATATATTTAAATGGGAAAAAATGTTATTTCTTAAAAAGTACACTATGTGAGAAGGTTTTTTCTATCACTTTAACAAAATATTAAAAACTCAAGCATGTGCTACCCTACTGTACTACCCCTATCACATGCCCCTCCTCCCTTTTTTACCTTCATATTTGCATATCTTTAATGTTGTTATATGTTACATGATAAGTTGTTTGTTTAATGCTTGATATTTTTATGTTTCAGATAAATAGAAATAACTTTTCAGATAAATAGAAATAATTTGCATTTGCTTTAATTACAATTTCAATTATCATAAATTATAAATTACATATAATTTGGTTTTACTTCTGAATATAAACTATGACTAGAAGCAAGTCCTCAAATGCAGCCTTTGGATATCCTACGGAATTCCCAGCAGCCATGACTCTTTCAAAAGCAGATGTTGTGAGACACTACCGTCGTGAAGAAGCTAAATCAAAAGGATCAGCAATTGTTAATGATTGTTACAGGGTTGTTGTAAAAGATATTGAAGACATTTGGATGAAATTTTCTTTTCCTACGATTAACACCAAAGGTATCTATCTTAAAGTCAGTCGATTAATAGAAGAAGCCTCAAAATTGAAGAAGGTGCTGTTACATCGAAGAAATGAAAGTTTTGCATTAAAAGTAGCTCAGTATGATTGTGGAAAATTTGGGAGTACCGAAATGGAAGACCCACCTAATCTTGGATAAGCCATATTGACATTAAAAAAAATAATAACAATAAAAAATAAATCAGAAGGAGAGCTTGAACTCTTGCTGAGAAAAATTAAAAAGACACCAACGAAGAAACAAATATGGGATGAAAAGAAAAAAAGATCCCATAGCCAGAAATGGCAACACGGTTTTGGGAAGAAGAAAAAGACCGGGATAAGCTTAATAAGCAGAATAACAGGAGGACGAGGAGGCGCGAGACGAAAGAAGCCGGAATAAAAATGTTCATTATTGGTGTCAAGAAATAAAACGTATATTAAAATTTCAAGGTAAGAAGTTCATAAATTTTCCTTCGGTTATTAAATTTAGGTTAAATAACCTGACATTTCAGCTGTAATTGTTTAACAAAAGAGTATGGGAGTCCTGTTTATGGACAAATAGTTAGGCTGGTTCAACTTTGGCCTGGGTCTTCCATCTCCAACGTAGCCTAGGTTGTGTTTAGGCTACTCTGGTTGGAGCAGGACCTATTTTTTCCATAATGATGAAATGTTTGATATATCTTCTGAATGCTATGATAAGGAAATTGATAGGAAATCTTGCAGGTGTAAGGATAAAATACCAATGGCAGAATGGCAGAATATGTCTTTTGTGGGTCAAAAACAAAGAAAAAATCAGTTAGGACCAATTGATCGCATAGCTAGTTCAACAAAGAAGAGATCTTTAGCAAGAGCCCAAGAAGCACAAAACCGTCAACTAAAACCACAAGAAGAAATGACTGAAGCCACCAATGTTTTACCATCGGAATTTATAGAAAATACCCAAGAAGACATGTAGATTATGAGGCCGATTTAGAATTGACTGAGAATATTCAGAACAGGCACTACTATAAAGACCTAGCATTAACAACAGATCGTTATCGTGTAAGTTGTAGAGCTGCAGCTGCACTAGTCAATGCAGCTTTAAAAGATATGGGGATCCTTAACCACACCAACATTCTTGACAGAAAGAAATTAGAAAGAGAAAGAAATCGCATGGGTGAAACAAATACTTTTAGGTCTAAATCCGAAAATCTGAAAATGAGTGCCTTGGATTTGATGGAAGGAAAGATAACACATTGACTTAAAGTGGAAAGATAAAAGAAGAACACTATGTTATTGTGAAAGAACCTGGAAGCATCTATGTAGACCATGTCACACCAGATAATGGAACTGCTCGCTGCATAGCAGAAGAGTTGATAACTATTATTAGAGACTCGAACAGCACAGACACTATCAAAGCTTTACTGTGTGATGGTACTCCTGTAAATACAGAAAATTGGTGGAGCCATAAAACTGGTTGAAATTCATCTTAACAGACCAGTGCAGTGGTTGGTGTGCCTCTTGCATTTGAATGAGCTGCCTTTTATGCACGTCTACAAAGCCATTGGTGGTAAAACAACAGGTCCAAATACTTTTGTGGATTCAATTGGGAATAAACTGAAAACAGATTTAACAAAATTGGAGGTAGTCAAATATTCTCGCGTAAAGGGAAACATTAAAGAAATTCCAGCAAATGTTGTGAAGGAGCTAAGCAGTGATCAAAGATATTTGTATGATATGTGTCTGGCAGTGCAAACTGGAGACACTTCTCAAGATCTGTCCGCTCGATCCCCAGGTACCCTTCACCATGCTCGCTGGCTAACAACTCTAGCCAACAGGGTCCTTCGATTATATATCTCAACGCCAAATCCCGATAAAAACCTTCAAGATATAGTCAAGATTATTACGCAGTTCTATGCTCCAGGGTGGTTTTGGATAAAATCTCATCTTAATGCAACTGATGGTGCATATAACTTTTGGCATTTAATGTGCTTGCTTCGAAATTTAGATGAACAACATTGATCAATCATAGAACCAGTATTAAAGAATAACGCCTATTTTGCCCACCCAGAAAATATACTCATATCAATGGTAACTGACAAGAGACTAGAAATTAGGGAGCAAGCTATTTAGAAAATCATCCTTTCAAGAACAGGATTTTTAGGTACCAGAAACTTTGAGTTGCCTCGAAACCTCAATTTCCAATCTACTGACTACACCGAGATGATCGATTGGCAAAAAGGGATCACTACTTCTCCACCGCTGCTAAACAATTTTAGCGACGATGAGCTACTACAGGCTCGATGTAAGCCACTGGAGATAGCTTCTTTTCCATGCCACAGTCAAAGTGTGGAAAGGGCAGTGAACCTAGTAAAAAGGCATGTCAGGAAAGAATACGATATGACAACCGTCAAAAGTTTATCTTAAATTCATTAGAATCAAGGCGAAAACTGCCCAAGTTTGAATGAAAGGCCCAATGGAGTGAGAAACAAACGTATGAAATAAAATTTCCTGATGATGTTGAAAATTTCTTCCCTTTTGAAGTGATAAGGAACAATGAAAAAGTGAATTAAATTTTAGCACATTTATTATGCCTCTAATTTTTTCTTCTGAATATATTGTTGTACTTAATTGATTTTCCTGATACTGTACATTATTAAATAAATTATTATACGTTAATAAAGACTCATGTCATCAAAAAACCTGAATGTAGAGTAAGTCTCGTATAAATGGAATATTCTTCATTATAGGTTAAAAAGTGAAAAATTGTGCCAGGGGTAGGAAGCTTTAAACAACGAAAATAATTCATGAGGGAGTTCCTGTGTTCCATTCAAACCCCTCACAATACGTACCTTTTCAATATAAAATTTCGACTCAGCCTAATATATATATGTATGTATATATACAGCATATATATATATATATATATATATATATATATATATATATATATATATATATATATATACAGTGTGTCCATAAAGTCATGGTGGGATTTTAAATAGCTATATTATTGCAACGAAACATGATAATGAGATGAAAAAAGGCAAATTGAAGAACAACTCTAAAAGAATAACTTTATTTAACGTAGTTCGATATGGGCTCCTCTGGTAGCCCTGCAGACATCTAGGCGGTGATTCAATTCCAGCCACACACGCCCAAGAACATCAGGAGTGACGGATGCGATAGCTTCCGTGATTCGCTCTTGCAAGTGATGAATATCCCTAATGGGTACACTGTACACGCTTTGCTTGACGTAACCCCACAAATAAAAGTCCAAAGGTGTCCGGTCCGGAGAGCGTGGAGGCCATGGCTTCCATCCTCCTCTTCCTATCCATCTCTGTGGAAATTTTTCATTAAGGAATTCTCGAACAACGTTGGCATAGTGCGGAGGAGCACCATCTTGCTGAAAGATGATATTATTGTCAATAAATTGGTGTAATGCAAAATGTTCCAACATAGCGAGGTAGTTGTGTGACGTCACAGTGGGTTCCGCGAAGAAAAATGGGCCAATCACTCGATCTCGTGCTCGAGCACACCACACATTAACTTTCGGGCTATTACGCTCATGTTCAACATAGGCATGTGGACAGCCTAGACTAACTACGAGATAAAGGTTAAGCTTAGCCTAGACTAACTACAAAATACAACTTTGAGAGTTGTTCTTAAATTTGGCATTGTTTCATCTCATTATCATGTTTCGTTGCAATAATATAGCTATTTAAAATCCCACCATGACTTTACGGACACACTGTATATATATATATATATATATATATATATATATATATATATATATATCAAAGCTATTGACTTCTCCTTAGGGAAACGGAGCTTACAGATGAACAGAAGGATCAACACAACGGCAAACATTTTCATTTATTTGTACTTCAGACGTTTCGACAAATCTTTTGTCATCATCAGTGAATTAAGTCTTAAAACCTTAAAACAAAAGTAAAAAGTGAAAAGTGAAAATTACATCAATACAATATTAAAACCATTAAAATTAAAACCTTAAAGCAAAATGAAAATTGCATCAATACAAAATTAAAATCATTTAAATTTCATCACTATAAAAACTAAAATTAAATTAAATTACCTCAATAGGTAAATACACAATGTTTACATCCACCTCCATACTTGACAAAGTCTAAGAGAACACTGGATGGTCAGAGGATTAGAAAGGGTATGTCTGTGAGAATCGGTTGGTTAGTTAAAAGAGTTGTAATTTGTAGGATGAGCTATTATTATTAAGGGAGGGTTTGTTTCTATAGATGTACAAAGATTCTAAAATTCGGAGTTCTGTAAGGTTATTGGATCTAGTTAAAATTTCAAACTGAGTTTTGAGAAGGGTATGGTCGTTTTCATTACTATGGTTTCTAATTGCGGATTGTGGAGGGCTACTGAGGGGACGGTTGGTACGGACTGACAAGCCCAAATGTTGAGAAAGGCGCACCTCCAGTTGGAGTTGAGTGCTGCCAATATACGCAGCCTTACAGCTGTCGCACGTGTATTTGTAAACAACATTGGGGCATACAGTTTTGGGGAATTCATCTTTGAACTTTAAAAAATTTGATAATTCCCCAAAACTGTATGCCCCAATGTTGTTTACAAATACACGTGCGACAGCTGTAAGGCTGCGTATATTGGCAGCACTCAACTCCAACTGGAGGTGCGCCTTTCTCAACATTTGGGCTTGTCAGTCCGTACCAACCGTCCCCTCAGTAGCCCTCCACAATCCGCAATTAGAAACCATAGTAATGAATTCCCCAAAACTGTATGCCCCAATGTTGTTTACAAATACACGTGCGACAGCTGTAAGGCTGCGTATATTGGCAGCACTCAACTCCAACTGGAGGTGCGCCTTTCTCAACATTTGGCTTGTCAGTCCGTACCAACCGTCCCCTCAGTAGCCCTCCACAATCCGCAATTAGAAACCATAGTAATGAAAACGACCATACCCTTCTCAAAACTCAGTTTGAAATTTTAACTAGATCCAATAACCTTACAGAACTCCGAATTTTAGAATCTTTGTACATCTATAGAAACAAACCCTCCCTTAATAATAATAGCTCATCCTACAAATTACAACTCTTTTAACTAACCAACCGATTCTCACAGACATACCCTTTCTAATCCTCTGACCATCCAGGTTCTCTTAGACTTTGTCAAGTATGGAGGTGGATGTAAACATTGTGTATTTACCTATTGAGGTAATTTAATTTAATTTTAGTTTTTATAGTGATGAAATTTAAATGATTTTAATTTTGTATTGATGCAATTTTCATTTTGCTTTAAGGTTTTAATTTTAATGGTTTTAATATTGTATTGATGTAATTTTCACTTTTCACTTTTTACTTTTGTTTTAAGGTTTTAAGACTTAATTCACTGATGATGACAAAAGATTTGTCGAAACGTTTGAAGTACAAATAAATGAAAATGTTTGCCGTTGTGTTGATCCTTCTGTTCATATATATATGTGTGTGTGTGTGTGTGTGTGTGTGTATAGTATATATATATATCTCTTCTAAAGATGTTTTTCCTGTCTTATCTGGACTCAACTCTAGGAAGGCGTATGGTCCTGATGGTGTTCCTCCTGTTGTTTTTAATAACTGTACTTCTGTGCCGACACCCTGCTTACGCAAACTCTTTCGTACTTTTCCTTCCTGCTAGAAGTTCGCTTTCGTTCAGCCTGTCCCAAAGAATGGTGACCGCTCTCAACCCTCCAACTGTCGTCCAATCGTTTCGATTTCTTGTCTTTCGAATCTATTCTTAATAGGAAGATTCTTAAACATCTTTCTTCTCACAACATTCTTTCAGATCGTCAGTATGGATTCCGCAAGGGACGCTCTACTGGCGATCTTCTTGCATATCTCTCTTACTCTTGGTCATCCTCCTTTCTGGATTTCGGTGAAATCTGGAACAAATCTTTAATTTCCAAACTGTCCTCCTTCGGTTTCTATCCTTCTATCTGTGCCTTCATCTCTAATTTCCTTTCTGGCCGATCTATAGTTGCAGTTGTAGATGGCCACTGTTCTCTTCCTAAAGCTATTAACAGTGGTGTTCCTCACGGTTCTGTCCTGTCACCCACTCTTTTCCATTTATTTATTAATGATCTATTAATTCTCACTTCCTATCCTATTCACTCCTATGCCGATGATTCCACTCTTTACTTCTCCACCCGCTTCCCAAAACGTCCCTCACAGCAGTCACTTCATGATTCACGTAGGACGGCTATGGTACACCTGACCTCTGATCTTTCTGCTATATTTGATTGGGGCAGAGAAAACCTTGTGGCTTTGAATGCTTCAAAAACTCAGTTCCTCCATCTGTCTACTCGTCACAACCTTCTACACAACTATCCCCTTACCTTCAACAACACAAAACTCGATCCTTCGTCTTCTCTTAACATTCTTGGCATTTTCTTTTCTGTGATCTTTCCTGGGTGGATCACATATACTCTCTTTCCCAAAAAGCTTCTAAAAGGTTAGGTGTGCTCTACCGCCTCCGCGGTTTCTTCACCCCCACTCAGTTCCTGTCTCTGTACAGGGGTCCTTTTCGCCACTGTGTGGAGTATGCTTCTTATGTGTCGGGTGGCTCAACTCACACAGCCGTACTTGACCGGATGGACTCAAAGGCTTTTCGTTTCATCAATTCTCCGCCTCTTACTGATTGTCTTCAATCTCTCTCTCTTCGCCGCAATGTTGCCTCACTACTATTATAACGGACATTGCTCTTCTGAACTCTCTAACTGCATGCCCCCTCCTTTAAGGAGAGCACGCAGTACCAGACTTTCTACACTTTCTCATTCCTTTTCTATCCAACTATCTAATGCAAGGGTTAATCTGTATTTTCAGTCTTTCATCTACTCAATCGGTGAACTCTGGAACAATCTTCCTCAATCCATCTTTCCCCCTGTCTCCGACCTCCAATCTTTCAAACGCAGTGTCTAGGCATCTCGAAAACCCCGAACCTTAATTTTGGCTCTCTTCTTCTTTGATAGGGATGCTTTTTGTGGGCATTTGCCCTTGGCCCCTCCTTCCTGCATATATATATAATATATATTTAGTAGAAATCCAATGACAAGGAGAAATGTAAATGCCATGAAAAGTCTTCTTTATTGCGCAACGTTTCGAGCAATACGCTCATCTTCAGGCTGTTTAATAACAATGTGAAATTAAAATCAATATTGAATGAAAAACAAACAGAAATTTCTATAACCTATTCGTAAAGACAAATTTTAAAAGACTGAGAAAAGAGGGTTAAGTTCTAAGTTATACAGATTTACATATCAAAATTAAGAAGTTATTTTTAAATACATGTAGTAAATGTGAAATTAATACACTGGAAAAATTACCAATAGTACACTGGAACAATGGAGCTATCTACCTTACACAGCAGTATCCGAGGCCGACTAATTTGAGCAGAGGAGACGGGAATGAAAGATGGCGAGGGAGATAGGGGAAGGAGGGATTATAAGGAATTGGGGAAGGAGGAGGGATCATAGCAGATTGAGAGGGACGGACGATGAGTCAACATTCAGACTAGGGGACAATGCTTTAATGAAAAGGGATTCTAAAATTCTTAGTGAGTTGGGACAAGTATTACAACCAAGAATTTAAAATTGTCTAAAGTGACATCAATTTTGCATTTGATGCTATGTTCACGTATGCTGGAGGCTTCCTTAGTTTTTAAAATTTTACCTGTTCGGCCACTTATTCCCATATGCGAATAAAATCTAGCCCTGAGAGAGCGAACAGTGCTGCCGATGTAATTCCCAAGGAGACACCTAGGGCAGGTAAATAAATATACAACACCGCTACGCAACGAGTCAGGGGTTCGATCCTTCGCTGAGAAAAAGCTACCTAAAGACGTTTATAATAAATATGATGCGGAAATCAGTATGATAAAAAAATTTCCTTAACAATTTTGTAAATTTAAGCTTAAATTCCTTATTCAAGGGACCCATTTCAGGTACCAAGAAATATTTTATATCCTTCGGCACTGTAATACATGGAAGTTGAGGGCTATAAACATTATTTAAGAAGGATCTAATTAGTTTGTCTACATATTGAACAGGAAAACTATTATTAGTAAAGTATGATCTTAGATTATTAAATTCATCATTAAGTAAGGTAAAATTAGAGGTCAAATTATATCCTCTGAACAGGAGAGTTTTAATACAAGACATCTTATAGTTGAAATCAGTAAAACTAAAAAAATTCATGCCCAAACCAGTGAAAGTGGGTTTCCTATAAACTGATGTAGTAATAGAATCACCGTTTTTCGAAATTAAAAGATCTAAGAAGGGGAGGGAGCCATTTTGCTCAGTTTCCATTGTATACGTTATATTGGGGTGCAAAGAATTTAGGAAGTTAAAGAATTGTTGCGCTTGTACCGCATTATCAAAGACTGCTATCGAATCATCAACGAAGCGTCGATAGAAAATTGGCTTGAGATGAGTGGGAGATTGTCTAAAAATTACACTTTCTAAATGAGTCATAAAAAAGTCAGCTGCTAGCGGTCCGACTGGTGATCCCATCCCTACCCCATCAATTTGTTGGTAAACCTTATTGTTGAAAGTGAAATAGCATTGTTTGAAGACCAATTCTAAAAGTTCCTTCAAATGAGACAATGAAAAACCATGAAAATTATCAACTGAGCTAAAAACCCTATCTAAAATAATGGCAATAGTTTCAGATACAGGTACATTTGTGAAAAGTGACTTTACATCAAAACTGACAAAAAACTTTTTTGAATCGAAGTTTTTACCCAGGAGTTCTTTTTGGAATTCAAACGAGTTATTTATAGTGTAAACATTTTTCGCAAAGGGGGACAGGAGACGAACAACAAATTTTGCCAATTGAAAGGTGGGTAAGTTATACGAAGCTAAAATAGGACGGAGAGGTGTTCCAGCTTTATGGATTTTAGGCAGACAGTATAATTGAGCAAGATTAGCACCAGATGCGAACAACTGAGAGTAAGTATCATTTTTTATTATCTTTAAGGACTTTAGTCGTGACAGAAATCTATTAACCTGGTCTTCTAACCTTACAATGACTTTATTTACAGGTTCTAGAATTTGTTTGAATTTAGTAAGATCACTTAGGATTTCATTAGTTTTGTTTATGTAGTCCGATTTATTCAAAATAACCACTCCGTTACCCTTGTCTGGTCTAGTCACAACAATCTCCTGGTTCTTTGCCAAATTCTTATAATCCCTCCTTCCCCTATCTCCCTCGCCATCTTTCATTCCCGTCTCCTCTGCTCAAATTAGTCGGCCTCGGATACTGCTGTGTAAGGTAGATAGCTCCATTGTTCCAGTGTACTATTGGTAATTTTTCCAGTGTATTAATTTCACATTTACTACATGTATTTAAAAATAACTTCTTAATTTTGATATGTAAATCTGTATAACTTAGAACTTAACCCTCTTTTCTCAGTCTTTTAAAATTTGTCTTTACGAATAGGTTATAGAAATTTCTGTTTGTTTTTCATTCAATATTGATTTTAATTTCACATTGTTATTAAACAGCCTGAAGATGAGCGTATTGCTCGAAACGTTGCGCAATAAAGAAGACTTTTCATGGCATTTACATTTCTCCTTGTCATTGGATTTCTACTAAATATTAAATTGAAGCTCTGTAGAAGCAACCCGCATAATTATATATATTCAAGGTATGGACAAGATGGCCTCAGGGCTTATCGCCATGTTTGGAAGACTTCACGAAAGTTTCTCAAGTCAAAACTGGACTGTTATTTTCTTGAAATGTGTCGGACTTGCAGGATTTTCCCGAAATTTGTTTACTTCAAACTCTACCGTGATAATCTATATGACTCTGAATTTTATCAATCGTCCCTGGAATATTTATTAAATAATGAAATTAATTATAAAATCAAAATATCAGATTCGCATAACAAGTCTCTTGGGCATTATATAACTACTCTTAAAAATACCTTGTCGTTGTTGGACTATTTATTAATAATTTCTCTTGTACAACGTGAACTAGAAAAAATTTCACTCTACCATCTTGGAAACACATGAACGTAAGTTAAAGGCTTTGGGAATGAATTCACCAAATTTTTTCAATTCAGAGAAGGTAATTTCGAATCTTTCTAGTTACACACTCTCCCCTCGGGAAAAGTTTTTACTGTCACTTGGTTTGCAATTTAAGCTTCCGTTGTTTCAAATATATAAGCCCTCGTTTTTTCTTTACTTTGAAAAATTTTTCAATGGCTTGAAAAATGTTCCCCATGTGGGGGATTTCAACAATCTCAAATGTCAGTTCTCAAATTTAACTCAAGAATTTTTTCTTAAACTTAGAAATCTTAAATTTCAATCTTTCATATTTAGGAAGAGTGATTTGCAGTGTATTAAGAATTTGGCAAAGAACCAGGAGATTGTTGTGACTAGACCAGACAAGGGTAACGGAGTGGTTATTTTGAATAAATCGGACTACATAAACAAAACTAATGAAATCCTAAGTGATCTTACTAAATTCAAACAAATTCTAGAACCTGTAAATAAAGTCATTGTAAGGTTAGAAGACCAGGTTAATAGATTTCTGTCACGACTAAAGTCCTTAAAGATAATAAAAAATGATACTTACTCTCAGTTGTTCGCATCTGGTGCTAATCTTGCTCAATTATACTGTCTGCCTAAAATCCATAAAGCTGGAACACCTCTCCGTCCTATTTTAGCTTCGTATAACTTACCCACCTTTCAATTGGCAAAATTTGTTGTTCGTCTCCTGTCCCCCTTTGCGAAAAATGTTTACACTATAAATAACTCGTTTGAATTCCAAAAAGAACTCCTGGGTAAAAACTTCGATTCAAAAAAGTTTTTTGTCAGTTTTGATGTAAAGTCACTTTTCACAAATGTACCTGTATCTGAAACTATTGCCATTATTTTAGATAGGGTTTTTAGCTCAGTTGATAATTTTCATGGTTTTTCATTGTCTCATTTGAAGGAACTTTTAGAATTGGTCTTCAAACAATGCTATTTCACTTTCAACAATAAGGTTTACCAACAAATTGATGGGGTAGGGATGGGATCACCAGTCGGACCGCTAGCAGCTGACTTTTTTATGACTCATTTAGAAAGTGTAATTTTTAGACAATCTCCCACTCATCTCAAGCCAATTTTCTATCGACGCTTCGTTGATGATTCGATAGCAGTCTTTGATAATGCGGTACAAGCGCAACAATTCTTTAACTTCCTAAATTCTTTGCACCCCAATATAACGTATACAATGGAAACTGAGCAAAATGGCTCCCTCCCCTTCTTAGATCTTTTAATTTCGAAAAACGGTGATTCTATTACTACATCAGTTTATAGGAAACCCACTTTCACTGGTTTGGGCATGAATTTTTTAGTTTTACTGATTTCAACTATAAGATGTCTTGTATTAAAACTCTCCTGTTCAGAGGATATAATTTGACCTCTAATTTTACCTTACTTAATGATGAATTTAATAATCTAAGATCATACTTTACTAATAATAGTTTTCCTGTTCAATATGTAGACAAACTAATTAGATCCTTCTTAAATAATGTTTATAGCCCTCAACTTCCATGTATTACAGTGCCGAAGGATATAAAATATTTCTTGGTACCTGAAATGGGTCCCTTGAATAAGGAATTTAAGCTTAAATTTACAAAATTGTTAAGGAAATTTTTTTATCATACTGATTTCCGCATCATATTTATTAATAAAACGTCTTTAGGTAGCTTTTTCTCAGCGAAGGATCGAACCCCTGACTCGTTGCGTAGCGGTGTTGTATATTTATTTACCTGCCCTAGGTGTCTCCTTGGGAATTACATCGGCAGCACTGTTCGCTCTCTCAGGGCTAGATTTTATTCGCATATGGGAATAAGTGGCCGAACAGGTAAAATTTTAAAAACTAAGGAAGCCTCCAGCATACGTGAACATAGCATCAAATGCAAAATTGATGTCACTTTAGACAATTTTAAAATTCTTGGTTGTAATACTTGTCCCAACTCACTAAGAATTTTAGAATCCCTTTTCATTAAAGCATTGTCCCCTAGTCTGAATGTTGACTCATCGTCCGTCCCTCTCAATCTGCTATGATCCCTCCTCCTTCCCCAATTCCTTATAATCCCTCCTTCCCCTATCTCCCTCGCCATCTTTCATTCCCGTCTCCTCTGCTCAAATTAGTCGGCCTCGGATACTGCTGTGTAAGGTAGATAGCTCCATTGTTCCAGTGTACTATTGGTAATTTTTCCAGTGTATTAATTTCACATTTACTACATGTATTTAAAAATAACTTCTTAATTTTGATATGTAAATCTGTATAACTTAGAACTTAACCCTCTTTTCTCAGTCTTTTAAAATTTGTCTTTACGAATAGGTTATAGAAATTTCTGTTTGTTTTTCATTCAATATTGATTTTAATTTCACATTGTTATTAAACAGCCTGAAGATGAGCGTATTGCTCGAAACGTTGCGCAATAAAGAAGACTTTTCATGGCATTTACATTTCTCCTTGTCATTGGATTTCTACTAAATATTAAATTGAAGCTCTGTAGAAGCAACCCGCATAATTATATATATTCAAGGTATGGACAAGATGGCCTCAGGGCTTATCGCCATGTTTGGAAGACTTCACGAAAGTTTCTCAAGTCAAAACTGGACTGTTATTTTCTTGAAATGTGTCGGACTTGCAGGATTTTCCCGAAATTTGTTTACTTCAAACTCTACCGTGATAATCTATATGACTCTGAATTTTATCAATCGTCCCTGGAATATTTATTAAATAATGAAATTAATTATAAAATCAAAATATCAGATTCGCATAACAAGTCTCTTGGGCATTATATAACTACTCTTAAAAATACCTTGTCGTTGTTGGACTATTTATTAATAATTTCTCTTGTACAACGTGAACTAGAAAAATTTCACTCTACCATCTTGGAAACACATGAACGTAAGTTAAAGGCTTTGGGAATGAATTCACCAAATTTTTTCAATTCAGAGAAGGTAATTTCGAATCTTTCTAGTTACACACTCTCCCCTCGGGAAAAGTTTTTACTGTCACTTGGTTTGCAATTTAAGCTTCCGTTGTTTCAAATATATAAGCCCTCGTTTTTTCTTTACTTTGAAAAATTTTTCAATGGCTTGAAAAATGTTCCCCATGTGGGGGATTTCAACAATCTCAAATGTCAGTTCTCAAATTTAACTCAAGAATTTTTTCTTAAACTTAGAAATCTTAAATTTCAATCTTTCATATTTAGGAAGAGTGATTTGCAGTGTATTAAGAATTTGGCAAAGAACCAGGAGATTGTTGTGACTAGACCAGACAAGGGTAACGGAGTGGTTATTTTGAATAAATCGGACTACATAAACAAAACTAATGAAATCCTAAGTGATCTTACTAAATTCAAACAAATTCTAGAACCTGTAAATAAAGTCATTGTAAGGTTAGAAGACCAGGTTAATAGATTTCTGTCACGACTAAAGTCCTTAAAGATAATAAAAAATGATACTTACTCTCAGTTGTTCGCATCTGGTGCTAATCTTGCTCAATTATACTGTCTGCCTAAAATCCATAAAGCTGGAACACCTCTCCGTCCTATTTTAGCTTCGTATAACTTACCCACCTTTCAATTGGCAAAATTTGTTGTTCGTCTCCTGTCCCCCTTTGCGAAAAATGTTTACACTATAAATAACTCGTTTGAATTCCAAAAAGAACTCCTGGGTAAAAACTTCGATTCAAAAAAGTTTTTTGTCAGTTTTGATGTAAAGTCACTTTTCACAAATGTACCTGTATCTGAAACTATTGCCATTATTTTAGATAGGGTTTTTAGCTCAGTTGATAATTTTCATGGTTTTTCATTGTCTCATTTGAAGGAACTTTTAGAATTGGTCTTCAAACAATGCTATTTCACTTTCAACAATAAGGTTTACCAACAAATTGATGGGGTAGGGATGGGATCACCAGTCGGACCGCTAGCAGCTGACTTTTTTATGACTCATTTAGAAAGTGTAATTTTTAGACAATCTCCCACTCATCTCAAGCCAATTTTCTATCGACGCTTCGTTGATGATTCGATAGCAGTCTTTGATAATGCGGTACAAGCGCAACAATTCTTTAACTTCCTAAATTCTTTGCACCCCAATATAACGTATACAATGGAAACTGAGCAAAATGGCTCCCTCCCCTTCTTAGATCTTTTAATTTCGAAAAACGGTGATTCTATTACTACATCAGTTTATAGGAAACCCACTTTCACTGGTTTGGGCATGAATTTTTTTAGTTTTACTGATTTCAACTATAAGATGTCTTGTATTAAAACTCTCCTGTTCAGAGGATATAATTTGACCTCTAATTTTACCTTACTTAATGATGAATTTAATAATCTAAGATCATACTTTACTAATAATAGTTTTCCTGTTCAATATGTAGACAAACTAATTAGATCCTTCTTAAATAATGTTTATAGCCCTCAACTTCCATGTATTACAGTGCCGAAGGATATAAAAATTTCTTGGTACCTTCTGAAATGGGTCCCTTGAATAAGGAATTTAAGCTTAAATTTACAAAATTGTTAAGGAAATTTTTTTATCATACTGATTTCCGCATCATATTTATTAATAAAACGTCTTTAGGTAGCTTTTTCTCAGCGAAGGATCGAACCCCTGACTCGTTGCGTAGCGGTGTTGTATATTTATTTACCTGCCCTAGGTGTCTCCTTGGGAATTACATCGGCAGCACTGTTCGCTCTCTCAGGGCTAGATTTTATTCGCATATGGGAATAAGTGGCCGAACAGGTAAAATTTTAAAAACTAAGGAAGCCTCCAGCATACGTGAACATAGCATCAAATGCAAAATTGATGTCACTTTAGACAATTTTAAAATTCTTGGTTGTAATACTTGTCCCAACTCACTAAGAATTTTAGAATCCCTTTTCATTAAAGCATTGTCCCCTAGTCTGAATGTTGACTCATCCGTCCCTCTCAATCTGCTATGATCCCTCCTCCTTCCCCAATTCCTTATAATCCCTCCTTCCCCTATCTCCCTCGCCATCTTTCATTCCCGTCTCCTCTGCTCAAATTAGTCGGCCTCGGATACTGCTGTGTAAGGTAGATAGCTCCATTGTTCCAGTGTACTATTGGTAATTTTTCCAGTGTATTAATTTCACATTTACTACATGTATTTAAAAATAACTTCTTAATTTTGATATGTAAATCTGTATAACTTAGAACTTAACCCTCTTTTCTCAGTCTTTTAAAATTTGTCTTTACGAATAGGTTATAGAAATTTCTGTTTGTTTTTCATTCAATATTGATTTTAATTTCACATTGTTATTAAACAGCCTGAAGATGAGCGTATTGCTCGAAACGTTGCGCAATAAAGAAGACTTTTCATGGCATTTACATTTCTCCTTGTCATTGGATTTCTACTAAATATTAAATTGAAGCTCTGTAGAAGCAACCCGCATAATATATATATATATATATATATATATATATATATATATATTTCTGTGTTTCTACCTCGTGGTGTATGAACGCTTTGTTTCCGCTCTGTGTAATATCGAAATAATTAGTGTTGTTGTTTAGCCGATCAGCCCACCCTGATCGAGCAAGCCGGCGGCACGCAGGTAACCGATCGCCCTCTCCGGAGTCGACCAGAGGTTCAGCGCATGAGTGATGTTGTGTTGTGTTCGTTGTTGTGCTAGAGCGGTACAGTCTGTCATAATGTGTTCAATTGTTTGTGGTATGTCCTGGCACAGGTCGCAGGTGTCGTCTGTGGAGTTGTCTAGTCTGTGTTTATATGTCCGTAGGTTGGGGTGATGTCCACATCGGAATCGTACTAAGTTAACTCGATCCGATCTGCTCAGGCTGATCTCTCACCTGTTAATGGGTGGCGGCTTCGCACCTAGGACCGCATTCGGACCGAGTCGTGTCAGTGCTTTATGGGTTAGGTGTGTGTGTATGTGTTTTCTGTACTGTGTGATGTCTGTGGGGCGTGGTATGGAATGGAGTATTCAGTTATAAGGTCTCTCTGGTTTTACCTTAATGATGCGAGGTGTTGGTGCATGATTGTACATGTAGTGGCAAGGATGTTGTGGGTTAGTTGTCGCTGCTGCCATGAATTGTGTTCCCCTCATGTCTAAATGTTCCCTAACTTTCAGTATTTTTGTTTGTGTGTGCAGGTGTTCTATTGGTGTTGCTTGAGTGCATCCTGTAATGATACGAAGTGCGTTGTTTTGTATTGTCTGTAAGGTGTTTATGTGTGTGTTTGAGATAATGGGTCCTGTGAGTGTGTGGAATGTTGGTGTTGTTTAGTGTAAGCTGTGGAGTTATCTGGTGTTCTTTTTTATTGCTTGTAAACAAGGTGATGGTTGATTTTGTGGGCGCTACTTTGAGTCTATTGTGTGTGTGCCAGTCTTGTATACTGTTTATGTATGTTTGTAGGTTATTTGTAGCGCTGTCGATGTTGTTGTGGGTGGATGTTAGAGTGATGCCATCTGCATATGATGATAAGGGTTCTAGGTCATTTGACTCCCGGGCAATTTGACTCCCGGGCAATTTGACTCCCGGGCAATTTGACTCCCATTTTAATAATATGTTGGATATTTTACTTTTAAAAAAAGATTTTACTGACTAAATAAAAAAATTCTACATTTAAAAAAAATTAAATTTAATATAAAAAAATTTAATTAATTTAAAGCAAAAAGTGCAGAATTATACATTTAAGAAAATTAAATTTAATATAAAAAATTAAAATTAATTTAAAGCAAAAAGGGCAGAATTATACATTTAAAAAAAAAATTTAATTTAATTTAAAAAAATCAAAATTAATTTAAAACAAAAAGTCGTGCCATAAAATCAATCTCTAATAATGATTTTAACAATATGTTGGATATTTTACATTTAAAAAAGATTTTACTTTGACTCCCGGTTACTTAACTAGAATCGATATGTTTGATAATTTTACATTTAAAAAAAATTATACATTTAAAAAAAAAATTTAATTTAATTTAAAAAAATAAAATTAATTTAAAACAAAAAGTCGTGCCATAAATTCTCTAATAACACAGGTCAACAAAAAAACTTTTTTTTTTCGTTGCCAAGGAAATTCGTACGAATTTAGGGTATTTTGGTGTTGCTGAATTCCAAAATGAAAGTAGTTTTTCCGATTTGGCTCTAGTTCTTGAGATAATGAATACCCTCAATTAATAGGAAACGTAACCATAACGCGTGCATATGGGAAACTACCGGAACATTCTAGATGGTGAGACCGAATAAAATGCCATTATGTATTTCATGTGTTTACTTTTGTATGATTTGAGACAATTTCAATGCGATTTGTAAGTAGGCTCCGCCTGAACATTAAATTTTTTGCATTTTTACGTGTTTCAATGGGGTACCAATTATCTCATAAATTAGAGCCAATCTAGCAAAACCGATGTCATATTCGGAATCAGCACCACAAAGTTACCCCAAAATCACTCTAATATGATTGGCAATAAAATGAGTGTTGACCAGTGTAATAATGGAGATTGAAAGGAATTGTCCGTAAAAACTCTACTTTGCTTTCAGGATTGTAACGCGAGAGAATATTCTTGAGGCGCTTGTTTATATCCTTGTATATCTTTTCGGTTACGTTCTCGCCGCGTTCAAATTCAACTTTCTTCAGTTGCGCCAAGCCTTCTTTTTTTAAGGTTTCAATCAATTTCCAAATGTTAGGGTGGATGCAGGCGACTGATTTTTGAAGTGCATTATGGTAGCCTTCTAAGTTGTTATTAGTACGAGGCATATCCTCTTCCGTTCTCTTGTGAACACTCCAACTTTCAATAGGGAATATGGGATTTACTCTTCGTCGGCGATTGCCTCTTCCCCTTTCGCAGCCAATATAGTAGGTTTCAAAGTAAGAGACTAATTCTTGCGGGAGGCTCTCGTCATCTACAAGCTCTTCAAAACCATCAATTGCATCACCAGGAGGAAGAAAAGCAAGACCTGAAAAGCATCTGACCTTCAAGCTGAATTCACTGTCTTGATGATATTTTTCTTTCAAACCAATTTCAACTATCTTCCGATAAATATTTTGAGAAAGGTGAAACAGACAAGATGAAACAGACGCATTTGGAAAGATCGATTTGAAACTGTTAATATGGGCTTTTTCAAAATCCATCATAACAGATTCAGGGTTCAATTCAGGACGTAGATCAAGTAGCTTTGAAAATAGTCGAGTGTACGTTTCTTGTGTCTTGTTTGGAAGAAGGGCAAATACTCTTGGAGCACTTAATTTTCCAACCTGAATATGAAGGGTGTACAATTGATAATATATAGTTGAGCAGCATTTAAAAGTTCCATCGCCGGCCCATTGCTTCACATGCACCAAGTCATCCAGACCCTTGTCCGTAGCAAAAATTAGCATTCTATTTGCGTCATTTTCACCACTATCACTTTGCAGGAAGAGATCTCCATTATCTAATGATTTGTATTTTTCAGGAATTTTATAACCAGTCCGATCTTGGGGAATTGGAGGGGCACTCGCCTTTTTTTGACGCCACCTTCTTATACTGCGACTTAAGCATGAAGTAGATGGTAATTCTGTCATTTCCTGTACTTGCAAGTTTGCACTAGCAGTTGCAATAAGCGAACGTGAACACTCCTGGGAAGATATTGCAGCAGCTTTCATGTCAGTTAAACTTTGACGAACTTTAGGTTTTACTGCCTAAGCACTATGATGGTGTTCCCCAACACGATTAATTATGCCGTAATCTGCATCCTGTGTCAGAGTGTGGACTCGTGCTCTGCAAGACTTTATTTCGCCTTCCAATAAGTCTTTGATCCATCAGCATTTCTTCTCTGTGCTTCATAAATGTAATTCAAATCGTCTACAAGTTTCTTCCTTCCTCGGCTGCCGTTAATGACGTGCGGCATCGTAGAATGGTATGCGATGAGAACTTTTTGACCTTGGCTTCTGTTGTTAACTATTTAATATTAAGCTTCAGCGCTTAAACCTCACCACTGCCCTGGTGGCGCCCTCTTCTGGATTTTTAACTCCTTAAAAAATAAAAATTACATCCGTTAAAACTTTCATTAAAAAATAAACGTAAATTAAATATTCATTTTTTTACAATATAAATTTTACATAAAAATATTGTGTTAATTTTATTACGTTATTCAACATTACCAAAAAATATTGGTAAAATAAACTTGATTTTTTTATATTTTTAATTTTTAAAGAGGGAGTGTAATGACCTGGAGTCAAATTGCCCGGGAGTCAAATTGCCCGGGAGTCAAATTGCCCGGGAGTCAAATTGCCCGGGAGTCAAATTGCCCGGGAGTCAAATTGCCCGGTGATAAGGTAAGCTTGTTATCTATGGGTGTTGGAATGTCATGCATGTATAACTTGAAGTGTTGGTGAGAGAACAGAGCCTTGAGGGACCCCGTTCGGAAAAAGCTTGTTTTTGGATGACTTGCCATTAAATGTGACATGTGAGTATCTTCCTGAAAGATAGTTGCTCAGCCATCTTTTAGTGTTATTGTGCATGTTTGTGTTGAGTATTTTGTTTATGAGAGGGAAGCGTGGGATAGCATCAAATGCTTTACTAATGTCTATTGTTGCAAATATGTACGTTGAGCTGGTCGTCTAGAGTTGATGCCATCCATGATGTGCTGCGTGAGGTTAGTGAGTAATGTCGTGGTTGAGTGGTGAGGTCTGAATCCATGTTGAGTAGGCGATAGTGGTATGTGTGGGTTGGTGATTTGTAAGATTAGTCTTTCTGTTACTTTGGAAGGTGTGCATAGTAAAGTAATGGGTCTATAGGAAACTGGTTCTGTTGGATTTTTGTTTGGTTTGAGTAGTGTAATAATTTTACCTTGTTTCCATATGTCAAGAATAATACAGTGTTGGTATGAATATGTGCTGATATTTGTGAGAGCTAGTATTCCCTGTGGGCCCAAGTGTTTAAGGTGTAAGTTAGATATGTTGTCTGGTCCAGTAGCCTTCGAATTCTTAATGTTTTTGATGATCTTGGTGGTCTGGTCTGCATTGAAGGGTGTAATGGTCGTGTCGAGTTCATAGGTTTTCTTGTGCCTGGCTGTTTGTCTATCTGCGTGTTTCTGGTTGTTGTCCCTGTTTAAGTGACTTATCTTTGCGTAGTGATTAATTAGAATGTTAGCTTGTTGTGTATATGTTGGGATATTATTTTGGCTGCGACAGATAGCCGCGTGTGAGGTGAAAATACCGCTGTTAGAGTGGGTAACGCTGTTTATAGTCTTTTATAGCCTGAATGTATCTGTGGAGTGGTTTAGTGTTGTTATGAATTCCATAAATGTTTCTGTTTGTTTTTCTTTGAGTTTGTTGTTTATTTCTGTGTTGAATTGTTGTATCTGCTGTTTTATGGTTTCTGTGTGTGGTGCTTGTGTGTTATGTTTGAGGTTGTTACTTTGCCTTATGACGTGGGCTATTTCTCTAGTGTAATTTGGGTTGTATTTCCTAATGTTGCCCTCGGGTATGTATTTGTTTGCGTTAGTGATGATCTGATTAAGTGTCTTGAGTGTTGTATTGATGTTTATGATGGGTGTGCTGTTTAACGTGGTGACTTGTTCCTCAGTCTGTATTTCGAACTGTTCCCCATCAGCTTTCTTGTAAGTTCTGTAAGTGTGCCTACGGCTGTTGGGGCAGAGTGTAGAACGTGTTGTAATGATGATGGGCAGGTGGTCTGATGACAGTTATTTTTCTGTTCTCCAGTGTGTATGTGTTGCTAGTGAGGGGGAACAGAACGTTATGTCTGGGGAGGAGTTTGAGTATCCTTCTTGATGTGGTATGTGTGTATGTTCTTCTGTATTGTTAAGAATGAAGAGGCTATTTAGTTGTGTAGCTATGTTGGTGCCTCTGGTGTTGCTTTGGTTGTGCAGGTACCAACTAGTGCCTTTAGCGTTGGTCTCCCCCTAAGATGACATTAGTGAGAGAGGCCAGATTGTGTAACTGTGGATTGTAGTTGGCTGGCACCTGAGGTGAACTATCTGGTGGGATGTAAATGTTGATTAGTGTGGTGTTGTGTTTTGCGCGTGTCTTAATGTTAACTGCCTGTATTTCTATCGTGTTATCTGCTTGGATTGTGTTTGTAATGTTTTGGGTGGCATCACTGTAGCTAATGCTTTTACGTATGTAAGTGAGGAGTCCACCCCCGTTACCCCCAGTACGATCTTGACGGATAGCTGTGAAGTCAGGGATGGTGGGGGTTTTGTGTGTGCGTTTTAGTTTTGTTTCTTGTATAAGTGCTATGTGAATGATTTGTTTGTGTACGAATTCCCTAAGCTGCATGATTTTGTTTGTGAGGCCATCTACGTTGTACTGTAATATGTTAATATTATACTTCTGTATGTGTCTCATGGTTCTATTGTGTCTATGCCTTTGTGTATGGTGATATGTGTAAGTTGTAGTGGGGTTTGGATTAGTCTTAATGTCGCCGGAGAGTAAGAGTAGTCCGAGAAGCACGCAATTGCTCCCAGTAAATGAAAAAATAGCACGCTGAGAATAGGTCCGGCCCCGGGAGCTGATCGCACTCTGACCATGCTACGCAACAGGCCGTCGACTGCCAGTCTGGCCAACCGTAGACAGCCCGCTGCCCGGAGATTTGAGGAAGTTTGGCTACCAGCGCGTTGATGTTTTGGTTTGACGTCGCCTCTTCTTCGCGTTGACGTGTCCCGCGCTGGAGGATACAGCCACCGTTAGAAGCTTCCTCGTCAGCTACTAACACTTTTTTTCACGTTGTTCTAGCTAACTGTTCAGAGGTTTTTTTATAAACAAATCTCGGTTTTCTACTCAAAGCGGCTCTTTCTAATTTTAAAATTGATTATTCAAGGAAGGAAGATGTTGACTTCTATTTTGCGGCAACAGTTGATGATATTTATATTACTTTAATGATTAATGAAAATGATTAGGCTCTTCAAGTTATAAAAGATTTCTTTCGTAATAATTGATAAATACGAAACACAAAACGTATTTGCAAACAGGATGATGATGCTTAGACTACTCAAGTTGATGAAGTTTTCTCTTTCTCATATATTGTATCGACGTAATACTGTAAATATATTTCAAGTTTCTGCATAAATAAACTTGTATTTCACAGAAAACAAAGACTTCCCTCAATCTTTTATCACATCCAAACAGTCCAAACGGTGTAATCAAATAGTTAGTGTTTATAAGTTCAGCGGTAAATTTTATGTTATATCAGGGTGTCTTAAATATCAGCGAATTCACGATAATAATTTATTAAGTGAAAGCCGGTGGCATATAGCTTGCACAAAGAAAAAAAATCGATTGAAACATAAATTGAAAACAATTCGAACGGAAAAACAGTTCCTGATATTTGTACACTAGGCTAAGAGGGGAAGAATGTGAGGCAAAATTTGGAAGAGCCATAAAACAGAAAGGTCAAGTTTTCGAGACGAAATTTGAGAAGTGAGAAGAAAAGAGGCTAAATGAAGGAAAGAATGGCAAAAAAATATGAAGAAACTGCGGTAAATTTAGAAAGCTGAATAGAGCTGGCTTATGTTTAATGCGCACCAGCTCTTCGATTGCAATAATGAAGCAGACCAGACCACGGGCTTAAAATGCATTCTGTGCAATACCTTTAAACACTACGAATGCATGAACTTAGATAGAAAAGACAGGAAAATAATAAGTAGAATAAATAACATCATAGGCCTTTATCGTTTCCTGTGCGTCAAGTGCATGAAAAATAATTGGGAATTAGTACAAAGGGGAATACAAAATGTTGAAATAGGAGCAATCTAGGTATTTTCGCCGCCGGACTTTTCGCCGCAGGACTTTTCGCCGTAGGAATTTTCGCCGCAAGGAATTTTCGCCGCAAAGAATTTTCGCCGCAAAATATATAATTTGTATAGATATATAAATATAAGCCTACCAAATTTTCTGAACTCTCTAATACGTCGGGTTTGAATGACTTGGAAATTTTCATTTATTCATTCTCTTAAATAAGTGATTTCATGTACTTCAAAGGTTTTGAACCCTTAGGTTTTTAAGAACCATTTTTGATGGTTTAAAGTGATACTGCACATGCAATAACAGATACTGTCAAAGTTTTATAAAATCGTATTGGAAGTGTGAAATAAAAAACTGCAAGGCAAGAGTGCATACAATTTTAGAAAGTGACGCTAAAATAGTAATTTGCAAAACATTTGGTGAGCATAGTCATTCTGCAAATCCATCAAAGCCTAAAGTGTACGCCACAATAGCAAGTATGAAAACGACTGCTACTAACTCCCAATTATCTGCAAGATCACTAATTGCCGATGCTTCTGCAAGCCTAGATGATGCAGGTTGTTATCTAATGCCATCAATTGCAACTTCATCAAGAAATATTAGAAAATGGAGGCAAAAGAATATGGATATGTTGCAAAAGTACATAATAGAACGTAAACTACGCTAGGATCTTTAGGAGACATTTTTTAAATGAATCCATCAAATAAAACGTTAAAACTAACGAAAATATTACGACTTAACCTAACCAATCGTCAACTTATTTTTTATTTTTTAAAAATTGCAGGTTGTTATCTAATGCCATCAATTGCAACTTCATCAAGAAATATTAGAAAATGGAGGCAAAAGATTATGGATATGTTGCAAAAGTACATAATAGAACGTAAACTACGCTAGGATCTTTAGGAGACATTTTTTAAATTATTCCATCAAATAAAACGTTAAAACTAACGAAAATATTACGACTTAACCTAACCAATCGTCAACTTATTTTTTATTTTTTAAAAATTCTTTTGCGTCGGCGAAAATTCCTTGCGGCGAAAAGTCCTGCGGCGAAAGTTCCGAACGCGAAATAGGAGAACCAAGTGTAACATTTTTACCGAGAGAAAATCAGGAAACAACAGAAAACGCCGACACAACCGAAAACGAAAACGAGATTAAGGACAACACACTATAGGGAGGGGCGAAAGCAGCCTCAGATAAAGAAATACTCCCCCCCCCCCGGCAAAAGAGAGAGATACGAAATACACGCCGAAGACAAAGAAAAACACTGAGTATGGAAGAAGTGGTGGCGGAGCAGAAGAAAGAAATCGAATCACATAAGACTCGGAGGGAATTTAAACGACGAACCATATGCGAATATTATAAAACAGGTCCGTGCAAATATGGTTCATACTGCATGTACAATCACCCCGAAAAATGATTCTATATGATGAGGAATTGAAGATGCAGGTACGGACCAAACTGCAACGTTTTCCACCCTCGTATGTGCAGACAATCGATTACGGAGGAAAAAAGCCTGAACATAGAGTGCCCGCATTTTCACATAAAGGGTATGCAAAGAAGAGAACGGGAAAGAACAGATCATATCCGAAACAGAAGTAATAACAAGAGTAACGAAACATATTTTTTAGAAGAAATAAGGAAACTAAAAGCACAGCTTGCCCTTCTAACAAGAAAAGACAGAACGCTGCAAATATATGCACCACAACATTACGTACATCACCCTTCTCTTCAACACCACCCACCAATAATATAACAATCACAGTAGTATCAAGGGCCGCAACCCCAATACTCCCAAATGCAGCGGCCCAACCAATAGCACCAAATAGGAACCGACATCGACCAGGAAACGACCATTATTTAGGAAAATCGAACACGAAGATTAGAAGCCTGGTAAATGTATTATACATAAATATACAAGGCCTCTATACTGACCATGCAGACTGCAAATTACAATACTTGCAAAATTTAGCTACGGAAACCAGCATAGATATCATATGCCTAACTGGAAACACACTTACATCAATGCGAAAAAGGCTGTGAAAACTGCATTGAGGATACTGAAATAGCAATGCTGGACTACAACGTACACAGAGCAGATATATTGGCTAGACGAGGGGGACGGTATTGTATTTACGTGAAAAACACATACACATGTGAGGTGAAGGTAAACAAGTCAAACAACACAGTCGAAATTATTATTTTAGAAGTAAAACAAATGAACCTAACCATTATGAACATCTACAGACCACCAAATACCACAAAAAGTGAATTCCAATTTGCTACAAATGAAATAGAAAACATATTAGTTATTTGAAACTCCAGCAACCAGAGCTGGGCAATAAATACATTGAATGTATTTAAATACTAAATACTAAATACATGGGAGAAATGTATTTAAATACTAAATACTAAATACATTTTACGAATGTATTTAGATACTAAATACAAAATACATCAATTGTATTTAAATACATTTGTAAATACATTTTAAATACATACAAATTTTAACATATGCATTCACTAATTCACTAAGCCATGACACGCACACGATAAAGAAATCAACCGCTTTCGACTAAGAGTGGCACACAACGGATTGAACTGACACGTTGAAACATGAACCATGCTGTACTACACTGTCGACGCGTCGTACTGTGCTAGTACAGAACGTGTATTAAACCAGTAAAAGTATTTACATTTTTATATTTTGAGTATTTAAATACATTGTATTTAAATACTCATTAAAGTATTTAAATACTGTATTTAAATACATGAAAAACAATGTATTTATAAATACAGTTCTAAATACACAAATGTATTTAAATACGTATTTAAATACAAATGTATTTAAATACTGCCCAGCTCTGCCAGCAACAAATATTCTATTTTCGGAGATTTTAATTTCCCACTCATAACATTTAGACCACCAGGAGAAAATATTGGAAACATTGTTTCGAGGACAAAACATAGATGTAATATATATATATACATTGACTTTGCATAAATGTGATCATGAAGTCATAGCGCAGAAACTTAAGAACACAGGAAATACTGGAGAGCTAGGAAGCTGGGTATTTAATTTGTTGACACAAAAAACACAAAGAATGGTAGTAAACGGAGTTAAATCGGAAGTCTCGGAAGTCGTGAGCTGTTCCACAAGGGACAGTATTAGCTCCCTTGCTGTTCATAATAATAATCGCAGATATTGATGCAGATATTAAGGACAGTATTGTATCATGTTTCACAGATGACACAAAGATATGTAAGGAAATATTGAACGAAGGTGACGGGAAACTTACAAAACGACATTGAAAAATTATTCAAGTGGACAGAAGACAACAATATGAAGTTGAACGCAGAAAAACTCCAACTTCTAAGATATGGTAATAATAAGGAGCTGCAGAATAAGAGGTACAAAACTCTGCAAGCCAAACAGATAACACCAAATCCACAAGTCAGGGATCTTGGAGTAATAATGTTGTCGGATTCAGAATTCAGAGAGTACTGTAACATTAAAATTACAACGGCTATAAAAATAATGGGAATCATCTGGAGGAGCTTCCGCAGCAGAGAAGCAAACATCATGTTCAAATTACGGAAGAGTTTAGTCCTACCAATAATTGAGTATTGCTCACTACTCACAAGCCCATACAGAAAACGAGACATTGCGAACATTGAAGCTATACAGTACAAACGACTTTTACGTCTAAGATAGAAGAAAGAGAAGGTGAAGATTACTGGTCTCGACTACGACAATTAAAACTTGGTGTTCCCGCCATTGGCTTCCAAGACAGCCTGAATTCGCTTTGGATAGCTTGCCAAAAGTGACGTGAATAGATCTTGATCGTTACGCAAATTTGCTAAAACAGTTTCAATGTGTTGCGTCATTGTATCCTTCGAAAATCGATTTGCTGCAGGTTCTTGAAACAAGAGCCATTCAACCTTGTCCTTTATCGTGCAGAAGTGTAACCTGATCTACATCCATAACATTGTTTGGGTTTCTTAGAAAAGGAATGACATGCTGGGATAGAATAATATCACGAAAATACTGTCCATCCCAACTCTGACCATTTGGCTTCAGCACCCACATGAACTTCTTTGCAGTGAACAAAACAAACATACCAACACAGTCTGGACTTTTTAATAATTCGCGATAATGTTCATTGTCATCGATTTCATCTGGTGTTGTGGCCCACACTCGATCATTTTGGTAGTTAGGCCGACGTGTTACGTAAACAAAAAATTCATCGGAGACAGCTAAAAGCATGAAATCATCCACATCCCAATCTTCAAGATAATGGGCAAACCACATTCTGTCATCGATGTTAAGTTGAGTTTTTCTTGGCTTTGGAAGTTCATGCCAAGGCTTCAAACCTTGCCTATGACGTACAGTCGAATGATCTCACCACTAACGATCTTTCCTCTCAACACTTCGATCTCTCTAGAAAGTTTAACACAGCTGTTTTTCCGCTTACGCGTACCGCTTTCAATGATGTCCTTTGTTTCCTGAGAGAGTGGCAAATTTGGGCGCCCAGATTTGGTTGTATCCATTTCACATTCATCCAAAGTTTTATTCCAATTTCTTTTGACGAAGTCCTCACTTCTTCGCAACTTTTTGGCAACCCATGAACGTGTTATAAAGGTGGCTCCAGCGTCACGAGCTTCCCGAAATGTTATTGCTCGGATGCGATCTATCACACGTTGCCTCTCCGAATCACCAATTAATTGAGAAGCCGTTATATTATCACTTTATCAGCTAGAGTATTTTAATACCTGAAATAAATAAAGAATTTTATATATTTTTATAATCACTGAAAACTATTTCGATATAAGTAAACATGTAAGCTGCAAATGGGGGGGGCTAAGGTTTTTTGGAACCACTTACAATCCCTGAAACTCTACTCTCTCGAAAGAAGGCGCGAGCGGTACACAATAATATACATATGGACAATACTTGAAGGCTTTGCCCCTAACCTCTGGAATGAAAGAGAAACAAACTGAAATGAGAGAAGAGGCAGATTTTTTAAGTCTCAGCTGCTGTGGGATGGAAAATACCCTCCGAATACGAGGCCCAAAGCTTTTCAATGCCCTACCAAAAGAAGTGAGGAATCTCCAGCACACCGATCTGGACAGATTCCTGTGCAAAGTCCCTGACCAGCCATGTTTGGCTGGCTACGAGGGCAGGAGGAGATCAGACAGTAATTCCCTCCTTCACCAAATCCTGCAAATGAGGCAAGATGCTGCAGACGGGTCGACTGCAGGTCGATTCTGAACCGTCGTTCGAACTCTCATAAAGTAAGTAACATAAAGTAAGTATATGTAGGAACTAAGGAACACGAGTGGTGTTGCGGTGGACATCTTCAAAAGAACATTAGACGCCTGGCTTAGAACAATCCCCGATGAGCCAGGTGTACCTGGCTATGTAAGGAGGAGAGTACAAGAAACCAACTCTTTACTTCACCAAGCCAACTCGAGAGGAATGGCGACAAGCTTGACCTTCGTGAAATGAGGAATCTTCGCACGAAACATTTGAAAGGTTGAAAGATATGTATATGCTCGTGTGTATATATATATCTCAGTGGCGAAGGAGGGGGTCAGACAGGTCAGGTTGAGCCTGACCTGTTATTTCTCCTGCTAGGGACTTAAAAAAAACTAACATAAAAAACTAACAATACACAATCTCATCTCTTGTCAAGTTGTCAGGATAAAAAATTCCATCCATCCACCTATCATCTAAACCCCATTTCCCCAGTGAGGGTGGGGAGAGAGACGCGGGAAGAGGGAAGATATGTGGCTAAAAATTTTGAGTCAGATATCTTTACTTTATAAAACATGTTATACTGACCATGTTAGGATTTATAAATAAGGTTACATAGCTATTTCCATATACACTGTGACTGTACATAAAGTTAATTATTACTGTATAATTATGCATCTTCTCAAATAACAAAGCCTTACAACTCGCATAAAAATGCACAAATCCAGGTCTTGTCAGGCAAACAATTTTAAGCCTGACGTCTCTCTTTGAAACATGTTATGATGTAAATCTTATTATAATGTTATAAAGTCATTTTGATATTCACTATACGTAAAGTTAATTAGTATTTTAATTGATTTATTACTTTGTATCCAACGAATAATCAAATTTTTAATGTTCAAAGTCAGGCAAATTCGTTTCTGCCTGACGACTGGCTGCTGTGCCAAATGCCCAAAATGCTGCGCTGAATTGCCAAATCTCTTTTTCAAAAACTTAATCTTGTTTTCAATAATATGTATATTTTATACTTTATAAGGTGGGTTGGGTGGAAAATAATTGTCGAAGTTCCTCAACATTTAAAAATTAATTTACTTCAAGGAAAAATTTGGTGAAAAAACTAATTAACTGCCTAATTAATAGATTGGAGTTTATGTATAAATAAATAAGGTAAGGCGATGTTTTATTTCCCAAATTTATGCCAGTTAAAAATATTCTAATTATCCTACATAATACATATCACAGTGAAACAAGTATCCAATTATATAGTATATATTATATACAGGGTGGCCCAAAAAAAAATGGCACCAATTTTGAGAAGTGATATCTCAATAACCATTGCAGCTAGGGACTTAAAGAAACAACCAAATGAAAGATAATTCTTTTCTCTTCAAATACTTATTCTATGGCTTGATGGTTATAAGCCCATATAATGCCCAAAATTGGCTTCCAAAACAAATATACAAAAAAAGTTGCGCATTTATATTTATATCTTGATCCTAATTTTAAATGAAATTTTTCTATTCCAGACCCCTCAAGATGGGATTGAGAGAATCTGATAAGACGCGTCCGGGAAGTGGTCGACCAAAAAGTATTAGAACGCCAGAAAACATTGAAAAAGTAAATGAAATGGTTTTAAGTCAAGAGGAACAACCGAGAACAAGTAAAAGTGAACGTGAAGTTGCGAAAGAAACCGGGATTTCACGTTCATCAGTACAGCGAATAATTCGAAAAGATCTTGGGTTGAAAACATTTAAGAGGGTGAAGGTTACTGCTTTATCGGAGCCTGTGAAAGAAAGACGTTTCCATCGATGTAAAAATCTATTGCGAAGATTTCGGTCAAATGAGTCTGTGAAAAAAATTTGGTTTTCTGATGAGAAACGATTTACGGTCGAAACACCACGAAATACCCAAAATGATCGGGTTCGTGCAGCAGTGGCGACAAAAACTCATGTTGACCCAAAACGACTTTTGCGTGAAAAAAAACACTTTTCAGATTCGATAATGGTTTCCCTTGCAGCGTCATCTGAGAACAAAACATCCATCATTTTTATTCAGCGAGGCGTTAAAATTAACTCAATTTACTACTGTAATGACATTTTGTCTCCAATGTTGTCAGAGATCAAGGAGACGAGCGCTGATTTTGTGTTCATGCAAGATGGAGCCCCATCTCATACAGCCAAAGAAAGAATAACATTTCTCAATAATAATTGTCCTGGTTTTATCGAACCAAATAATTGGCCACCATGCAGCCCAGATCTAAACCCCATTGACTACTTTGTGTGGTCTGCCTTAGAGAGAGAAGTCTACCATGGTCAGAAAATCCGTGATGTGAACCATTTTCGTGAACGAATTCAGGCTGCATGGGAAAATCTCTCACAAGTGACGATCTCAAAGGCAATTTCAAAATGGAGGGCGAGATTACAGGCTGTGGTTGACCATAATGGAGGGTAGATTGAGCCATTTATTGAAAATTAGGTTTAACTTAAAACCACAGAACTTCGTTTAAAGACCGTAAATTAGAAGATAATTAATTAGAAAAAAATAAAAGGAATAAATATAAATGCGCAACTTTTTTTTGTATTTTTCTTATAAGCCAATTTTTGGCATTACATGGGTTTATAACCATCAAGCTATTGAATAAGTATTTAAAGAGAAAAGAATTATCTTTCATTTGGTTGTTTTTTAAAATCCCTAACTGCAATGGTTATTGATATCACTTCTGAAAATTGGTGCCATTTTTTTGGGCCACCCTGTATATATATACAATGGTGGGCGGAAAGTAGCTCCCTATTTTGGATTGGTAAAAAAATACGTATATTATCCATTTATTTCAGAAGAAATAATATGAAAAGGTAGGCATACATGGTAGGTTTTCTCTGAAATTCAATGTGGGCTCCAACTCTTTCCACCAGCTACTGGAGCCGCCCAGGAATGGCGTCCACTGACTTTAGCAGGAACTCCGGCGGGATGGAGGACATGACTTCCCGAATTCGGTCCTCCAGTTCTTCCAATGTCCTCGGTTTGGTGCGGTAGACTTCTTCCTTTACCCACCCCCAAAGAAAGTCGCACGGTGTCAAGTCGGGGCTCCTGGCTGGCCATTGATGTGGACCACGACGACCCATCCAACGCCCAGGGAAGTGGGCATCCAGCCACTCACGGACAACAAGAGCGAAGTGCGGAGGGGCGCCATCTTGCATAAATATCAGATCGTCGATGTTCTCCTGGGTGCTGACAACCGGCCAGACCTCGCTTCGCAACATAGCAAGGTACCGCTCAGCATTCATGGTGTTGCGCAGAAGGAACGGGCCCACAACCTGATCTGAGGTCATACCACACCACACCGTTACACTGAACCGATTCTGCCGTTTTTCAGCGGTAACCGTGCGACTTCTTTCTTTGGGGGTGGGTAAAGGAAGAAGTCTACCGCACCAAACCGAGGACATTGGAAGAACTGGAGGACCGAATTCGGGAAGTCATGTCCTCCATCCCGCCGGAGTTCCTGCTAAAGTCAGTGGACGCCATTCCTGGGCGGCTCCAGAAGCTGGTGGAAAGAGTTGGAGCCCACATTGAATTTTAGAGAAAACCTACCATGTATGCCTACCTTTTCATATTATTTCTTCTGAAATAAATGGATAATATACGTATTTTTTTACCAATCCAAAATAGGGAGCTACTTTCCGCCCACCCTGTATATATATATATATATACTTGAAAGGTTTGAGCCTGGGTATCCACAAAAGCGTGCGTCGCCCCTGATATATATATATATATATATATATATATGTATAGAAACGACGTAAGTATAGAGGAGTGTTCTGCACACGAGGAAGAGAAATAACAAACAAATGAAAAATAAGGCACCCGCCCGGAATCGAACCCAGGATCTTCCGATTGCCGGTCAGACGTGCTAACCACTACACTACGGAGCCACGATAGTCAGAAGTTGTAATTCTCCTACAACTTCTGACTATCGTGGCTCCGTAGTGTAGTGGTTAGCACGTCTGACCGGCAATCGGAAGATCCTGGGTTCGATTCCCGGGCGGTGCCTTATTTTTCATTTGTTTGTTATTTCTCTTCCTCGTGTGCAGAACACTCCTCTATACTTACGTCGTTTCTATACGTTAATATACTGCGCGGTCATTGCAGTTAAATGTGTATATATATATATATATATATATATATATATATGATGAATAAAACCACGAAGGAAAGGAAACACAAAATGGTGCTCAAGCGCTTTCGTCTGTATATATATATATATATATATGTATATATATAACCTTTCGTTTGCTTCCGCCCGAATTGTTCATTCTGACAAAGATCAAGCTTTTCACTCCACCTTAGAGCTACAGTTTAACGTGGAATCCGAACGACGCCCCACCAGCAGCCCAATGTCTTAACCACAAGGCCACCCATAGTACCCATTTATCTACCAACCAATTTCTTTATTGTGTGGAAGGATGAACATCTGTGTTTTGTTGCGCGCCGACTACCGTCACCGGGTTTCGATCCCAGGGCCGATGGATTCGTAGTCAGCGACGCTAACCACTACACCACCGAGGCGCATTATGTATAGAATGTATACACACACACACACACATTGGGAAGCAATCAGATCGCACATGGCCCAAATAGAATGGAGAACAATTTTCGAGAATAAAACGGAAGAAATGCTAACAACTTTGGAGGAAAAAACGCTGAGAATTTTAGAAAAATATGCTCCGAAATCACAGCCAAAAGGAAAGAGGAGCTGGCTAGAAAGGCAAAAGAGAAGACTATTCCGCAAAAGAAAGAGAGTGGAGGCGAAGTTAGGAAACTGCGGAGATAATGGCAGGAAAATAATAAAAGAAAAACTGGAGGGTATCGATCGGGAAATACAAGCCCTGATTAAGGACCATACAGAGAGGGAAGAGGAAAAGACGGTAGAAGCAATAAAGGAAAATCCAAAATACTTCTATAGCTATGCAAAAAGGAAAACAAAAACGCGCGCCGCTATTGGGCCCTTAAGGACGGGAAATAATGAACTAACCGACGATCCAAAAGAAATATCTGATACATTGAGAGCTCAATATGAATCAGTTTTCAGTACCCCAAAAAGTGACAAAGCGATACCTGACATAAATGCATTCTTTGAAGAGGAATTGCAAGGAAAGTATATAACAGACTTTGAGTTTACACCAGAAGATGTAGCGAGAGCTATAGAACAAATGAAACTACATTCAGCTGCAGGTCCGGACAATTGGAACGCATTATTGATTAAAAACTGTAAAAATGAAATAGCTACACCTTTATACTGGATATGGAGAAGATCCCTAGACACTGTGGAAATACCGAGCATCTTGAAAAGAGCAAACATTGTCCCTATATATAAAGGAGGGGACAGATCTCAAGCAAAGAACTATAGACCAGTGTCATTGACGTCCCACCTCACCAAAGTATTTGAAAGAATAGTTAGAGAGAAAATTTATGATTTCCTGGAGACACGGGAAAGATTCAACGAAAATCAGCATGGATTCCGATCAGGTAGATCATGCCTATCACAACTAATAGAGCACTACAACAATATCCTAGATGCATTGGAAGGCAATGACAACTACGATGTTATATACACAGATTTTGCTAAAGCTTTCGATAAATGTGACCATGGTATAATAGGACATAAAATTAAAGACATGGGAATAACAGGCAAAGTGGGAAAATGGATCTACAACTTCCTTAGTGATCGTCTGCAGGTCGTCAAAATTCAAGGTATATCATCATCAGAATCGGAAGTACGCAGCTCAGTACCACAAGGGACAGTACTGGCCCCACTCCTGTTCATTATCATGCTAACAGACATAGACAGCGGAGTAAACAGCAATAGTATAGTAACATCCTTTGCAGACGATACAAAGATCAGCAGAAAAATCAGCGATGTACATGACGTGGAGGCCTTGCAGAGGGACACGAACAAATATACAAATGGTCAGAAGACAACAACATGTCATTCAACGCCGAGAAATTTCAGCTCTTGAGATATGGTAGAAAAGAAGAACTTAAACAGACTGCATATTATGCTCCAGATAGACAGGAAATTCAGAGAAGCATGAAAGCGATTGATCTCGGGATAATAATGACAGATGATGCGAAATTCGAAACACAAAATCAGATAGCGATAAATAAAGCAAAAAGAGTCGCCGGACAGGTTCTAAGAACGTTCAAGAGAAGGGACAGGACAGTAATGATTCCCCTGCTAAAAACACTGATTATACCAAAACTTGAATACTGCTCAGTTTTGACATCCCCATATAAAAAGGTAGAAACTAATAAACTAGAAGAAACGCAAAGGCATTTCACAGCCAAGATTGATAGCTGCAAAGAACTCAACTACTGGGAAAGACTACGTAAACTAAATCTGTACTCACTGGAAAGAAGAAGAGAGAGGTACATCATAATCTACATATGGAAAATGATCGAAAAACTGGTACCAAACCTAAAACTAAACCCAATTACCATTCAAACAACACTGGAAAATAGGAAAGGCAGAATGTGTAGTGTTCCCAAATTAAAAGCACGACAAGGGACCTCCTCAACCCTGAAGGAAAATAGCTTGGTTGTCAGGGGGCCAAGACTTTTCAACCAGCTTCCTAAGGACCTCAGAAACGTAACGGGGGTCAAAGTTGAAGTCTTCAAGAAAAGACTGGATGCCTGGCTCAGGACAGTACCAGATGAGCCGGGCGTGCCTGGCTATGTACGGTGGAGAGCGCAAGAAAGTAACTCGCTCCTCCACCAGGCCAGACCTAGAGGCGGGGCCACCAGCTTGACCTCCGTGTGAAGAGAGACCAACACACGAAACAACATAAGGTTCATAAGGTTCATAAGGTACATATATGTATCTGTCTTTCCTTGTAAACAGAGGTGTTTTATCGAACGTCCAGTGTTATCAATTGAATAAGTGGTTTCAGTCAAAGTATCTTTGAAAAAATAGTGTTTGTTGCCTTCATAACTAAATTACCTCATATTATTAATTATCCATAAATGAGTATATTTTATTTATTGACTTTATTTATTATTATATTTGCTTGATTAAGCCAAGGTGAGTGCATATGGCTTGTTTTGTTTCGTTCGAAAGTTGTGAAATTCCGATCTATTAGAAAACGTGGTCTAATAAGGTTGATTTTGCTTTGCTAGGTATCATCAAGGAAGGTGTGGTCACTCTCCTAGTGGGGAAAAAAATCGGTCAAATTGCGGGCGGAAAAGTTTTTTTTTATTCTTCATAAATTGCCCTGTATCTTTATCCCTCTTTATTCATATTTTTCCTTTCGGAGAACCTTCGTCGTTAGCTTAATTACATATATATTCGTTCAGTACAATTTTGTGAAACAGGAACCTGTCCTCTGCGTTTCAAGAACGTTTTTGCAGGCTTGCGCTGGTGACGTCACAACTAAGCACGCGGTAGACCATCGTTTTATTTACTAATTGCTCTTTACTTATTCTCGGAGACTTTCGACGTTATTAGGTTACTATTATTAACGCACTACTAATTTCCACACACTTGGGAGTTCCATGCTATTAACTAATTAAACTACGTCAAGTACTTGTAGTCGGTGCGAAGGGAAGTTTGCTGCTTACGCGTTTAATTTAGCTAATAATAACGATCAATGAGTTTGCAGATGGTGCTCGAACATGGATTTGCTGAAGAAAGAGCTACAGCGTGAGAGGGAGGCCAGAGTGAGGCTTGAAGAAAGGGTGATGCTCCTGATGGCGAAGTTAGAATCCATTGAGGCTTCTGAGAGGAGTTATTCTTCGGTCAGGGCCTCTCCTGCCTCAGTTTATACTAATGATATAAATAGTTCTAATAGCCCTCTCTCTTCCCATAGTTCCCGACCCTTCGTTCAAGTGAGTAATGGGGCTCCACTGAGACAAACTAAGACTTGTCTACCAATAATAACAAACAATAAGTTTTCTGATTTAGGGTTCAAAGACGCTGATGAACCGGAAATACGACTTGTTGCTGTTCGAGGGCAGCTCGAGGAATTCTGTGGGAGAAACTCCCGTCGTAGGCGCCGTTAGTGCTACCCTAGTGCAAGGGTGGAGGATATAACTAATAATGTTGGCCTTTTCACAGACGGAACCGCTGAGGACACACCATTTGTTTTTCATTTCGGTAATGATGATGTTTTAAATTCTAGATCGGAAGAGGTGCTGGATAGGTACAGGGACTTGTTAGAACGACTAAAGAAAAAACTAATAAGATTGTTTTAACAAGTATACTTCCTCAAATTATCTAACGTAACGAGTTCTACGGCAAGGCGTCCTATATTAACACTAACTTAGTCTCTTTGCCAAAAGGAAGGAGTGCATTTTGCAAATTTTTGGAATAGTTTCTACGACAGGAGGGACTTGTTTCTCGGAGATGGATTTAATCTTAATGAAGTTGGAGCAAGCGTTTAGGAAGACTATTTCATAATACTGTCTCTTCTTTTCAGACTGCCGTAACTCGACCTGCCCAGGCGTAATTTCCTTAAATTACAGGCCAAAAAATATGAATTTCCCTTGTGCGCGGGAAGGAAACGTGGTTTTAACAAACAATTTGAAGGTTCTATTTTTAAATGCTCGTAGCTTACGAAACAAAATAAACGATTCTTTTTCTTTAATTGCTTTCAAAGACTATAATTTAAATGCGATAAATGAATCGTGACTTAGCACTGAAATACGTGACTTTGTAGGGGATTATCAAATTAGAGGTTACGAACTTTATGTTAAAAACAGGGTAGGTAGGGGAGGAGGAGGTGTTATGTTGTATATCAAAGATAATATTGCGAACGCTATAGAATTAAAGCACAGAATTCCAGAACCGATACATTCGACTATAGCAGAAATTAAATTGAACGATTTCGAACTTCTTGCCGTTATATATAGGTCCCCTAATCAAACAGCTGATACGGACGAAGCGTTATATCGTGAACTAAAGAGAATAATAGGTAGTGAGCGTGTCTTAATTATGGGTGACTTTAATTGCGCTAACGTGATTTACGATACAATGTAGGGAGACGCAGAAGATAATCGTTTAGTTAATTTTCTCGAGGATAGCTTTCTAATTGAAAAGGTGGGGGAACCTACAAGGTTGGACAATATTTTAGATTTAGTAATAGCTACGGATGATAGGCTTATCACTGATCTTCAGGTAATAGAACCATTAAGCAATAACGATCACAATATGGTAGAGTATGTCTTCTCAGTAAGTCACTCGAAATCAGCTAACTCGGCTAAAATTCCTAATTTCCAGCGCGCAAACTTTGGTAAATTTAGAAATGAATGGTCACGCGTCAATTGGGAAAACATAATGGGGAAACAGTGTTTAGGACTATAAATGAGGAATGTGTACCGTAGATGATTAAGCGTGCGAAAGTAAATAACAAGCCCTTGTGGTTTACTTCTAGAGTAGGGGATATTATAAAGAGTAGAGATAGGGCTTATATGCTACATAAGTGCAATAAAGACAATTTGTGATTACGAAACAACTACATATCTCTAAGGCGTGAAGCTAAAAGTGTAATAAAAAAGTCCAAGCGAGACTTTGAAAGTGCCATAGCTCGTAACGGCAAAGAAAACCCCAAGCGATTTTTTTCAATATATCAATAATAGGAATCTAGTAAAGAGTGTCTTGGGACCGTTGAAAAATTGACTGCTGCTGTACTTTGTTTCGCCGCTTTTAATTCCTGATCTACGCTTGCCAACTCATTCCCTGACATACTGTACTATACGCAAAATTACCGTTACGCGAACCAATATGTAAAATTTTGCACTTATCGACGTTAAATCTCATTTGCCATGTGACCGACCAATCTACGATTTTATTCAGATCTTCCTGGATTTTACCTCTATCTTCGTCATTAACCGCACTACCACCCAATTTCGTGTCATCCATAAACTTTGAAACTGTACTGACTTGGTCGATATCTAGATCGTTAATATATATAAAAAAAAGCAAGGTGGCCCAATGGAGAACCCTGAGGAACGCCGCTCGCTACATTAGCCCAAGAAGACTCTACTCCATTAACGACCACACTCTGTTTCTTACTTTGCAATCACTCTTCTATCCACTTTATTACTACACCCATGATTCCATGAGCTTTAGTTTTCTTCAACGAGTCTTTTGTGCGGTACGGTGTCAAACGCTGTTTGAAAATCTAAATACACTACATCTACCGCCCGATGACCATCGTAAACTTCAACCACGCTTTGAAAAAAATTCTAAAAGATTAGTTAAACAAGATTTGTTTCGCCTAAAACCGTGCTGAGTATTTCTAATCAAGTTATGGAATTCCAAGTGTTCGACTATACTATCCCTAATTATTGATTCCAGTAGCTTACCTACAAAGACGTTAATCTAATTGGCCTATAATTTCTGGCCGCACCTTTATCGCCTTTCTTAAAAATAGGTGTTTCATTTGCTAACTTGAAATTATCTGGTACGCACCCCTCAGAAATAAACGCATTAAAAATCTTTGTTAGCGGCACAAGAATGCTTTCTTTCAATTCTTTTAGTTGTATGTGATATATGGTATCCGGCCCCGGTGATTTAAGCATTTTCATTTTACAAATATAATGCAGTACCTCCCTCTCACTCACCACAATATTATCTAAAATATTACCATTATCAAAAGGTATTATGTCTATGACCGTAAGGATATTCGTTACATCTTCTTTTGCAAAACTGACGTAAAAATTGTTTAGCAGAGTAGCCATTTGCTTGTTTTCAGAAACTAGCTCACCGCCAGAATTTTTCAACGGTCTCACGACGCTCTTTACTGGATTCCTATTATTGACGTATTGAAAAAATCGCCTGGGGTTTTCTTTGCCGTTACGACCTACGAACTTTCAAAATCGCGTATGGACTTTTTTATTACGCTTTTCGCTTCACGCCTTAGAGATATGTAGTTGTTTCGTAACCACAAATTGTCTTTATCGCACTTATTTAGCATATAAGCCCTATCTCTACTCTTTATAATATCCCCTACTCTAGAAGTAAACCACGAGGGTTTGTTATTTACTTCGCACGCTTAATCTTTTACGGTACACATTCCTCATTTATAGTCCTAAACACTGTTTCATACGATTCCAACATTGTTTCTGCGTTGGAGGTCCCCCATTACGTTTTCCCAATTGACCTGTGACAATTCATTTCTAAATTTACAAAAGTTTGCGCGCTGGAAATTAGGAATTTTAGTCGAGTTAGCTGATTTCGAGTGACTTACTGAGAGGACATTACCATATTGTGATCGTTATTGCTTAGTGGTTCTATTACCTGAAGATCAGTGATAAGCCTATCATCCGTAGCTATTACTAAATCTAAAATATTGTCCAACCTTGTAGGTTCCCCCACCTTTTCAATTAGAAAGCTATCCTCGAGAAAATTAACTAAACGATTATCTTCTGCGTCTCCCTGCATTTATCGTAATTCACGTAATCGCAATTAAAGTCACCCATAATTAAGACATGCTCACTACCTATTATTCTCTTTAGTTCACGATATAACTATTCGTCCGTATCAGCTGTTTGATTAGGGGGCCTATATATAACGGCAAGAAGTTCGAAATCGTTCAATTTAATTTCTGCTATAGTCGAATCTATCGGTTCTGGAATTCTGTGCTTTAATTCTATAGCGTTCGCGATATTATCTTCGATATACAACATAACACCTCCTCGCCTACCTATTCTGTTTTTAACAAAAAGTCTGTAACCTCTAATTTGATACTCCCATACAAATGCACGTATTTCAGTGCTAAGCCACGATTCATTTATCGCAATTAAATCATAGTCTTTGCAAGCATTTAAAGAAACAAATCGTTTATTTTGCTTCGTAAGCTACGAGCATGTAAGAATAGAACCTTCAAAATGTTTGTTAAAACCGCGTTACCTTTGCGCGCGCGCAAGGGAATTTTAAGGAAGTTACACGGGGACTGTTCGAGTTACGGCAGTCTGAAAAGAAGAGACAGTATTATGAACTAGTCTTCCTAAATGCGCAGCTCCAACGTCATTAAGATTAAGTCCACCTCCGAGGAACAAGTCCCTCCTGTCGTAGAAACTGCTCCAAAAATTTGCAAAATGCATTCCTTTCGTTTGGCAAAGAGACTTTAGGTTATTGTTAATATAGGTCGCTTACCGCAGAACTCGTTACGTTGGATAATTCGATGAAGTATACCTGTTAAAACAATCATATTAGTTTGTTTCTGTAGTCGCTCAAGTAAGTCCCAATAACTAACCAGCAGCTCTTTCGATCTAGAAATTAAAACGTTATTAATACCGACATGAATTACATACGTTGTATCCTCAGAGGTTCCGTCTGTAAAATGGTCAACACTATTAGTTATATCCTCCACCCTTGTCCCAAGATAGTAATAACGACGCCTTCGACGGGGGTTTCTCTTACAGAATTCCTCGAGCTGCCCTCGAACAATGGAATCACCAACTAGTCGTATTTCTAATTCATCTACATCTTCGAAACCTAAAACAGAAACTCATTGTTTGTTAATACGGAAACTAGGGGAAGAGATAGGGCTATTAGAATTATTTATACCAGTCGTAGAAATTGAGGGGCTGCGACTGAAGAATAACTCCTCTCAGAAGGTCCAAGGGATTCTAATTTCGCCATCAGGAGCATCACCCTTTCTTCAAGCCTCACTCTAGCCTCATTCTGGCCTCCCTCTCACGCTGTAACTCTTTCTTCAGCAAATCCATGTTCGAGCACCACCTGCAAACTAATTGATCGTTATTATTAGCTAAATTAAACGCGTAAGCAGCAAACTTCCCTTCATACCGACTACAAGTACTTGACGGGGGTTCTATGCTATTCTATTAACTAATTAAATTACTAGCGTTTGGAAATTAATAGAGAGTTAATAATAGTAATCTAATAACGACGTAAGTCTCTGGGAATAAGTAAAGAGCAATTAATACTTAAACTGTAGGTCTACCGTGTGCTTATTTGTGACGTCACCAGCAGAAGCCCGCAAAAACGTTCTTGAAACGCAGAGGACAGGTTCCTGTAACACAAAATTGTACTGAATGAATACATGCGCAATTAAGCTACCGACGAAGGTTCTCCGAAAGGAAAAGTATTAATAAAGATGGATAAAGATACAAGGCAATTTATGAACAATAACATACAAAAATAAATAAAAAAATAAATAAATAACTTATCTGCCTGCTACTCGGCAGATTGTTTCACACAGAGGGTGACCACACCCTACATGATGATCCTTAGGAAAGCAAAGTCAACCTTTTTAGATCACGTTTTCTGAAAGATTGAAATTTCACACTTCTAGAAGAAAACAAAACAAAAGCTATATGTACTAGCCTTAGTTTAATCATGTAAATATGATAATAAATAAAGCCTATAAATAAAATATATTTACTTTTCTTTATGCAGGAACGAGGGGTCAAAGACAAATGGCGTAAAAGTGCCCCTCCCATAAAATAAGAAGAGAGCCAAAATCAAGGTCTGGGGTTTCCGAGATGCTAGACTCTCTGCGTTTGAAAGATGGGAGCTCATAGACAGGAGGAAATATGGATTGAGGAAGATTGTTCCACAGTTCACCGGATGAGTAACTGAAAGACTGAAAATACAGATTAACCGTTGCATTAGATAGTTGGATAAAAAAGGAGTGAGAAAGTGTCGAAAGTCTGGTACTGCGTGCTCTCCTTAAAGGAGGGGGCATGCAGTTAGAGAGTTCAGAAGAGCAATGTCCGTTATAATAGTAGTGAGGCAACATTGCGGCGAAGAGAGAGAGATTGAAGACAATCAGTAAGAGGCGGGGAATTGATGAAACGAAAAGCTTTTGAGTCCACCTGGTCAAGTACGGCTGTGTGGGTTGAGCCACCCCACACATGAGAAGCATTCTCCACACAGTGGCGAAAAGGACCTCTGTACAGAGACAGGAACTGAGTGGGGGTGAAGAAATCGCGGAGGCGGTACAGCACACCTAACCTTTTAGAAGCTGTTTTAGAAAAAGTGCATATGAAAGATCATAGGAAAAATCACGAGAAAAGGAAATGCCAAGAATGTTAAGAGAAGAGGAAGGATTGATATGTCTGTTGTTGAAGGTAAGGGGATAGTCGTGTGGAAGATTGTGACGAGTAGACAGATGGAGGAACTGAGTTTTTGAGGCATTGAAAGCCACAAGGTTTTCTCTGCCCCAATCAGATATAGCAGAAAGATCAGATGTCAGGTGCCCCATAGCCGCCTCACGCGAATCATGAAGCGACTGCTGTGAGGGCCGCTTTAGGAAGCGGGTGGAGAAGTGAAGAGTGGAATCATTGGCATTGGAGTGAACAGAGCATTTTTTTAACCTAGTGAGTGGGCGACATGAATGTCACCCAGTGAAGAAAATTTGTCGCCCACTAAATGAAATTTTAGGATACTAGGGGACAAGGAATTTTCAAAATTTCTAAAAATAGAATTGTCTTGGGAGTTTTCTTGGGAGCATTATCTTGGAAGCCATATAAATACATATAATACATGCACATATGCCACAATTAGAACTGTTTATCCTAAATGTAAATATGAAATTTACATTCAATATTTATATATAGATAATGCCAGTGTTATTTCAGACCACACGGGGATGGTGGCCTGATTAGGGAACATCCGGATCCACAGTATCCTTAATCCAGGGGTGTGCTGGGACCGGTTCGGTCCGGTTCGCCCGAACCGGTTGTTAAATTAATTTTGATTGGATTACCGAACCGTTTGTTTGTTTTTAACAAATATTTAACAGTCAGTGGAAATTTATTTATATCTAAATTTTTTTCATTTTTTCAGGATTTTATAGAAAAATATAGGTAGTATCACAAGCAGTGGTCGTTTCAATATTTATTTATTTTTTGATGAAAAATTAGTTTATTTTTAGATAATTATGTCATTAGTGAGTATAAAGAATATGTTAAATAATTTCTGCCAAAATGTTACAAAATGCTGTTTGGAAAAGCTAAAATGCGTTGGTTTCCTGGGCTCCTCCCCGGACACCGCTGAGAGAGCTACCGCTCACCCCAAACCCCCTAGCTTAATAACTCGCGCCATTTGCGCTCGCCGATTTACACCCCTATCTATATCAGAACCGGTTGTTAAGAAATTGGCAGCACACCCCTGCCTTAATCTCCCCCCCTACTTCCCGATCTGCCTTTGTTGCCCAGTGGGAAAAGCTTAAAAAATGCTCTGGGAGTGAATAGTACAGGAAGTGTGAATTAAAAGATCATTAATAAATAAAAGGAAAAGAGTGGGTGACAGGACAGAACCCTGAAGAACGCCACTGTCATGGGCGCCCGCAGGATTTTTTCCAAGGGGGGGCAAAATTTAATGTATTAATAGGTAGGGACACAGACCACAAATCCGCGTCCTCACTCTCTGAGTGTCGGAAAAAAACTGATCAAAAACAATGGCTGCCACGCACTGCATGCAGCCAGGTGCTTGAGTTGGCGCTGCCAACTTGGCGGGATAATTTTAAGGGGGGACTTCTGAACAAATAAAAAGGTAGCAACCTTTTATCATGCACACAAATAAAAATTTTCACCCTTTAGGAGGCAGTTGGATACTTTTCAGCAAGTTTAGGATATAAATATTTTCTTAGAAAATATTTAATATATTTTCTTGGCATTTCCAGGTGGGGGCAAGCGCCCCCCCTTGCCCCTACCTGCGGGCGCCCATGGCCACTGTTAATAGCTTTAGGAGAAGAACAATGGCCATCTACAACTGCAGCTATAGATCGGCCAGAAAGGAAGTTAGAGATGAAGGCATAGATAGAAGGATAGAAATCGAAGGAGGGCAGTTTCGAAATTAAAAATTTGTGACAGACTATGAAAAGCTTTTGATGTGTCAAACGGAATAGCAAAAGTTTCACCGAAATCCCGAAAGGAGGATCTGCAGATCTACAGAAGCTAAGGCTAACAAAGACCCTAAGATCCACGCTAAGGTTAGCCCGAGAGAAAGGAAAGAGTAGGGGGTTAAGAGAAGAGAATAAGGGGTTAAGTAAGTAGTAACACCAATCACTCGTGGGTTAACATTCATTCAGAAAAAGAGAAAAAAGACTCACCATCATCATCCGCCGGCCACTGGCGACAAGTCAGAAAAATAGTCGAAGAGAATAGGAGAGGGGTGAAAGATGAAAAGAAGTAAAATAAGAACGCTTACAAACCATGCAAACACAGTCTTAACTCACTGTCATACCATGCAAACTACAGACATGCAAGTAAAGAGTTACAGACATGCAAGTAAGGAGAGGATAAGAAAAAAAAAGTAGGTAAAGTTAAACAAAAAGTGGGTTAGTTTACGCTACGAGCTACATCTACGTACATGTTAGTCTAATTTTTTTTTTATAATTTTTTTTGCTGGCATATCACACGCTGGCATTAATCGTCAACAGACTCATCCTCGACCACCACCCCAAGAGCTCCTGTTGCTAATTGTTTTGTTTTATTTTGAACAATGTAAATATTTTTAAAATGCCTATCTAAACGGTTCTTAAACATATTAAGGCTGGTAGAGTTAACGACTGATGCGGGAAGATTATTCCATTTATCAATTACTTTAAACGTAAAGAAGTTTTTAGCGATATTAGTAATGAAACGTCTGCCACGCAACTTAAATCCGTTGTTACGAGTATTGTTATCATCGAAAGTGAACAGTTTGTCAAAATTTACGTTATCGATTTTAATTAACGATTTTGAAAACTTCAAGAAGCTCCCCCCTTAATCTTCTAGTTTCGAGTGAATGCAAGTCTAACTCTTTAATCCTATTTTCATAAGGCTTGTTGCGCAATGACGGAAATAGTTTCGTGGCACGACGCTGAACCCTTTCTAACCTATCAATATCCTCACGCAAATACGGGCACCAAAACTGAACAGCATATTCTAAATGAGGCCTAACTAGGGACTTGTAAAGGGCCAATATAATATCCTTCGATTTAAATTCGAAATTAACCGCGCTATGAAGCCTAACATCCTATTAGCTTTTGCGCAAGACTCCAGGCACTGGTTCCTAACTTTTAAATTCTTAGATACGTGTACGCCTAAATCTACTTCCTCGTCAACGCTCGCTAACTCTCTATCATCCATCGTGTACGTGTAATTAGTGTTACGAGAACCTTCGTGCAAAACTTTACATTTGTCTACATTAAATTGCATCTGCCACTTATCCATCCACTCCATAATCCTATTTACATCGTCTTGGAGCCTATTTCTATCGTCCTCGTAACAACCTTACCGCCTATTTTAGTATCGTCCACGAATTTTGGCACGTTACTAGACAATCCTACATCTATGTCGTTAATGTAAATTACGAATAGAAATGGGCCTAACACTGAACCCTGTGAGACACCGCTACCTACATCCAACCACCCCGATTCACTACCATTAACAACGACCCTCTGTCTCCTAGCACGAAGTCATTCCTCTAACCAGTTAGCTACCTGACCGCGTATACCGTGCACTGTAACCTTCGCAATTAATCTTCTATGCGGAACTGTATCGAACGCCTTTTTAAAATCTAAATAAATAACGTCAGCCGCTCTATGCCTATCGTATTCGCGCACTATTTCGTTATAAAATTCTAAAAAATTAGTTAAACAAGATCTGTGGCGTCGAAACCCATGCTGACTACTATTAATCAAATCTCTACTTTCTGTGATCGATAATACGATCCCTAACTACTGATTCCAAAAGTTTACCTACAATTGACGTTAGCTAATGGGCCTATAATTACTAGGTACCGTGCGGTCGCCTTTTTTAAAAATGGGCATGACGTTAGCTAATTTGAAGTCTTCAGGAATAATCCCCGTTTCGAGTGACTGATTAAAAATCTTCGTTAAGGGGCCTACGATAACGTCTTTCAAATATTTCAAATGTCTGAGATAAAAAGCGTCAGGGCCTGGAGCCTTGCTAACTTTTAGCCTATCGATATAATGCGCAATCTCAGGCTCGTAAAGAGTTATTTCATCCAAAATAGTCTTCTTCTTCTTCTTCCGCAGCTTATTATCCCATCTTTACATGGGGTCGCTGTTTTTGGTTCGTCTTCTCCACTCTCCTCTGTCGTATACCGTGTCCTCCTCCAAGTCCTTCTCCCTGATGTCCGCCACCACACAGTCCCTCCATCTCGTCTTCCGTCTTCCTTTTCTTCTCCGTCCCGGCAACTCCATCTCCAGCACTCTGCGCCCCACATACTCCTCCTCTCTTCTCCTGACGTGTCCATACCACCTCAGTCTGGCCTCCTGCACCTTCTTAGATGCTTCCACCACCTTCACTGTTCCTCTTATATGCTCATTTCTGACCCTATCCCTCCTCGTCACTCCACACATCCATCTCAACATCTTCATTTCAGCCACATCGATTTTTCTTTCATTGCTCTTCTTCATTGGCACAGTCTCCATTCCATACAACATTGCCGGCCTCACCACTGTTTTGAATACCTTTCCCTTCAGTTTCACTGGGACCCTCTTATCACAGAGCACCCCTGATACGTCTCTCCAGTTCTTCCACCCCGACTGTATTCTACAGTTTATCTCTCTCTCTGCTCCCCCCTCTGCATCCACTGTTGACCCCAAGTATTTAAAATACTCCACCGTCTTAACACGCGCTCCACTCAATGTCACTTCCCGTCCTCGGTCCTGCTGCACATCACATCTCATATATTCGGTCTTCTTTCGGCTAATTCTCATCCCCCTACTTTCCAACGCCTCTCTCCAATTTTCCAACTGCTGCTCCACCTCCTCTTTCGTCTCCCCACTCAACACAACATCGTCTGCATACATCATGCACCACGGCGACTCCCCTCTAATCCTGTCCGTCAACACATCGAATACCACATTGAAAAGGAAGGGGCTCAAAGCTGATCCTTGGTGCAGACCAACTTCCACCCCAAAGCTCTCTGACACACCCACGCTACTCCTCACCTTAGTTGTTACTCCCCTGTACATCCCCTTGATCAGTTTAACATACTTCTCCGGTACTTCTTCTTCATCCAAAATAGTCTCGCTACTAAATGGAACGATATCGTCCACGTCGGGGACATTATTTACGTCTTCTACGGTAAAAACTGTCGCAAAAAAGTTATTGAAAATACCCGCCATCGCCTGAGCGTCAGAAGCCAAAGCGCCGTTAACATCCACTAGAGGGCCTATGTTATCTTTTATCGGCTTACATTATTGACGTATTCAAAAAACTTTTTTGGATTATGTTTACTATCCGCAGCTATAAGTATCTCGAAATTACGCTTAGCATTCCTAACTGATCTTTTAACCTGACGTCTAAGCTCGATATATCTATTAAAGTTAGCTGCCGTGCCATTGCGCTTATTAAGTCTATACGCTCTGTTACGCTCGTTTATGAACTCGCCTATTTCCCTAGTCCATCACTTGGGCCTACCATGATTTCTAGCGTGCTTGGGCCTACGAGGAATAAACTCCCTTTCAATATTCATAAAACTTTCTTTAAACGCCTCCCAATGCAAATTTGTGTCATTACCCATAAATAAGTTATCCCAGTCCACTACTCTCATCCTATCCGCAAAACTATCAAAATTAGCCCTACGAAAATCAGGGACTTCTATTACGTTACTATCCTTAGTGTTTTCTATCGATAACTTAAACCTAAGAATTTGATGATCACTACATCTTAAACCCTCGCCTACTTCTAAACTATCGACTATATTTTCGCCGTTCGTCATCACCAAATCTAAAATATTGTCACCGCGCGTTGGTTCGGTAACTATCTGTCGTAAAAGATTATCCTCCATGAACTCAATCAATCTCAAACCCTTCTCATTACCAGTAAAAGTCTCGTAATTAACATCAGGGCAGTTAAAGTCTCCGACAATTATGTTATTCCGAATTATCAATAAAGTTACCAAGAAGTGAGTAAAATCCAGTATCGGTGTCGAAGGGTTGAACGGGAGGTCTATAAACAACAACAAAATTAAAACTAATACTACGTGCCCTAACTTCAACGCATATCGCACTAATTGCTGCCGGAAAATCTATCTTAACCTTGATAGCCCTAAGGGAATTACGAATGTACATGTACAGCAAAACGCCGCCACCAAACCTATGTAACCTATCATCAAGTTCTCCCAACAAGTCCCGAGTCACGGTATTTAACCACGTTTCAGTGATAGCAACTATATCGTAGTTGCCGGAATAAATTACCGCCTTAAATTCGTTTAATTTATTTCTAATACTACGCGCGTTACAATAAAAGACGTTTACATTATTTTTTACCACGGGCCGGCGTTTTAAACTATTTTTTAGGTCGGGTCCGCGTTCCCCGGACCCACAACGTTTAAAGAAGGCTTCGACCTATACAGCTTTCGCACATTTTCGTCTATTAACCTACCTAGCCTAGCATTATCTATTTCATTAAAATGCACCCCATCTTTTATAAAAAGGCTAGGATCACTGAATTCGGACCACAGCTTTACGAAGGGTACATTTTCCTCAGCACAAATCTCTTCTAATTTATTATTCAAAAATATTGTTTTTGACGTAATCCTAAGACCCAACCCGTGCCTAGGGGTAATACCTAGAACTAAAGACCTATCTGACCTCGCCTTCTCGTATCGGGCCTATACAAGTCGTTGCCTCCTACCATCGTCACCAACATCGAGTGACGGGAGGCAACGTCAATCCTATCCACTTCGTCTCTAACTCTGTCAACCCTGGCCCCTGGGAGACAGACCCTCCTCCTCTTGGTTGGATGCCGTTCAACGAACTCTTTGTCCATGTGGCGCACTAAAGAGTCCCCAATTAAAATAGTTTCCCCCTCATTCACGTCCCTTTCCAAATGGGCGAAAGGTTTCGAAACCTCGATAGGGGGGAGGGGATTCCTATCACCTAACGTACGCGGCCTAGCTCCACCCTTAACTTCTCTAAATCCCTCCCCATCTACTACTCTCAGACCAACCTTAACCCCTTCCTTAACTCTATTCAACCTTCCCGACAAGCTACCTAAACTAGAAACTAGGTTACGCACCTCACCCTTCAAATTACTAACGTCTTATAACTTTATTATTGGTTTGGCTTTCGTCAACCGTAGCCCTACCCCTGCCCTCATCAAGCGTTGCAAGTCTTTCCGTTACCTCACGTACACTGCGTTTTATGTCAACTATTTCCTCCATTAACTCGCAAAAGAAACAAACTGATCTCTCGGTAATCGCCATAGGACCGCCGTTATAATCTTTAAATTCCAAATACCACCGGTTTACCCTACACCTAACACACGACGCTTTCTGCGACGGCATCGCGCAGTTAAAAATTAGTTCATAACCGTCACAAGTTTAAGTTAAATTAAGCCGGCACGCTATGAAAACTTCTAAATCGCTAAAAACCACTAATATTCAATTACTTAACTATAACAATGTGAATATAAACGCAAGTATATAAAATTCAAAACTTTCCAAAAGTAAAATTCTTAGCAATATGCAAAAGTAGATGCAATATCAGAGAGCTCAGGAAATGCGTCCATTCAGTACAGAGTCTGGCTGACCAAGAGTCAGAGAGATATGCAAGAAGATCGCCAGTAGAACGTCCCTTGCGGAATCCATATTGACGATCTGAAAGAAGATTGTAAGAAGAGAGGTGTTTAAGAATCTCCCTATTAAGGATAAATTCAAAAACTTTGGAAAGGCAAGAAATCAAAGCAATTGGATGGCAGTTAGAGGGTTGAGAGCGGTCACCCTTCTCTGGGACAGTCTGAATGAAAGCGAACTTTCAGCAGGAAGGAACAGTACCAGATGAGAGACAAAGACGAAAGAGTTTGCCTAGGCAGGGTGTCAGCACAGAAGCACAGTTCTTAAGAACAACAGGATGAACACCATCAGTACCATACGCCTTCCTACAGTTGAGCCCAGTTATGGCAGAAAAAACATCTTTAGAAGAGATTCTAATTTCAGACATAATAAAGTCAGAGGGGGAGGAGATGGAGGAACAGCACCGGAATCGTTCAGGGTTGAATTGTAAGCGAAAGTTTGAGCGAAGAGTTCAGCTTTATCAGAAGAGACGGCAACTGAGCCGTCGGAATGGAAAAGAGGAGGGAAAGAAGAGGAAGTAAAGTTATTGAAGAGGTTCTTACTACGTAGATGCCTGAAAGAGCGAGAAGAATTAGAATTTGATAGATTTTCACATTTTTGTCGGATGAAGGAATTTTTGGCGAGTCGAAAAACAATTTTGCATGACTCTGGGCATAAATATAAGCTGGGTGAGAGTCAGGAGTTGGATGGCGACGTACCTTCTGAAAGTCTCTTCTCTGTTGCAGGTAGCATTAGAACAAGTAAAGTTAAACAAAGGTTTTTTTGCATTAGTAGTAGGAATAGAATATGGAATGCATGCCTCCATGCCCGACAGAATCACCTCTGTGATATGCTCAGCACACTCAGAAGGGCCCCGGCCACGGAAGCAGTAATCATTCCATGGGAAATCAAAGAAGTACTGCCTAATGGCCTCCCAATCAGCGGCGCCGAAGTGCCAAAGGTGCCTCCTTGTGGGAGGATCCAAAGGCCGAATTGAAGCGATAGGACAGGAAACAGATGTAAGATTGTGATCGAAGGAGCCCAACGGAGAGAAAAAATGACAGAGTAAGAAGAAGGATGAGAAGTAAGAAATAAATCCAGAATAAATGCAAAAAACTTCACTTTTTTACGTGAAGGTCAAAATATGAGAATAAAAACCCACTCTAATAGACAGAGTTTATTTCCACGACAGTTTCGACGCCCACTGGCATCCTCCTCGGGTGGATACAGAAACACAAATGAAACAAAACAAGAGGGAAAAACAGTTCAGGGATCGACCGTTAAGAAATTCGCACACACACACAAATATGCCTTCAGAAGTTGTAATACTAATAATGCCATTTTTTATCACGCTAGCCAAAATAATCATGCTATAGATTGGGAATCAAGTAAGGTACTTTATAAATGTAATAATTATGTCAAAAGAAAAATAATAGAATCTGTGTGTATAGAAAAAGTAGATAATTTTAATTTGTGCGAAGGTACTTATAAGTTAGACCCTTTAATGAGATTCTTGGTCAATAAATCCCTTACGGAGTCGTGGGAACGTGTTCGAACCTAAGTGTGAATTTCTTAAATGTCTCTGGATTGGAATGTTTCCTTACTCGCTTTTAGTAAATGTAATAATGGAAGTAATTAATGTGGAAATAAATATGCAGTAATTATGTCAAACATTAGGATCTGTATGTATAGAACAAGAAGATATTTTTAATTTGTGGAAATGTAGTTATAAGCTGACCCTGTAATAAAATGCCCTTCTGGTTTCGGGAGAACGATATCTAACCTAGGTGCGAATTTCTCAATGGTCTCTGGATTATTTCCTAATCGCCTTTTTTCATTCGTTTTTCGGTTTATAATTTCTGTATAATAAACAACAATGTAATAACCAATGTAATAATAAATTTATAATTTCTGTAATTAATAATTATGCAATATTAAATGTAATAAATTTAATTATAAATGTAATAATTATGTAAAAATAATAGAATCTGTATGTTTAGAACAGGAAGATAGTTTTAAAATTTGTGCGAATGTACTTAATGAAAATGCCCCTCCTGTCTCGAGAGAATGGAATCCAACCTAGGTGCGAATTTCTTAACGGTCGATCCCTGAACTGTTTTTCCCTCTTGTTTTGTTTCATTTGTGTTTCTGTATCCACCCGAGGAGGATGCCAGTGGGCGTCGAAACTGTCGTGGAAATAAACTCTGTCTATTAGAGTGGGTTTTTATTCTCATAAATCCAGAATGTTGGGCCTATCTCCAAGGCGATCGGGGATACGAGTAGGGTGTTGTACAATCTGCTGTAGGTCATTTAGGATAGAAAAGTTGTATGCTAGTTCACCAGGGATGTCAGTGAAATGGGAGGAAAGCCAAAGGTGGTGGTGAACATTGAAATCTCATAAAATGGAGATTTCATAAAAGGAGAGCGGGAAATAATATATTCCACTTTGGGAGTGAGGTAGTCAAAGAATTTTGGATAGTCAGTAGAATTAGAAGAAAGTTAAACAGCGCAGATGTATTTAGTTTGAGATTGGCATGTAAGCTGTGGGCAGAGGGTATAGAATTCAAAAGATTCGAGTTCGGGAGTACGAGAACAAGTTAGGTCATTGCTTACATATACGCAGCATCCACCTTTGGAGTGAAATTGAGTATAGAGAAAGTAAGAGGTACAGAAAAGGGGTTGCTATCAGTCGTTCCAGACACCTGAGTTTCAGTGAGGAAAAGAAGATGAGGTTTTGAGGAGGAGAGGTGGTGTTCGACAGATTGAAAATTTGAGCAAAGGCCACGAATGTTGCAGAAGTTTAAGAAAAGTGAATCAGACAAAGGTTCAGCATATCTCGAATGGGCGGCATCAGCTCCAGCCCTGCTGCCCTGGTCTGCATTCCCGGTACGGCAGGGGGAGAGCCAGAAGAGGGGACATTTATGGTCCCCTCTTCTTTTTTCTCTTTTTCAGAATTTGTTTAGATTTAAATTTTTTCGTGAATACCTCTAAATATGCCATTCTCATATGAAGATAAAATAATTATAAAGCATTATAGAGTTGAAAAGGGTTATAGTGCAAGGAAATTACTTTCTGAATTCGATTATAAAGGATGGACTAGATCAGGTTTAGATTACTTATTGAGAACTATCGATGAAACAGGAAGCATTGAAAGGAAGGTTGGTAGTGGACGACCAAAATCAGTTAGAGTAGATGAAAATATTCAGAAAGTGGAGGAACGTATCCTTAGTCAAGAGGATCGACCTGGTAGCCACATGACACCTGCTCAAATATCAAAAGAACTAGAAATATCAGAATCAAGCGTAAGAAGGATTATTAAATCTGATCTGCAATCTAAGCAATTTAAAAGAGTGCATGGACAAAGTGATAGAAATGCAAGGGAATCATATTGAACAGTTCTTTTAATTTTATTAAACTAAAAATTATCTACAGTATATCGTAAAAAAAAATTTGGGTCTTTTCCGTTTGACACACATGGTTCGATTTTATTTTAAATTTCTACACAGACGTAGTTTTGCATGCCGATTACGAAAATCAGAACCATTTTTTGGAGAAATTAATAATAAAAAAGTTACAACCCTTTAAAGATTGAATTTTTAGGTTAGGTTAGGTTAGGTTAGGTTAAGTAAAGATTGGTTTTTCCCTATTTAACTAACAACTATCCGGTTTTGTGAGGAGGAGTTGGAAATTAACCACAACACCGCTGTTGATTATAACAGCTACATGAGAGAAGTATGTGCAGAGGATATACTTCGTAACCCAGCGCAGATAGGTGGTCCTGGAACAATTGTAGAAATTGACGAAACAGTATACTCCAGACGAAAGTACAATCGAGGAAGAGTGCTACCGGAGCAGTGGGTTTTCGGCGGTGTGTGTCGCGAGACTCGGCAGGTGTTCCTCTATGCTGTCCCATGTCGCAACCGTGAGACACTTGAAGAGTGTATCCGGGCATCGATTCTGCCAGAAACGACAATCTACAGTGACCTGTGGCGAGTCTATTCCCACATCCCACAGATACCAGGCTATAAGTTTCACCATCAAACAGTGAACCACAGTGTTGAGTTCGTCAACTCAGAAGACGGGACCCACACGCAACAAGTTGAAAGCACATGGAACTGCCTTAAACGCTCTAATAAATGACGTTGCGGCACTCATCGTTCGATGATCGATTCCTACCTCTGCGAGTTTATTTGGCGACGCAGACACGAAAACTGCAACCAGTTCCAAAAAATGCTACAGTGCATCGCAACATTTAATCGAAAATATTAATTTGTGTTGATTTTTGTCACTAATATTAATAAAATACTTTAAAGGGTTGTAACTTTTTTATTATTAATTTCTCCAAAACATGGTTCTGATTTTCGTAATCGGCATGCAAAACTACGTCTGTGTAGAAATTTAAAATAAAATCGAACCATGTCTGTCAAACGGAAAAGATCCAAAATTTTTTCATGTTAAGTAGGAGAATCTCACTTTTTAGTTAATTATTAATAAAATTAACAATTCTGAAGATATCGTCATAAAAATTTAAAGAATAATAGGGGATTACCTATACTTTATTTTGTAAAAAATTCAACTTAATTAGATAAATGGTTTTGTTTTAATAAAGGTTTGAATTTGGCTTAGTTTTTTTTGACAGACCCTCTATATATATATATATATATATATATACTGTATAATAACCGAGAGAGAGAGAGGTTTCGAACTGCGGAGAGTAATGACTCGCATCTACACTTTAGTAAAAATTACTACACTATGTCTAAAGAACTGTAAAGGATTATGTGTAATAAAAATATTCTAAGTGACAAAAATCAGTAATTATTATGACAGGAAATCTCAGAAATAATTTAAATGCAAAAGCATGACTGCAGGAAAAGAAGGTTGTAAGGTACAGCGTACCCTGCAAGGTATTTCATTATCGTCATTCCTTCATTGGCAAATTTACTACATCGTATAGAATAGTGGTTCCCAATCTTTTTCACTCCATTCTCCCCTTGGGAAACCTCCGAAATTCCCGTGGACCCCCTTCAATTTTACCCCCCAAAACCACTTGAATCACAGACATTTTAAAAATAAAAAAATTCTCAGAGGAATCTGCTAAGTTAAAATTTTATTTTAAATATTTATCACTTCTTCCCCTATGAAGGCCAAAAGCATAGCAATCAATAACTGTACCTTTGTACATAACCATAACCAGCGCTACGTAGACACCACCATTACCGCAGTGATGATACCATTTGAGGTCATACAGTGAGCGATTTCAAAGTCAAATGCAAAGTCAAATTGAAAAGAAAGAAGGCAAATTCTACCCTGCCATGTCGAAATAAATAATGAAATCTTATTTATTTCAGATTTCCCAGATTTTCTCGAAAAATTTTCAACTTTTCATTTCGTGGATCCCCTGAAATCTTGCCGTGGACCACAGTTTGAGAACCACTGGTAGAAAAGGTGAAGAAGCTCTCATATTACATCAGCCGCATTTGTATTATATTCGAATCAGTTATGAAAATTCTGATGCCTGTTAATTCAGAGTAGGAATTCAATGCACGGTGTAATGGACAACCTTACAGACAATATGATAATGTTTATTAGCAACCGCAATTGCAACCGCATTTATCAGTGCGGTTATTGCGGTTGTTTGAGGATATCTTCTTACTAGGGCAACCAAATTCTATAAATGCTAGTGTAATGGATATAAATCCTATAAACGTCACCAAATGCTGTTCCTGTCATGCCACATGTCTTCACTCAAGGGTGCATAAAAGTAAAAGTTTGTTACGCCCTAATTGCGATATGTCTAGAATTGCTACTTGGAACTGGATGGATAGATGCATATGTAATAACTTACATTTATCAACGCTAGGTGGCTAGAAAAGCATTATTTTAATTATATTTAATAAAGTAAAGATAAAAAAAGATAAAAAACACTCAATTTTTTTTATTAGAAGTTAGGCAACCTTCACTACCAAGTTACAAACTAAACTAAAGCACCAGCTTCAGTATCTGTTCAGACACGAGTGAGGGTGGTTGTGTTGTGCTAGCTCTCCGTCGCTACCTTTGTAACGTTACGTGCTTCAACCCATTAGTAAAGTGTTAGACTGTGGTGCAACCATCATGGAGCGATCTACGAGTGCAGTGTGGAAGTACTTCTCGAGAGTGTCAAACGATGTAGGGAAATGTGTCATATGTAATAAGAACTATTCACGAAAGGGAAGGAGTACCACTAACTTAAAAAAACCATCTGCATTCAATACACAAGAAGGAATATAATGAAGTGATATCTAGTGAAAATGAAGCTAATGAACAGTCACAGAAGAAAAAGGAATCAAAAGTGTCTCTTGCACCCATACAGGAAATGAAGTGTGCAGTGAAAGAAAAGAATCAGACGATTGAAAGTTGCTTCGAAAAAGTTAAAATTTGGGCTGGGAATCATTCCAAATCAAAATCACTGGACTATCGCATAGCCGAAATGGTGATAATGGATGACTTGCCATTCATACACGTTGAGGACAGGTTTCATGAGACTCATGGCTGAAACAGCTCCACAGTATAAGGTAAAACAGCGTCAGTTCTACACTGATCTTGTGTGCAACGATATCTATGACTTTGTTTCAAAGAAAGTGTTCAAAATTCTTGAGCTTCTAAAAGATCCGAAAGTATCATTGACAACGGATACATACATGGTCAGACACGTCTGCTGGAGTGTCTTTACTCTCTTTGACATGCCATGCAGTGAATCAAGACTTCAAGAGAACCAATTTGGTGCTCAGCGTAATGCCACTTGAAGATCGCCACACTGGAGAATACTTGTCAGAAAAATTTGAGCAGATGCTTCAGAAGTGGGATATTGCCCATTCATCCATCCATTGTGTAATACGCGACTCAGAAGCAAACATGATAAAAACTTTGTTTCTCACTGGCGTCCATAATATCGATTGCACTGTTCATAAACTGCAACTTGTAATCAAAAGTGGATTATCCTCACAAAAAATCTCAGTGACTTGTTAGCTAAACTTCAAATCCATCGTTACCCATTACAACCATTCTATGATGGCGCAGGATGAGTTAAAAAAAATTCAGAAAAGCTTAGATCAACCTGAACTTACAGTCATTCATGATGTCGCACACACGATGGAACAGCACTTATCACATGATACAGAGAACACTGAATTTGAAGGAACCACTGAGTCTTTATAGCGCTGCTAACTCCAAAATGCAACAACTCTCTTGTCAAACTGTGTGGCTGTGCTGCTGGAACCATTCGATGATATCACAAAAAGATTGAGTAGTTCCACCTCTTCCATATCTGAGGTTATTCCCATCGTCGTTTCCTTGAAAAATGTGCTGCAACCTCGAAGTGGTGATTCTGAAGCTGATCGTCGGACAAAACTCAAACATCATCGGACTCGGAGACAGCCAGTGAACCACCGGCAAAGAAACCACTGATTGATTTAGGCCAGGCATCAGCTTCTACGAGTAAATCAATATCAATAATGGACTCAATGAGTGCTCTATTGGCTTCCAGTAGTGATGACGAGACCGAAACTGAGTCAAGCAGAGACTCGCAAAAAAGATCGAGAAATATTACAAAGAGAAAAGGATTGGACAGTAAGATGATGCTTTGGATGAAAAAGGAATAGGCTGAACAAGCGGTAGCTCGCTATCGCTCGCGACCGTTGTACAACTTGGCCCTCCGGGCGGGTAGCACTGTGACATATACTGCTATATACGCCATTACCTCCATCCTTGTCCCCCACCCCCACTCCCCGGCTGCGTTCTTTTCTGTAGTTTTATCGCGGTGCTGGAGCCTTCGGACCCAGTAATTGTGACCTAGGACCGGGAAACTTCACAGAGCACATCGGCAGCTCATGGGCTATCAGTTGGTGGTGGTTGCAGAATTTTCCGATGTGCCATTTAGGCTGTGCACAGTTCCGAAGAAAGCGGACACACAGACACATTTTAGCTCAATAGTATATACGATGGGGACAAAGCTGAAAAACTTTTATTTTTGAAATACAGTCTCCCAGCAATTCAATTTAAATATAAGGATTAGATAATTATATACACCACTTTCGAATGGGCCGTGGTTGGGGAAAGTGGTTTGTGGGATGCAAAACGCGTTGAGTCCTCGTCCCGCATTCTGGAAACACACTTTTTACACTTTAGATTGTAGTCATTATATTGTAGACTGTGAAAAGTGTGGCTGAAACGTGATATTTTATTGTGTTGTTTATTCTTAGGTAATATTATGATGTTATAGAGTACATAACCGCAACCGCGCGGAGCTCTATTTGTAAGCTCTGCAACCGCAACCGCAGAGCTGTGAAAAATGACAACCGCTACATCACTAATATCTACTATATAAAATCAAGTTGTGTGTCTGTCTGTGTGTGTGTCTGTTTATTAACTGTTGGGTCTCTAAAAAGAGTTGAATTGATTGGTTGGTTGGTTGGTTGGTAATTGGGGGACCGCAGGCCCTCCAATTACTTGGGGTTCAATTATTTGGTCAATAAAACTATAGTTATGAAAATCTTAAGCTTCACAAATCTTGACACAATGTGAAGCTCAATATTTTCATGGTTGCGTACTGTTCTATAGTTTAATTGCGGTGCTGGGGCCTTCGGCCCCAGTAATTGGTGGGGGGGGACTGGTCACATATATATTTTTGTTAATTTCTGATCACTCTCATCCACTATACAAGTTCGGTCGAAATCGGTTCAGAGACGTACGTACGTACTCATTTTGTAATGCAAAATTGGTACTGGTGTAACTTGCTTTATGTTTTATAAATTTTTTTTGAAGCATTTAGCAATAGCCTTCTATACAATAGTTATCTCTATTAAGAGTTACTTAGGAATATGTCGAAACCTTATAATTTTATTTAAATAAGCAGAGCCTTCGGTTCAATGCCCTACGGGCACTGCTTGTACTTCGCAAACTCGCCTACGGCGAGGGCACATTCGGTGCCTGGGTTACCCCTTTGGGGGAGGTCATTCTCCCTCTCCCCCAAACCCCCTCACCCCTTTATGCAACGTGGGGGCTAAACCCCTCCCCCATTACCCCCACCCCTCTCCCCCATTACCCTCACCCCTCTCCCCCATTTACCCACACCCTTCCCCCATTGCCCCCCAGGGGTGAAGGGGGCTGTCACCTTGCAACAATTGATCAACATTGCAATTGCATATATGTATTTTCCGGACAATGTGCAACTTTTTTTTCTTTTTTTTTTTAGTTTAACTTTAATTTTTTCTTTTTTTTTCCCACTTTTTCATGTATTTTTTTATTGGTATAGGATATATTGTTTTGCAGATCTCCTTACCATAGACATGATATGCTTGAAGTTGTGCAATGTAGGGCTGCCTGTCTTATCCCTAACCTGAGGAGATTGGGACACTGGGAAAGATTGAAAGAACTGGGTATATTTAGTTTTGAGATACAAGCAACTTTTTCTTATTAGAGTTTGCTGGAAGAGTTTTGATAAGGAAATTGCAGACTGAAGCTATGAAATTAGTTTTTAGTCATAGAGTAGTAGCTCTTTGGTGTGACTTGATATATTGTGTGTTAAATACCACCCTCTCTGCAGATTATATGAAATTATGCTCTATTGAAAAGTATATATTTCAAGCTAAATATTTTATTAAGCAGAGTCTAAAATCAAAGTTTGCCTTTTAAAAAAGAAATTGATAAACCAAAGATAGCCTACCAAAACTGAGATCAGACAGTTAGTTTCTCTCACTGTAAAAGATTCCTGACTAATATAACTATATTAATTTCAAATATAACACTGTTGCTATTAATTACGTACTTGAAATTTTTGGCCTATTAATTTGAGATAGTACCTTAGTAACGAAAAAAATATAATTATTAAAGAGTTGTTTTGTATTATTTGGTGGTTTGTAATGATAGAATAATGTAATGATAGAATGATTTAATGATATAACATTAATTAGGGGCCATTCCACATGTCTCATATAGGCTGGCACTTTTTATAAGGAAATAATAGGTGAGTTAAGTCGAGCCCATGTATTGCAACAAAAAACAGAGGGAATAATGCAAAATAGGACATTATTGTGTGGGTGAAACTACTTAGAATCTTCAGTGATTAGGGGAATTCATTATCTATTAGGCTTGTATTCGACACTTCACTCGTTGTAAGTGCATAATTATATGCATAATTATAGACCCTAATAATAAAAAATTTCATATTTAGGGGAATATTTTTGAATTACTTAATAATGAAGCGAGAAGCTCTTACATCTTCGTTAATTTTAGTCTGTTAATGGGGACTGTGGTGGTTAGGTACTGTTCACGCCTGCTTGGATGCACTGGTTTGGGGTGAGATGTCTGCTCATCCTTAGACAAAAGTTAATCCTTGGCTGTAATGACTCTCACGTTGAGGGGAAAATAAACTTTCAATCATTTACCTGAAAAAATCAGATTTTTGCCAGTCAGAAGCTAAGTCATCCTACCAAATAGGTCTTAAGTATATTAAATCTTTATATTATTGACACTGTAAGTTAAAAAGATGCTAGTACTGTATTATTTCAATTTTTACATACGTATAATACATATTATAACGCCCTCAGTGAACAAAACAGTACGTAATGAAAATATTAGTTACACATAATAACAATGATTTCATTTTCAAAAATAAAGTTTAATATAGAATAATACCATTATACACGTATAAATAATACATATTACAACGTCATTATAGTGAACAGAACAGTAGGTACTGAAAATGTTGGTTACACAATAATAACGGATTTAAATGTCAAAAACGGTTTAATAGAAAATAATACTATTATCCACACTGTGTGTATATATATATATATATATATACTGTATATATATAAAACTGAAATATATAACAGAAACTGATAGGCCTATTTTGGAACTCTAATGGAATAATACTAGAAAATAATGGAAAAAGGCAAATTAGTCACTTTATGACGAAAAAGGCACTTTTTCTTGTAAACGTAAAAATAGACAAAAAAAGGCATTTATGGTAATTTACCTAAACATTTGGGATCTAGTCATTACGTTTGATTGTACTGATACTAAAAAACTAGAGACCTTCAAAATCATTAAAACATGATACCCAGATCTGACCAATTCTGATGATGCAGAATGGGTGATAAATATTTTATGTGGTACTGTAGCAATTTTAAAATAACAGGCGAGTCAAGTCAAGACCATGTATCAGAACAAAACAGAGGGAATAATGCATATAGAACATTTTTGTGATGGAAGCTAGTAGTTAGAACCTGTTTTCAAATCATTTTGGCTGGTCCTACTGAAGAGCAAGATAAGAATGCAATAAAATCTGGTTTTTATGGGGCAGAAGCTACCATGAACTAATTTGGGTCAAGAAGACTGTAACACATAGAGAAGTGTAGGGTTGAGATACAGAAAAACTTTTTTGTTTTAAATCACAAAGTACAAGAATTTGGTAAATACTTGTAGTTATAAAGAGTAACGCAGGCAATGGGGGGAGCCCAGGGGGCAAATGGGCTTCTGGATCTGCCCTTGACACATATAAGTGTGTGTGTGTGTGTACAGTGCTGTTGGTAACGATCTCTGGCTTGGGCCTCCACCCCCTTTGCAAAATTCTGGCTGCGCTCTTGGTTATAAATTGTGTAAACAATGATAAGTTATGTTTGTTAAAGGTCATTGCTGAAGAGAGTGAAAACTAAAAGTAAATAGGTAGAATATGAAAATAAAAACCCACTCTCATAGACAGAGTTTATTTCCACAACAGTTTCGACGCCCACTGGCATCCTCCTCGGGTGATACCCGAGGAGGATGCCAGTGGGCGTCGAAACTGTTGTGGAAATAAACTCTGTCTATTAGAGTGGGTTTTTATTTTCATATTTTGACCTTCACGTAGGAAAAAAGGTGAAGTTTTTTTTGCATTTAAATAGGTAGAACATGATAAAAGATGTCTGTATTTAGCAAGTATGAGAATAAATTTGGAATTGAGTAACTTGGATTGTAATTTCCTGAATTTACAATACTGCATTGTTTTGAGTGTATACAAGTTGAGAGATGTGAAACTTTTTGGTGTGCCTAATTTTATTATGGATATCTAGTTTAGCCAAAAATCTTTGAGAAGGAGGTAAATCTGTTTAAACTAACCTGAAAAAGATGTGAATTTATCATCTTGCAGTTAACTGAGGAATAAGTTTGAAATGTGGGTGAGTTTGTGTTAGAAAATTAGTCACTGTATTGTTATTTTTTGTACCAGTCATAGTTGACCTATTGTAGTATTTATAAAATAGAAAATCTATGACTGAACCATCCTTCATGAAAAATTTAAGGTGTCAAACAAAATGGCTAATGTATACTTCAGTTAATGTAGACCATGAGGTAAATTCTGGAAATAATGTATACTGTATTTTAACCGATATAAGTAGTTTTGTAAAGAATAAAGGGTTTAGTCATTGCATAGTTTTGAGAGAGAATGATTAAGGTGTGTCATGAAAAATATGTTTAAAATGTTTTCAATTTAGTTAATTTTAATGTTATCTTTCTTATTAGCTGGTGTTGGAAAACAACTTTATTTTATGGTGAATTGTAGGCTGGTGGGATCACCTGAAGATCAGGGCCCCCCCCAGCCTTCTTTAGTTAGCCTTATAAGACTAACTAACGAAAATATCACGACTTAACCTAACCAATCATTAGGCCAACTGTACGCCCTTCACGATTGGTTAGGTTAAGTCGTGATATTTTCGTTAGTTAGCCTTATAAGGCTACTAACGAAGACTGGGGGCCCTGATCTTCAGGTGATCCGGATGGTATTGCAGAAATGAATGAATACAATTGCTAAAATACTTTTACCTTTTGTAGTGTATGCACATCATTTGTGATAGGTGAACCTTTTGGTATGCATTATACTACTCCTATATTGTGGGGTTTACATAAAATATATGGAGCAAGTGTAGTTTACGTCCCCCTGACGCAAGAGGGGACACAAACTACACTAGGTCAAAGTTGGGGAACGTAAACTACACTAGGATCCTTAGGAGACGTTTTTTAAATGAATTCATCAAATAAAACGTTAAAAGAACGAAAATATTACGGCTTAACCCAATCACTCGTCAATATATATACACTGCATATACACACACACACACACACACACACATATATATATATATAAGCAAACAACCACAGGGAGATGTGAATATATCACGAAAGCGCTCGGACTTCGTGTTTCTTTTTCCTTTTCCCTGTGGTTGTTTGCTTATTAATAAGATCATGTGTTATTCTGTGATTTTAGTGTATATATATATATATATATATATATATATATATATATATATATATATAAATTGACGATTGATTGGGTTTAGCCGTAATATTTTCGTTAGTTTTAACATTTTATTCGATTAGGTATACGCGGACAAAGTTGGGAACGCAAATTACACTAGGATAATGTAGGGGAACGTAAACTACACTAGGATAATATAGGGGAACGTAAACTACACTAGGCACCACAAAGGGACGTAAACGACACTTGCTCCAAGTATATGTATATATATAGGCGACGCTGTAGAGGCGATAAAGGTTAATTCAAAGTACTTCTATAATTTTGCAAAAAGAAAGGAAAAACCTTGCGACTATTGAACCTTTGAAAAACGAAGGCAGTGCTTTATCTGATGATCTAACAGAAGTATTCGAAATATTAAGAGCTCAATATGAATCATCTTTCAGTATCCCAAAAATTGACAAACTGATATGCGATAGAAACGCGCGTTCTTTGAAGAAGAACTACAAGGGGAAAGTATAACAGACTTCGACTTTACGACAGATAATATTACACAAGCTATAGGGAAACTAAAAGCACACTCAGCGGCAGGATCGGACAAATGGAATGCCACACTGATCAAAAACTGCAAAAATGCAATCGCTGAGCCCCTATATTGGATATGGAGACGATCACTAGACACGGGAGAAATACCAGGCATCCTGAAGAGCGCGGACATAGTCCCAATATATAAAGGAGGAGATCGATCCGAGACTAAAAACTATAGGCCAGTGTCGCTTACATCTCATCTCACTAAAATATTTGAAAGAATAGTTAGACAGAAAATCTATGGCGTTTTGGAAACTCAGAAAAAATTTAATGTTAACCAACATGGGCTTCAGTCAGGCATATCATGCCTATCACAACTAATGGAACACAACAATAACATTATTGATGCACCTGAAAGTAATGAAAACTATGATGCAATATACACAGACTTTGCCAAAGCGTTCGATAAGTGTGACCATGGAATCATAATACATAAACTGAAATATATGGGAATAACAGGAAAAGTAGGGAAATGGATATATAATTTCCTTAATGAGCGGCTGTACAGTCGTTACAGTACAGGGAGTATCTTCATCAGAATCAGAGGTCCTCAGCTCAGTACCACAAAAAACGATATTAGCTCCACTACTCTTCGTAATCATGCTAACTGACATAAGTAGTATGGCCTCAAAATGTTGCAATGTTGATCATATGAGTGCCAGTGCCAACTCCCAGGGTACAAAAAAAAGGGGGAGGGGAACTCACCCATCAAGCTGGGAGAGTCCACCTAACCTCTTTGGGGAGAAGGTATATATATATGTGTGTATATATATATATATATGTGTGTGTGTGTGTGTTGTTTGGGTAGTGTCGAGACATACGGTTCTATTGTGCAGATAAATTATACTCATTGATTTAACCGGCTCTTTTCTCGTTTATAATTATAACCTGGTAGTTACTCACGATTAATTAGATTTATAAGACTCATTACAAACACGTTTGGAAAATAGTTTATGCCTTATTCACGACCTATATATAGGGTATATGGTATGTTTATATTTCTTGTACAGCTAGGTTTTTAGAAATATTAAACTTTAAGAAGTGCATTCGTTTTTAAAAATAATTTTAGCCATCACTTTTAAACGCCTCAAATCCATGACAATTATTTTAATTACAGGACCGCCACGGAGTTAGACCGTGTTATAAACACTTTCGGCGAAAGGAGAACGAGTGCTTCGCCGAACAGTCCGCCCAGCGGTGCAGAGGTTACAGTAATGAATCACAGTCAGCGATCCCAAATTTTCAGACGAGCTAATGTGAGGGTTTGACCCCGTATAGTATTTTTAGAGTAAGTAGACTTTTCTACAAGGTAAATTATGCTCATTGATTTAACCGGCTCTTTTCTCGTTTATAATATAACCTGGCCTTATTCAACGACCTATATATATAATATATATATATATATATATATTATATATATATATACAGGGTGTACATAAAGTCAGGACCTATTTTTGTGAAGCACTTGGAAATTAATGGAATTCAATCATAAAATGATAAAGTGGTAACATTTATTAAATAATTACGCATATAATTGCTCTAACCCCATCAATTACGTCCACATTATCATTGTGTCGATCACTCTATCTATTTATATATAGAGACATACTGTATATAGATATATATAGAGTATGCAGGGGATAACGTGTCTCAGTCCCAGCTATGGTAGTTGTCTTACAATTAACAGTCCCAAGTGCAAGTTACGTTAACACCTCCACATAAACTACCCTGGACTAAAATAACATACGTGAAGCCCTTACCAAAAACCATTTAAAAGGTGTGATTTGAAAGCTCTCTGTGTGTGTCTCTGTATGTCTCTCTGTGTGTCTCTCTCTGTGTGTCTCTCTCTCTGTGTCTCTGTCTCTCTCTGTGTGTCTCTGTCTCTGTCTCTCTCTGTCTCTGTCTGTCTGTCTGCCTGCCTGTAACTCTTGTAACTCTCTCTCTCTCTCTCTCTCTCTCTCTCTCTCTCTCTCTGATCACACCGCATGGCAATGTTGATCATATGAGTGCCAGTGCCAACTCCCAGGGTACAAAAAAAGGGGGAGGGGAACTCACCCATCAAGCTGGGAGAGTCCACCTAACCTCTTTGGGGAGAAGGTATATATATATGTGTGTATATATATATATATATATGTGTGTGTGTGTGTTGTTTGGGTAGTGTCGAGACATACGGTTCTATTGTGCAGATAAATTATACTCATTGATTTAACCGGCTCTTTTCTCGTTTATAATTATAACCTGGTAGTTACTCACGATTAATTAGATTTATAAGACTCATTACAAACACGTTTGGAAAATAGTTTATGCCTTATTCACGACCTATATATAGGGTATATATGGTATGTTTATATTTCTTGTACAGCTAGGTTTTTAGAAATATTAAACTTTTAAGAAGTGCATTCGTTTTTAAAAATAATTTTAGCCATCACTTTTAAACGCCTCAAATCCATGACAATTATTTTAATTACAGGACCGCCACGGAGTTAGACCGTGTTATAAACACTTTCGGCGAAAGGAGAACGAGTGCTTCGCCGAACAGTCCGCCCAGCGGTGCAGAGGTTACAGTAATGAATCACAGTCAGCGATCCCAAATTTTCAGACGAGCTAATGTGAGTGGTTTGACCCCGTATAGTATTTTTAGAGTAAGTAGACTTTTCTACAAGGTAAATTATGCTCATTGATTTAACCGGCTCTTTTCTCGTTTATAATATAACCTGGCCTTATTCACGACCTATATATATATATATATATATATATATATATATATATATATACAGGGTGTACATAAAGTCAGGACCTATTTTTGTGAAGCACTTGGAAATTAAATGGAATTCAATCATAAAATGATAAAGTGGTAACATTTATTAAATAATTAAGCATATAATTGCTCTAACCCCATCAATTACGTCCACATTATCATTGTGTCGATCACTCTATCTATTTATATATAGAGACATACTGTATATAGATATATATAGAGTATGCAGGGGATAACGTGTCTCAGTCCCAGCTATGGTAGTTGTCTTACAATTAACAGTCCCAAGTGCAAGTTACGTTAACACCTCCACATAAACTACCCTGGACTAAAATAACATACGTGAAGCCCTTACCCAAAAACCATTTAAAAGGTGTGATTTGAAAGCTCTCTGTGTGTGTCTCTGTATGTCTCTCTGTGTGTCTCTCTCTGTGTGTCTCTCTCTCTGTGTCTCTGTCTCTCTCTGTGTGTCTCTGTCTCTGTCTCTCTCTGTCTCTGTCTGTCTGTCTGCCTGCCTGTAACTCCTTGTAACTCTCTCTCTCTCTCTCTCTCTCTCTCTCTCTCTCTCTGATCACACCGCATGGCAATGTATCCATATAACGTTAATAAAAACCGAAACTCGAGAAAATATACTCTCTGCCTTCCGCTCTATCCCAAATCCTTTTCTCTTAGTAACCTCTTAATACAAACTAATCTATCATATTTTGCGACTTTTTAACTCTGGTAGGATTCAATTCCATTCCTATAGTGTAAGATACTTAAATTCATATGTATATTATGCCATATGATGTGCGTAATAAATAATCATTTTTAAATAGTTGGAGCGTTCAAGGTCATCTGTAATAATTTATAGACTACCCCTCAAGCCCACTCTCAACACTTAGATTCCCCTAAGACACAGGCGTCTTCAAGTAACATGAATGCGTAGAGATCTAAGGTGTTAGATTCCATATTATATAATTTATGTGCTAGGTTTAAGAACGCTGGCATTGAAGGATGGAAGTAAGGGACAGTAAAAGCGATAATAGGTTTAATGAAGGAAGTGGAATGAGGATGGAGGTAAGCGTTGCTATGTCGAAGGAAACGAGGTTGGGTGGGGAATTACGAAGGGAGGAGGAAAGGGAGCCAGAGACTATTAATCTAATTCTGCCACCACGTTCTCCTAATATGAATCCGATTGAAAACCTTTGGGCAATAATGATTAACGAATGGGAGCAACGCAATGAAAGAACATTTGAAACACTTTTAGCTCACACGAGGAATAGTTGGGAGAGCTTACGCCAAACACCAAACATTCCCTACAATCTGGCATCTTCTATGCCGCAACGATTGCAAGAAATTATTGATGCCGAAGGAAGCTATACGAAATACTGATGTTAAAGCTATGACGTAAATGTGTATTGAATATATATTTATGGTAATATAGAATTTTATTATATTTTTATGTTTGACATCTATAAAAGTATATATTGTGACCATGAAAGAACTTTACTTATCCTTAGTTAGAATCTTTTCTTGCAATGTCTACGCTCGTGGAGATGATAATATATGCATTGTTGAAACAAACTATCAGAAGGTAATAGTTTCAGGAAAAAAATAAAAACTGGCAACATCGAGGCCATCACATGTTTATGGGAATTGTCATATGATATGCTACCAATAAACTCTTATATACTACTAAATACAGTATACTATATTACGTAATAATTACGATGAACAAATCAAATGCAAATTTCTCTGATTCACGGCCCACCAGTCTTGCTTTAGACTAATGACTTTTATAAAATGGAAAAGGTTTAACATAGTTCGCTTAATAGGTTACAACTTAAAACAATGGATAAACTATCTGTTAGTGAGACGACCGTGACTTCATCGAAATGCGAGCGCGTGAGAGGTTCACTGAGGAATTTGGTCATTAGATTCTTCACGTAGGATATGTATCACAAACAACAATATTGACAACAATTACTTAATATCAATCATTGCATTTGAGCAAATAATTTAGACCTGCGTCAAAATAACTTAGGTATCATGCCATGATTTGGGATATTTGCCGAATTAGTCGTTCTCTATAGTCTACAGTATATATTGAGACGGTATAATGTAATGCCCAGCTAATATTATGATGACTAGGATTGCTCCATAACCATCCCAACATCCCGAAACTTGGTCATTCTGCTTCTTAATCATTTGTATTTTAAACATTAAAATGTAGCAGAAGTGACGTAATAATGGACGTTATGTGCACCAATCCGAACACACCTCCGCTGCCATAAGGACTGCCCATTTTATACCTAACAGACGAGCTTGGGACGAGACAGAGGCGTGAGACTTCTTGTAAGCACTGTACATGCTGATTATTTCGTTTATTAAATAAATCGTGCTTCAACTTGTGTTTCACTTTGCGCGCGTGCGTATGTACAGTAAAAGTTATGCCCCGCCCACTGTAAGACCGGGGACGTGATTCATCCCGTTGCCTGGGCAGGCCTCTGTCCCCGCGTTCTCAGTTGACTTCTGTATACCCTTGAGCTCAGACGTGTATTCTCTCCCGCGTAGAAGAAAATGGTCACCTTTAATAACGCGTGTTCAACATTTATGAAGTGGTATTCAGTAAAAGGCGTAGATGTAGTGGATACTGAAAAACTCCCTATCCCAGCCTCCTTTGACTCTTTTAAGGAAGCATTGAATCGTGCGAAGGGTCAGGCTATTCAAATACTCTACGGATATTCTGGCGAGGGGGTTGTAGGATTTCGCAGTACAGACGATGTACTGAAGTATGTTGTAGAACTAAGCTTTATAAAGGCACACGTGCACCGTGTGGTAGAAGAAGCGGCACGCTCAGAAGCTAAACAGCAGTTATGGGTAGTGAGCCTTGTGGATGAGTGGTGTGATAAACGGTATTATATCATGCTACACCATGTCGATTACTTATACCCTACGACTGAAAATGTGAATCTCGTTATCATGGACAATCTTAAGTATTTTGACCACTACATTAATATATATCATGATGAGGTTTGTAGTGAGGTTGTGGCTAAAGGGTTATGTGAGTTTTTAACAGATTTTAGAGATGAGTATCGCCTGTTAAATAAAAAGCCTAAATATGAACATATGTTTCTCTCTAACAGCGCCCCGCAGTGTGAAGATTTTTAGGAGAGATAGAACATTATAAAATGTGCCTAGTTCATGAAATTTACCCTGAGGAAAACTGTCTGGTGCGTATTCGGGGGAGTGGTAGTGATAAAACGTTAAAACCGAAATTAGTTCTTGTACCGGAAAATTTCTCAAAACGCCTACCCAGTATAATGGGGTACAACAATTCATGTTGGGCCAGCTCCGCACAGGTTTCATTAGATTATGGTGCGACTCGCACCTCACGGATCATACGGGTTCGAACAAACCCATTCACGTATCATGAGGGTGAGTCAACCGCCCATCGAACCGTTCCTGCCTACCTGCGTGCAATAGTCATCTCGATGAATACGATGGAACTCCCTTTGAGAAGCATTCTCAACGCCTCGTACGACGTCTCCGTGACGAGGTCGTTGCGAGTGTTCAGGCGGGAAACCGGCACCATTAACTGTGTGCTTGAAACGAACAGTAGACCTGCGAGCAAGCGCAACGTTATTTATTTAAATCTTGAGGAGATGCATAAACTCTTCGCGGTAGTTGAGAGGTGGGCTGAGGACCGCTATAAAATACCAGCTGACGTAGGTATAATAAGAGAGGTGATTAGTGAAGCCTCCTCATATACCGTTGTTTGTACATTGAGTGTAATAACAATCAACCATGCGTTGATGTACGACTGATGTGGAAGAACACAGCTGATAATGGCGTTCTTGTTCCTACATGAAACCGTTTCATCCTCGACAGAATGTTTGAGATCGTTGGATTCCGTAAGCTGAAGCCTATATTAGACACACGTATCTCAGACATGATTTACTTTGACACAATACTTGAATACGCTTACGCCGCGCTGCTCGACGGATTTGTTGAATGTAGGAATGTGCAGGGAGAGAACGGGCTAGCTCTGGATGCGTATTTAAAAGGCTTAGACTCTTCGAAATATCCGGAGCTTTGGTACAAAACGCTTGAGAGGTACAGAGCTGAGCTCGCCTACACTGTTCACCCTGAAGAAATGTACCTCTATATAGTAGAGAGCTGCCGTTACGACTTGGAAGATTATTTCTATTGCTGCTATGCCGGGTGAAGAAGAGTTCACGATTGAAAAGTTCGGTACGTTAAGAAAAAACCCCTCGATTGGAAAGGCATGATTATAAGCTTGTATTTAATGACATAGTTAACGATGACGTTTTTGTGCGTGCTTTTGATCGCGTTCTAGTGGCGCTTAAAGACAACTTACCTGCCGAGTGTAAAGTGGGTACAAAAATAGTGTTGAATGATATGAAAGCCCTTTACGTCGAATGTAAACCGCCGTATCAGTTAAGCGGCGAGTTGATGCTTGAGCGGTTTTCCACATCGTGCAGAGTAATGCCGATGTTGATGTAGTATCAATCAGCATTGAATTTACCGTTTTGTACCGTAGAACGTAAAAACAATATATATTTTTACTGTAATATTTTGCTCATACTGCGTTTTGTACGATTATATATAATTAATATAAATATATATATTTTTCTAATATTTGGTTAATACTATGTTTTGTACAATTATATATAATTAATATAACTATATTTTCCCTGTACTAATATTTGATAATATAACTTTTGATATAACTATATATTTTTCTAATATTTGATTAATGCTGGCTTTGTATGATTATATATTTTCCATGTTTTGTACGACTATATATAATATAAATATATTTTTCTAATATTTAGTTAATACTATGATTTGCATGATTATATATTCCCCGTTCTATTATTTATCATATATATATATCCTATTGTATATCCAATAATTAATAAACAGAACGTTGTAATGGTGTTTTATTTATTCCTTGAACACGTTTATATCATTTTCTAAAACAGAGCAATTGAATAGATAAGTAACGAGGCTGACAGCTCAGCCAACTGTAACATAAGCTTATTTAAAATAAATAACGAATCTGGCAACTCAACACCCAACTGGCTGAATAATAATTATATATATGGCGTTGTCTGGCAACTCAGCGGCCGACGGAGTGATATGAGCTCGCCAATCAGCCGAGTGAACGCCCAACTCTGGGCTCCCAGCTCTGGGTCCTCTTCCTCTCTTGCTATCTCTTTCTGCTCCTTTGGGGGGTGAGGAAACCCCTTCCTCCCCAAAGAGGCGCCCTTAGGATAGGCTTGACCCTTTGGGGGGGTTCAGCTTGGGGGATAACTCCAGGTTGCATACCCCTTGCAGTCCCATTTCGGGAATGGCAACAAAGGGGGTGCCTTGGCAACGAGGGGGTGGGACTTAGCAACGAAGGGGGTGGGGGTGAGGGTTGGTAACAAGGGGGAGTGGAACTCTTGCAACAAAGGGGGTTGGGGTGGCACTCTTGCAACAAAGGGGGTGGGGTGGCACTCTTGCAACATTGCAACATTACGTAATATTTTGCACTTGTATTGCACTCAACCCTTTTGCGGCTATACTACTCGCATCCCATGGTTGCGGTACGTCGACGATATTTTGTGTATCTGGCCCATGAAGCGTGATCTGTATGACTTCCTCCTTCAGTTAAATAATCTAGTCCCCTCCATTAAGTTTACTTTAGAAGTGGAACAAAACGATTCAATCCCGTTTTTGGACGTGCGTGTACAGAGGGAAAGCCCAGGTTTTAAGTTTAGTATTTGTCGGAAAAAAACAATTTGTCCTACGTACACTTTTACTCCGGACATGACACCCCCATCAAGAAAGCCATATTATCTTCAATGTTTCTCCGCGCTCTTAGGTTCGCCAGTCCGGAATACATGGATGCCGAATTAAAAAATCAACAGTATTGGAAGTGATTTGTGTTACCCACCTGCTTTTTTGGAATCTTGTCTTAACAAGGCCAACCGAACTTTCTGTCGTGTGAATAATAACCCTCGCACTTTGTCGAAGAATATTTTAGTACTTCCATTTTTCCCAAGCTTTTTAGGCATTGCTAATGTACTTAAACTTTTGAATATTAATGTAGTGTTTTCATATGACAATATTGTGAAAAATATCAGTAAAAAATAACCCTACCAATAATTCAGGCATTATCTACAAAATTGGTTGTAAACAATGTGATCCTTTTACATTGGATAGATGGGAAAGGATTTGCACACGCGTGTAAAACAGCATCGATATTCCGTTAGAACGGGACAATCATCCAGTGCCCTTTTCGTGCCATTACTCAACTTACAAATAATTTCAATATTAGCCAGGGCCTTTTTTCGCTTGATCCTATTGTTTTGAATTCGTTCAGAACGGATTTAGACAAGAGGGGCAAGACTCTGGTAGCTTTTCCTTGTAAATTTGTATGCTCCTCTTACAATTTTTATTTTTCTATTTTATTTTTTTTGTGACCTATATACAGGGTGTTTCAGGAGGAAAGGTCAATACTTCGGGAGGTGATAGTATCGGTCATTGTGAGAAAAAAAGTTCATATGAATATGTGTCTAATTCTGAATGGTTACGGAGATAGAGCTGTTTGAATCTGATGCGCGCGCAGCTCTTCCTCCCCCCGCGGTGGTCCCATTCAATGGCCACCAAGGTCTCCAGACCTTTCTCCGTTAGATTATTGTTTGTGGGAGTGGATGAAAAGTCAAGTTTACAAAAGAAAGGTGGATACACGAGACGAATTGCTCTCGCGCATTTTGGATGCTGCTGCCTGCATAAAGGAATGTCAAGATCAACTCAGACGAACAACACGCGATTTTCGCACACGAGTTGCACAGTGCATTGAGGTTGACGGTGGGATTTTCGAAAACGTATTGTAAACTGTAACAAATTTGTCATTTCTGTATCTGATACCATTCAAAATGCCAATGTTTAAACATTAAATGTTAGAAACAGTAATTGGTTTCTCTTTCTTGATTACCATTAACAATGCTTTTGTATTTGTAGATTCAAACAGCTCTATCTCCGTAACCATTCAGAATTAGACAAATGTTCATATGAACTTTTTTTCTCACAATGACCGATACTATCACCTCCCGAAGTATTGACCTTTCCTCCTGAAACACCCTTTATAGTCTCGAACTTGTTATTTATTTCATTGTTCCCGAGGATGTCATCAGACGAAAGCACTTGAGCACTATTCTGTGTTTCCTTTTCCCTTCGTGGTTATTTTCATCATAAATATTATTTATGTGTTACTTTCGTGAAATAATTATCATATATATATATATATATATATATATATATATATATATAGCTTGTAGTAATGTCTAATTAAGAATTAAAATGTTTTGTTTATAAAAATTTAATGTTTGTTTAATAAAAAAGATAATAATGTTTAATAAGAAATGTAATTACGTTAAATAATTGTTTGATTATTAAATGCGAATTGGCAACACCCCGAAATGGTCTAGAGGCAGAGAAAAGCAGAATGGCCAAAAAAGGACAGTTATCGGACGGCTGTTAGCCGAATAAGGTGTTTTTTTTTGTATTACGATGTTTTTGTAAAGTTAGAATATTCTTTCGTGTGTGTCTCTGACTAAAATGCCAATGTTAATTCCCCCCTCGCATTACCCGGTTATCTAAAAGTGTTTCGGTATAAATAAAAAGTAATAAAGTATAATTAATTGTATAATTAATCCCCCGATCTCTTTTGCATTATTCGAAAGTGAAATGGCCTCCTCTCGGTCACGTGCTACCCTTTTTTATATAGTACAGCGAAGCGAATGTAAAGAGAATGATAAAAGATAAAGAGAGAAATTTAATGAAGTAACGTAACTAATAAAAATTGTAAAAGAGGTTTCGTAAAATGGGGTTCACGACAAGCTTGTTATCTACGCCAGCATGATTGGCTGTATTCCAAAAGCCATTCGGCCACTCATCCATTCGAAGTCAGCCCGAGAGGCCAACGGCTGGTTTCATTATGCTCCAAGAAGCTCCAGCGAGAAGAAGTGGCTCTCTCCAGTTATGCCTTTAATAAATCCTTGACTTTTATACTTGCCCCTTGACCTTTAAATACTTGCATGAAGACATACAATCATATACATACAAGCAATCATACACTTATATGCAAACATAAATACATACATGTTAGAATAGCTCACCCTACTCCCCCTTTGGTGGGTTTACCCCCGACCCCATTCATGCATGCATGACCCCTCTCTCCCACTCCCCATCCTGTGCAACGGTGCAGGGGTCTGGCAGTGTTGCAAGGATCTGGGTCTGCAATATTGCAACAACAATCAATATTGATCATATTGCGTGCAATTGATTTGCACTCGACATTTTTGCGGGTATACTTCTCGATCTTTAGTACAAGAACTAATTTGAGAACAGAATCTGAACTCTGGGCATCCTATATAACTCAGTCCCTTAGAATTGAAAAATGACACGAGTAGTTAGTTCTTTGAGGTTTGACAACGTCACGCAGGACTGTCTTTGAGAGTTCAGCTTTTTTCACTATTTTCTGATTTAATGTACTTACGACCTTTATTTTCATGCAGGAAGGATGGTCCAAAGGCGGACGCCCACAAAAATGTACGCCCTCCTCCTCCATAGAAGGAGAATGGGAGAACCGAAATCAAAGTTCAAAGTTTTCCAGATTCCCAGACACGCTGCGTTTGAAAGATTGGAGATCATAAATAAAGGGAAAGATGGATTGAGGGAAGTTGCTCTAGAGATAACCGGTTGAGTAGGTGAAAGATCGAGAATACACATTTTTATCTGATAATCGAATCTTTGGCGAATCGAAGAACATATTTTGCACGATTCTGGGTAGAAATATAAGAGTAAAAATCAGGAGTTGAATAGCTACGGTACCTTCTGAAAGCTTCCTCTCTGCTGCGGATACCATTAGAACAAGCAAAGTTAAATCAATGTTTTGTTTTATGCATTAGTAGTAGGAAAATAATATGGAGTTTACGCTTCTATGCCAGGGAGAATCACCTCCGTGATGCCCTCAGCTCAGTCAGAAGGGCTCCAGCCACGGAAACAATAATCATTCAATGGGAAATCAAAAAAGTACTGCCTTTGGGCTTCCCAAACTGCGGCGCCAAAGGATCCAAAGACCGAACTGGAGCGATAGGACAGGAAACAGATATAAGATTGGGGTCGGATGAGCCCAACGAAGAAAAAAGTTGGACAGAGTATGAAGAAGGATGAGTGGTGATAAATAAATCCAGAATGCTGGACCTATCTCCAAGGCGATCGGGGATACCAGTAGGGTGCTGTATAATCTCATCTAGGTTATTAAGGATAGAGAAGGTGTAAGCTAGTTCACCAGGGATGTCGGTGAAATGGGAGGAAAGCGAAAGGTGATGGTGAACATTGAAATCACCTAAAATGGAGATTTCGACAAAAGAGGGGGGATAGAATGTATTCCACTTTCGCCAAAAGTGAGTTAGTCAAAGAATTTCGTCATTCGTCATTCGAATTCCGAGAATGTGTGTAATTAATTCAATTAACGACCTAATAGATGTTACGCAGTAAGAGCGAGACATTACGTTAACGATAAGTTAACATAAAATCAACGTTCGTAACACACTCACACACACACACACACAATCTACGAGAACGTTCTGTACTCATAAAGAAGCAACTATACTCCTGCATGTGGCTCGTGAGGATGCCTCAGAATTGGCATCCGGCCATCGGCAATGAATATATGTACATTAGTATGAAAATAACCAGACACAAGGTTCAAATTTGGCTGACACGTTTTCTTTTCAGTATGATTTAACGTTAACTGTATGAATTTGCCCTCGTAACAACCAAAAGGGCCATATATGAATTAATTAATTTATTGGGGTTGTTTAACCGCCTTATCTAAGGTCATATGACGGAGTGGACCTACAGCTTTACGTGAGATTCGAACCACGGGTCGCTCCATAATCTGGGGGCGGAGGACGGTCTCCCATCCAACTACTACCCAGACCCAATGTCGCTTAACTTCGCTGATCTCCGAAAAGCGGTGTTACGACATTGACCATGACGTAGCCTGGCCATATATGAAAGAGAGGGCTTTCAGTTTAACGTGGGATCCAAACCACAGGTCTTTACGTCATCTCAACGTAGAGGACGGTCACTCATCCAACTACAACATAGACCCAACGTCACTTAACCTTGTTAATCTAACGGAAAGCAGTGTTCCGACATGGACACGAGGGGAGCCCATTCATAAAAAACAAACACATCAACTTTACATTTTTTGTTTTTATTTTAACAAAAATTTTGAAACTGGAATATTTATTTTATTTAATTTGGCCCTTAAACTTTGAGCTTTACTGGGCTCTTAATTAAAATAAAACATGGTCATGATTAATAATACGGGGCTCCAATAAACCTTAGCCCCCCCGCCCATGACCTAAACCATTAGAGGTACAGTAAAACTAAACATACCTTACAAAAGAGAATGTAATCCTGCATTTAGTGAGAAACAATTAAAACTTGGTGTTCCCGCCATTGGCTTCCAAGACAGCCTGAATTCGCTTCGGGTAGCTTGCTAAAAGTGACGTGAATAGATCTTGATCGTTACGCAAATTTGCTAAAACAGTTTCAATGTGTTGCGTCATTGTATCCTTCGAAAATCGATTTGCTGCAGGTTCTTGAAACAAGAGACATTCAAACTTGTCCTTTATAACTGATCCAATGTGTTCACAGACGTTCAGGTCAGGAGAATTTCCTGGCCATTCTTCATTTCCAAAGAAATCGATCTCATTGGTTCCGTAACAACTGTTGAGTGGCTAATGCCTTAAAGCAGGGGGCCTTATCGTGCAGAAGTGTGACCTGATCGACATCCATATCATTGTTTGGTTTTTTTAGAAAAGGAATGACATGCTGGGATAGAATAATATCACGAAAATACTGTCCATCCCAACTCTGACCTTTGCAGTGAACAAAACAAACACACCAACACAGTCTGGACTTTTTAATAATTCGCGATAATGTTCATTGTCATCGATTTCATCTGGTGTTGTGGCCCACACTCGATCATTTTGGTAGTTAGGCCGACGTGTTACGTAAACAAAAAATTCATCGGCGACAGCTAAATGCATGAAATCACCCACATCCCAATCTTCAAGATAATGGGCAAACCACATTCTGTCATCGATGTTAAGTTGAGTTTTTCTTGGCTTTGGAAGTTCATGCCAAGGCTTTAAACCTTGCCTATGACGGTACAGTCGAATGATCTCACCACTAACGATCTTTCCTCTCAACACTTCGATCTCTCTAGAAAGTTTAGCACAGCTGTTTTTCCGCTTACGCGTACCGATTTCAATGATGTCCTTTGTTTCCTGAGAGAGTGGCAAATTTGGGCGGCCAGATTTGGTTGTATCCATTTCACATTCATCCAAAGTTTTATTCCAATTTCTTTTGACGAAGTCCTCACTTCTTCACAACTTTTTGGCAACCCATGAACGTGTTATAAAAGTGGCTCCAGCATCACGAGCTTCCCGAAATGTTATTGCTTGTATGTGATCTATCACACGTTGCCTCTCCGAATCACCAATTAATTGAGAAGCCATTATATTATCACTTTATCAGCTAGAGTAATTTTAACACCTGCAATAAATAAAGAATTTTATATATTTTTATAATCACTAAAAACTATTTCGATATAAGTAAACATGTAAGCTGCAAATGGGGGGGCTAAGGTTTTTTGGAACCCTTACCTAAATCATGAATAAGAATTATGAATTAAGGTATGTATTAATCTTAAATGGTTATTATTATAAATATAAACAAATACAAAGTCATTGTTGAAAGATATGATACCAATACTTACAAAGCATTAGACATTGAATAGACAACCAATATTAGACATGAGAGATGAACAATAATAAGTAATGTACATTTAATCCTAGATTTCACACGAGAAATGAATAAATAATAGTAATGTACATTTAATCCTAGATTTTTATTAGTATTCCATTATTAACTTATTAGTGCCGAGAGGTCTTTCCCGAGACTGAATAAAATCGTCTGACGTTAGCCAGAAAAATATCAGAAAAGTGACGTTCGGCACTAATGGGTTAAACGATGTTTGCTTAATCGAGATTTCAATTTTGTTTTAAACAAATTTACATTCACAATATTTTTTATATCAGCATTTAAATCATTCCATAGTTTCAATCCAATGAAAATGGGTAATTTTAATTTTTTTAAATTGAGGTATAACATGCTTTGCTTTACTATACTTCTGGTCTGATATGAGTGGATTTCTTCAGTTACAAAATATTTGTTTACCCAGGACCGGATCCAGACCAGTGCTCACCGATGCCAGGGCATCGGTCAGATAAGTTTTGGCATCGTTTCGCACTGGTCAGATTTTTTTGAAAATAGCGCCCCCTAGCGAGACTGCCTTGAAACGATACTCTGCTCGATTTCTGCTGGAAAATACATAGGAACTTATACTTCGCGCATGCGCCGTACACTTTTTCTCAAATGTTTTCAAGCGCCATCTTTGTATGTATTTACTACGTAAATAGCGCCCCCTAGCGAGACTGCCTTGAAACGATACTTTCTGCTCGATTTCTGCTGGAAAATGCATAGGAACTTATACTTCGCGCATGCGCCGTACACTTTTTAATTTCTCAAATGTTTTCAAGCGCCATCTTTGTATGTAACAGGTGTTTTGCAGTGCAGCTCTAATTTCACTTTGAATAAGTCTATCTTTTGTATTTTTTGTGTTATAATATTTTATATGCTAAAGTGAATCTGAGTGAACGTCGAGGTCTACAGAAAAATGAAAAAGGTACAAGCAAAGATCGGGACTTTCTTCAATACCAGTCGGTAAGTCGGATCAGACATTGATTTATTTTATGCTTGGAAAATCAGTCAAATTGTAGAGTACTATATTCAACTCTACTCCTCCCTACTGGGGGTCTCACAATGTCACCTTATCATTATCCATATTATTGGTCATTCTTTTCAGGGAAGTACCACCAGTACTTTCTTGCTCAACTGACATCTTAGATGATTTGGGTGACAGACCATCACAGAAAAGGAAGTTTGATGAAATCAGATATGACGCAGATGATCCAGTGTGCAAAATACAGAACACAGACACGACATGTGGGAAGAATTGATTTCTTATATTGTTGCCGTTAATCATAAGTTGATGGTTTTATGACTGGAATTAAGAAGAATATTGTTTTGAATTTTAGGTGAGGGCATAATATCATCAAACCTCAGGAATGACATCGGCCTGTATTATCAGTGTGTGAGCGATTTGAATGATGACAAGAAGTATGAGCTTTTGACTTCCCACTGGCAACCTCCTGCAAGATACAAGTTTCCAGGTACCAACAATTATGGCAGGAAGCGATTCTTCAATGGAGAATGGCTAAAGATGTATCCCTGGCTGGTGTATTCACCATCAGAATGTGGCGCATTTTGTTTAACCTGTGTGCTGTTTGGTATAGTAAGTGGCCACAACAGCAGCAAGTTGGACAAGCTGTACAAGTCACCTTTGACCAACTGGGTAACAGCTACAAATAAATTGGCCGAACATAATAGCAAGTCAGATTTCCACAAACACACAACACTTTTTGCTGATAATTTTCGCAGAATCATGTCCAACAAGTCACAACCAGTGAATCGACTTATTTCATCAGCAATCAGCAAGTGTGTCGTAGCAAACAAACAAAAAGTAGCATCAATGATGAAGACTGTGATCTTGTGTGGTAGGCAGAACTTCGCTCTTCGAGGGCCCATGAAGATGCTGAAGACGACTCGAAGAACAGAGGCAACTTCTTGGCACTGTTGCAGTTCCGCGTGGATGCTGGTGATGTGGTCTTCGAAGAACACTTGAAATCAGCTCCCAAGAATGCAACATATATATCAAAGACAATACAGAATGAACTGATCCCCGGAATCGCTGCCCACATTCAAGACGAAATTGTGAAGGAGATTAACACAAGTCCTCTGTTCTCCATTCTTGCAGATGAAGCTACTGATGTCAGCAACAAGGAACAACTTTCATTGTGTTGCGTTTTGTTGACAACACAGATTCTATTCGTGAAAAGTTTGTTGGTTTCTTTGAATGTGTGAATAGTGTCACTGGCAAAGCCATTGCTGACTTGCTGTTGCAAGTGGTTAGTGATCTCGGCTTAGATATGAAGAAATGCAGAGGCCAGTGCTATGATGGAGCAGGCAATATGGCTGGACAAGTCAAAGGTGCAGCAGCTTTGATAGTACAGCAGTATCCAAAGGCACCTTATGTCCACTGCCAGTCTCACAGATTGAACCTGTGTTGTAAAAGCCTGTGCTTTACAAGAAGTACGCAACATGATGGGCACGTTGGAGGAAGTGGAGCGTTTCTTCAAGTTCTCACCGAAAAGACAGCTGCTGCTTGAAGAACAGATGAAGGTGTGTTTTTTCCTTGGTATAGTCAGTACATTTTCTATTGTAATGGCTGTGTGTTGTAATAGTGAATTTAATGCTGTGAAATTTATTTTAAATTATTTTATTTTTTCATACATCTAATCTGAAAATTATTGCTTTCTGTTTTTGTCACTCAGGAGGAGTGTCCAGCCTCTAGTCATCATAAGCTGACCGATATTTGCCGAACTAGATGGGTCCAGCGTTTGAATGCCCTAGATGTATTCGAAGAGCTACTGCCCGCCGTGGTTTCAACCTTGACTTGCATCGAGGATAACGTCACTCATAACTGGGACAGTGAGTCATCAACAAAGGCCAGTGGTATGCTCCACCAAATTGGAACATTCCAGTTTATCTTCACTTTTGTTGTGACAAAGAAAGTTTTGTCATACACCCGTGGTATCACAGTCAAGTTGCAGGTAAGGAGTCTCGACACAAAGAAGGCATATGACAGTGTTGGTGAGGTCCTTGGGGTTTCTTCAAACAGTCAGAGACAGTGTTGACTCAAAACATTCTGAGTGGTTCAAGGCTGTAAAGGAAATAGCTGAAGACCTCGACAAAGCAGTGACAAAGCCCAGGACAGTCGGCCGGCAAAAAAACAGAAACAATGTCCCTGCAGAAACTACGGAGGATTATTTCCATCGCAGTGTGACTGTGCCATTCTTGGATCATCTCCTGGCAGATATTGGATCAAGATTCAAAGATGTCCAACAGAAAACCAATTCTGGGATTTTCAGGTTTGTGATGGAATTATTTAGCTATAGGGATAATTTGAGAATGATAATTAAATTGATGGACTGATATGTACTCTCTCTTACTGTTACATGAAATTGACAACTGGTTTATTAATTTTAGGTGTTCCTGCAAAGATGATAGAACAGCCAGACACATGGAACCCAGAGTTCCAGCAGTTCTGTCAGACCTACCAAGATGACCTTCCCAGTCCCAATACTCTGTCTGCAGAGCTGGATATGTGATAATACTACTGGGAGCGGCGCCATCAGGCCAACTGTGACATACCAGACTCTGTGCAGTCAACTTTACACTCCATGGACAAGGTCTTATTCCCAAACATCTGTGCTGCACTCAAGGTATTGGCAGTCATTTCAGTCACCACCTGTGAGTGTGAACGTTTAGTTTTTAGCCATGCGTCGACTGAAAACGTATCTGAGGAGCACCATGAAAATGATAGGATGAATGGTTTAGCTCTGATGCATGTCCACTACGGGCGAAAGCTCGATGTGGATGTTTTGGTTGAGAAGTTTGCACGGCTCCACCCAAGAAGGATGGAGCTTGTTGATATTATCAGTGACAAACATTAGAAAGGATTTATTTTGTAAAATAAATATTTTGAAGTAAATAACGAATCATGTCTTCTTTAACATTTTGGTATGCATTTAATGAAATGGCACTAGTCAGATTATGGGTCTGGATCCGGGCCTGTTACCCATTGTAAGTTGATGATTTTGTTCTTACATTCGTAAATAAAATAAAATATGCCAGTTTGATTACATCTTTGAGCTTTCGTAGTTTTAGCTCTTTAAATAATGCACTAGAGTGATCAAGGAAATCAGCATCAGATAATAACACTGAACAACAAAATAGAACTGTTTTCCCTCCTTCGAGTGAATTTATGTGATTCTAATGTACTTTTTACGCTGATTACAAATTTGAAAACAGAATGTTTCTATCACCCACCAATTTCGGAATAAATACAAATGAAAAATGATAGATTTTCTTACTCTTTTGATATATTTAATCTTACAAAAAGATTACCTTACCTAAATATTTTTGCAGCTGATTTTCGTTTATAACTAATACTTGGGGCTTCTCTTGTAAGTGTCAACAGTAGTCGACCAACATAGTGGGGCTATATCTTCCTTGGTACCGCTTTCCATGGTTGATATATCTTGATGAATCTTTCACCATGCTCATCGCTGAGAGCGCCCAGATTTGATGGGATGAGTTCAGGTGGGAATGCAGGAAATGCATTTTTAAAGATATGTTGCACCCCATGGCTTGGTAAGCACTAAGCATTTGTCCCATAAAGGAAGCATAATTTTCCGATTTGACGCTACCAAGGAAATTCGTAGTCACTTCTTTAAAAGCTTTCCATGTTGTTTTTTCAACCTCATTCAAAGACTCATCAAATGCAGTTCTTTCATCACATCTCTAATCTGTGGGCCCACAAAAATGCCTCCTTTGATTTTCGCTTCTCTAATTCTACGGAACTTCTGTTTTAGATATGTATAGAAATCGAGGTCCGTCCTTATTCATGGCTTTTACAAAATTTTTCATCAAACCAAGTTTGATATGGAGAGGTAGTAAGAAAACTTTTGATGAATTCACTAGGGGTTGGTGGGCAACATTTTTCTGTCCTGGAACCAAATTTTGTCGAAATGGCCACTCTTTCTATTTATAATGACTTCCCTTAAGTAGGATAAAAACAATTTATGGTTACGAAACAACTACATATCTCTAAGGCGTGAAGCGAAAAGCTAATAAAAAAGTCCAAGCGTGATTTTGAATGTTCCAGAGCTCGTGACGGCAAAGAAAAGCCCAAGCGGTTTTTTCAATACATCAATAATAGGAATCCAGTAAAGAGTGTCTTGGGACCGTTGAAAAATTCTGACGGTAACCTAGTTTCCGAGAACAAGTAAATCTGCTAAACGAATTTTTTACGTCAGTTTTTACAATAGAAGCTATAACGAATATCCCTACGGTCAAAGACATAATACCTTTTTATAATGGTAATACATTAGATAATATTGTGGCGAGTGAAAGAGAGGTACTGCACTATATTTGTAAAATGAAAATGCGTAAATCAACGGGGCCCGATTCCATATATCCCATACAAATAAAAGAATTAAAAGAAACATTGTTGTGCTGTTAACAAAGATTTTTAACGCGTCTATTTCTGAAGGGTGCGTACCAGAAAATTTCAAATTAGCAAATGTAACACCTACTTTAAAAAAGGCGATAAAGGTGCGGCGGGAAATTATAGGCCAATCAGTTTAACGTCTGTTATTGGTAAGCTGCTGGAATCAATAATTAAGGGTCGTATAGTCGAACACTTGGAATTCCATAACTTGATTAGAAATACGCAGCACGGCTTTAGGCGAAGCAAATCTTGCTTAACTAATCTTTTAGAATTTTTCCCAAACGTGGTTGAAGTTTACGATAGTCATCGAGCGGTAGATGTAGTGTATTTAGATTTTCAAAAAGCGTTTGACACCGTACCGCACAAAAGACTCATTGTAAAAAACTAAGGCTCATGGAATCAGGGGTGTAGTAATAAAATCGATAGAAGAGTGGTTGCGAGGTAGGAAACAGAGGGTGTTCGTTGATGGAGCAGAGTCGTCTTGGGCTAATGTAGCGAGCGGCGTTCCTCAGGGTTGTGTATTGGGCCTAGTCAGTACAGTTTCAAAGTTTGCGGATGACACGAAGTTGGGTGGTAGGTCAATTAATGATGAAGATAGAGGTAAAATCCAGGAAGATCTGAACAAAATCGTTGATTGGTCAGCCACATGACAAATGAGATTTAACGTCGATAAGTGCAAAATTTTACATATAGGTTCGCGTAACAGTGATTTTGCGTATAGTATATCAGGGAAGGAGTTGGCAAGCGTGGATCAGGGAAAAGATTTAGGAGTTATAGTCACTGGTGATTTAAAAGTGGCGAAACAAAGTATAGCTGCGGTCAATAAGGCGAACAAAGTGCTAGGTTTTATAGCTAGGAATTTTGAGTAGAAATCGCGCGATATTATTGTTCCTCTTTATAAATCATTAGTTAGACCCCATTTGGAGTACGCGATCCAATTTTGGAATCTGTAGATGCGCAAAGATATAGAAAAATTGAAAGAGTTGAAAGACGAGCAACTAAGATGATTCCGTCGCTTAGGTCAAAGTCGTACGAGGATAGCCTTAAGGAGTTAAAATTGACTACACTCGAGACTAGGAGGCTAAGGGGTGATCTAATCCAGGTTTTTAAAATTATGAATGGGTTCGATAACGTAAATAGAGATAGCTTTTTCGAAATAGCACAATATAGTAGAACTAGAAATAACGGGTGTAAGCTGACAAGTAGAAAGTTCGTGACAAACAGCCAAAAACATTTTACGCATAGATAGTAAATAGCTGGAATAGTTTGCCGGTAGAAGTAATTAGTAGCACGTCTATAAACATGTTTAAAAATTGATTAGACGGATATGTTGATAGATTGGGTATAGTTTAAGGTAGTAAAATTAAGGCTTTTGTGGTTCGGAACCCACGTAAAATTGAAGATCCCCTCTGCCACCACGGAGGACATGCGCAATACACAATTACAAACACAGTTAGGTAGACCAGACTCAGAATGGTCGCCTGAGTTTTTTATGATACACACAAACCGTGCATTCTGAGTTCATTCCCATCATGAAATGGACATGCTATGTCCCTTGAAAAGTGGGCGCTCAATTCTGCCAGTTGAGGTTTAAGTTTTGGTTTTTGGCTAAAAATATAATAGTTACCCTTTTTTCTATGATGTATTCAATTCGACGTGAGGGCAGCGAGTCTTTTGCTTATTTTGAGGTTCTAAATGTAGCGGGGCTAGGCTGCTTTAAACCCTAGATCAAGTCCCAAAGCTGGATCCTATCTGCTTTGCAGATAGCTGGTGAGGGAAGCTATATTTTTGGGACCTCTTTGCGAGTGACCCGTAGCCCACGTCGGGCTAACATCATGAAAAAGAAAAAAACTATAGTGTTTGTCATTTACCATTACTTATTTGGACTATAGTGGATTTAATTTTCCTAGAAGAGTTCCCTTATTTCATGCACGGTCTGTGTGTATCATATATATATATATATATATATATATATATATATATATACACACACACACACATCACAGGTAGGTAGTAAAATTGGATGTTTATTATACGGCCAAATTCCCATCGCCCTCCCATCTCTGCCAATTAATTTTTTAAAAATTATTTTCCAGTTTTAGTTGATTATAAAACTCGCTAAACATTTTCATATATATATATATATATATATATATATATATATATATATATATATATATATATATATATATATAAAATAAAACAAATAAATAATATTGTTTTTGGCTCTAGAAGGACACAACGGTTAGATTGCGGCAGATCGGCGCCTGGTCAGTTTGCTTGACGCCTCAGAAAAACAAATTTTATTTTCCGAACAAAACTTCTCTCTCTCTCTCTCTCTCTCTCTCTCTGATCATAGGGACTACGTTGGGGAGTTTGAAATTCCCGGGTATAGAATGTTTCGGAAAGGCCGCACCCGTGGGGAGGGGGGTGGGGTACTAATATACGTCAGGGACACGTTGAGTCCGGTTGACTGCCAGTTCCGGTCGGAACGGGAGCTGCTTGGCGTCGATCTGAACGTGGGAGGGACGAACTATAGGTTAATCTTGGTGTACAGACCTCCGCATCTCCTCCTCGAGGAAGATACAGCCCAGTACACCGAACTCAGTAGCCTGCTAGGGGATAGGGTGTGTGTAGTTTTAGGAGACTTCAACTATCGCGGCATAAAGTGGGAAGACAGGACTGCTGATGCTGAAGGGAGGAGGCTAGTTGACTTTGCTGATGAGAAATTCCTCACTCAGTGGGTCAATGAGCCTACAAGAGGCGAAAGCGTTCTAGACTTAGTATTCACGACCGAAGACAACCTCGTCACTGGCCTCACCGTTGACGAATCGTTGGGCGGGAGTGATCACGGTCTGATTAGGTTCTGTGTGTGCGTCCCTCGGGTGAAGCGTAGTAACTCGAGAGGCAGTAAGCTCGATCTCCGGCGGACGGACTTTGTTAGCCTCCGGGATAGCGAAGGTGAGATGGGGTTAGAGGTCGGCGGCGATGTTGAGGGAGTGTGGAGTGCATTCCGGGACGAGTTTATGGTGCTGCAGTCTGCTGCCATACCCTCAAAACCGGTCACCCCTGCTTCAACGCAGCCTAAGTGGTTCAATCGTGACATCGCTTCGGCTATCCGAAATAGGAAAGTAGCGTATAGGAGGGCGAAGGCCAATCGTTCCCATGAGAACACTGAAGCGTATGTCCGCCTGTGTAGGGAAGTGAAGGCGAAGGTTAGGCTAACGAAACGTAACGAAGAACTACGGGTGGCAAGCCTCTGCAAGGAGAACCCTAAGGAGTTCTTCAGTTATGTTAATAACATCGCTAATGTGCTTAATGAGTACTTTGCGGGGGTGTTCACCAGGGAGGACACCCTCGTCATCCCCGAGCCAGGCGTCAGGCACGAAGGTGCTGGCCTGGATAGTGTTCGATGTACCGCGACAGTCGTTGCCGATAGAATAGACAAACTGAGCACGTTTAAGGCTCCTGGGCCAGACCAGTTTCTCCCCAGAGTGTTGCGAGAGATGCGCGACCAGGTGGCTCCCCACCTGGCTACAGTCTTCAATAAGTCGTTGGAGACGGGCCAGGTGCCTGGTGACTGGAGGGAAGCCAACGTGACCCCTATCTTTAAGAAAGGGGATCACGAAAGTCCAGGCAACTATCGTCCCATTAGTCTCACTTCAGTTGTAGGTAAATTATTAGAGGGGATAATAGCGGATAGGATCGTTCACCATTTGGATTCCTACAAGCTGCTTGGGGACTCCCATCATGGGTTTAGACGGCATAGGTCGTGTCTCACCAACTTGCTCGAGTTTTTCCACATCATGTTGAGCGAGTATCATAAGAGTAGGGCGATTGATATACTTTATCTCGACTTTCAGAAAGCCTTTGATAAGGTACCTCACCGCAGGCTAATGGCGAAAGTGCGCGCGCTGGGTATCGGTGGGGAAATAGGTATGTGGATTGAAAACTGGCTGAAGAATAGGCAGAAGAGGGTTGTAATTAAAGGGGTTTGTTCGGTTTGGGCCTCGGTCACTAGTGGGGTTCCTCAGGGTTCCGTTTTGGGGCCACTGTTGTTTATGATTTACATAAATGATATCGACACGGGCATCGTCAGTCGGATCGCCAAATTCGCTGATGACACCAAGCTTGGGGCCAATGTTAGGACGCCCGAAGCGATCGAGGAACTGCATGCGGACCTAGGTAGGATAGGAGAGTGGTCCGAAAAATGGCAAATGCCTTTTAACTTGGTTAAATGCAAAGTGATGCACATTGGCTACGCCAATCCCAAGGCGGACTACTCGATGTTGGGGAACAATATCGAGGCGACTGATTTGGAAAAAGACTTGGGTGTGCTAATCAGTAGCGACCTTAAGTTTACCAAACAGTGCGTACAGGTGGAAAAGAAAGCCCAGAAGCTGTTGGGTTATATCAGGAGGCAATTTCAGTTTCGGAACAAGGAGATTGTGCTCTCTCTGTACAATTCCCTGGTTCGGCCGCACCTGGAGTATGCAGTGCAGTTCTGGTGGCCCACCCTCAGGAAAGATATTGAGAGGCTGGAGCGAGTGCAGGCGAGGGCCACAAAGTTAATCCCTTCTGTTAGGCGTATGGGCTACAATCGACTGTTACGCGCCCTGAACTTGTTTTCGCTGGAAACTCGGAGGCTGCGCGGTCAACTGATCGAGGTTTTCAAGCTCTTACGCGGGTTCAACGATGTCGATTTTAGAAGCCTGTTTAGTTCAAATGATAACCCAACTCGCAGCAATGGTTGGAAGTTGGATTTGAAACGGTTTAGGACTAGTGTGTGTGGGACTTACTTTACGTATAAGATCTGTGACACGTGGAACAGGTTACCTTCAGAAGTTGTGAACAGTTCCTCTGTGGATCATTTCAAGAAAAGGTTAGACCAAATCTTTCACACTATTTGAGTGTGTAGAAAATTTTCCCTGGCACTGTTGCCATTGGTACCTCCTCGGTATGGGCCGCAAGGCCTTTTGAGGTACTTCTTTTCCTTGTAACTCCTTGTAACTCTCTCTTTCCTTGTAACTCTCTCTCTTGTTTCCCTGCATGTGATAACTTAAAAATTTACAGGAAGTTCTACAGGTAAGGTTTTAGAATTACTAAAACTTTAAAGAATTGCCTGCTGTGCCGGGTTCGAGACCCGGTGCTGTCAGACGATGCGTAGCACACCCAGCTAATTTTCCCTTTGACCCTGTTAGGCTAGTTGCATGCTGCTTATTATTTGCTCCGTGGCTATTTCGTCATATATATATATATATATATATGTGTATATATGGTGTGGAAGTGATAATACATTTTCAAATCGTTACATTTTGTTGTAAAATGTTTCATAGCGGGTATCCTCAATTATAGATTAGTTTGCATTAGTACTGAGCTAGGCAGGGGTTCGATGCGCAGCATACCCAACTAATCTTCCTTTTGAGCTTGGTGTTTGTTATTTGATCCGGGTACCCTAATCGGCATTTTATCTTATCGTAACTGTCTCTGCCTATATATATATATATATATATATATATATATATATATATATAGAAGTATGTGTTAACAACCCGGTCCCCGTTACCCGATGCTGGCTTATGATACGTAGTACACCCAGCTAATCCTCCTTTTAAGCCCAGTTAGGATAGTTGCTTTGTGTTTATTATTTGACCCGGGTACCCTATCCTACATTTTCTCTTATTGCAACTCTCCCCTCCCATATATACATCGCGGTGTCCTGACACATAATTGCATGTTTACTACAGGTTACTCTGCTAGTCATTCTGTAATTAATGTATTCTATTAAATATTTAGAGTAAATCTTGTTTATCAAATATTTACGTTTAATAAATTTATAGAAAGTTCTACAGTTAGGGCTTTAGAATTACTAAAACTTTAAAGAATTCTAACGGTCCTGGGCTCGAGAACCTGTGATGGTAGGCATTGCGTAGTATGCATAGTTAGGATAAAAGTATTTCCGGCGCTGTAAATTACACTACTTGTAACGTCTTGCAACTCTCTCTCTCTCTTTCTTCATATATATATATATATATATATATATATATATATATATATATATATATGTTCCCCTGTGTGTATTTTTGTGAAAACCAATAGGTTTTTAATTATTGTCCATTCGTTGTTTCCTTCGTGGCTATTTCGGCATATATATATATATATATATATATATATATATATATATATATATATATATGGTGTAGTTGTAATAATACATTTCTACTCATATTATATTGTAAATGTTTCATAGCGGGTATCCTCAATTATAGACTAGTTTGCATTAGTACTGAGCTAGACTTTCTGAATAAAATTCGAGTTATGAAAAAATGGATTTTAATTATCAGGTTGTAACAAAAATTCTGCTCAATTAAAAAATGGATGACAGATAATAGAATAACCTCAAGATAATGTGAAATAGTTTTAGAAATGTTGCAAAATACACGCAGCAACAGGTTTGTACATGTTTTATCACGATACAGAATGACTTAGGCTAATGAATATTTTCTCTGGTGTTTTTCAGACAGTTACAGTGCCACCCCTACGATATTACATTACAGTAATTGAAAATACATCGAGCCCATGAAAGAGCATATTCGACATGTGATGCTGTATGAGTTCCATTGTCACTGGGGATGAAAAATGGGTCCTCTATAACAATATTAAGCGTCAACATCAGTGGCATAGCCGTGAAACAAAGCCTGAACCTCAGCCAAGGAATGGATCCCATCTAAAGAAACTCCAACGATTGAAGATGGCATTACAAGGAAAACATCCTGCATTAATTAATCGCAGAGGTGTTCTATTCTACCAGGATAACGCGCGCCCTCACACTGCTCGAATCACCACTGCCGAATTGGAGGCATTTGGTTGGGAAAAAATGCCTCATCCATCTTATTCTCCGGACATCGCACCTGCAGACTATCATTTATTCAGAAGTCTGCAACACAACCTAGAAGGACAAAAGTTGCAATCCAGGGAAGCTATCGAAAACGAAGTGATCGCTTTTTTTAACTCGAAACCAAGGGATTTCTTGGAATGTGGTAGAAAAAAACTTTTCTACAGGTGGGAGGAGGTTATAGAAAAAGAAAGGAATTATATTGATGATTAATTTATCATAATGTCATTTAATTTTTGTTGTGAATAAACTAAAATTTGACCAAATTTGTCCTTATGAGTCATTTAACTTTTGTTCTGAATGAACTAAAAAATCAAGCAGAATATATGTTACAACCTTATAAAAAAGATTCAGTATGAACTAATCATGTTAAAATCTCCTTAAAGGACCGATGCGGAACTTGATCGTGTTATAGCTACTTTTCGCGACAGCTTTGAAGAAAGGCAAGTAATCGAGGGCGATTTGGAGGTTTTACCGCGCAGCCAACCCAGTGACCTGAATGCCGAGGTCGAGGTATTGGCTCACATCCGGACCAACGAATGCCAGGTCATCGAGGAACTACTGTAAGTTTTTTTGTGGTTAAGAACAAAACATTGCATTTTCATTCAATTTATTAAATGGTAGAAATCATGTTTTAGTACAATTCAGCTTACAGAACTAGCGTCCATTAAATAAGACTAACATTAATGGAGACATTCTACACAATATAGTTACAATTATATATGCACACGTAAAACTTTACAAAATACAGCGAGTGCGCACAAATGGGAACCTTTTTTTATCTGTCTGCATACCAATTCATCATTCATCTTAGTGTCACACAAATCGAATGATTTTAAAAAATTTATAAATCTCTTCCCACGTGACCTGTGCAGGAGAAATGAAAGGCAGTACATGCCGCAAGTATTACTAAAATATCCTTGGAGACGGCAAGGACTCCAGACAATTTCAGGGACATGCAGCTGTTCGATAAATTGTACAACAACAGGGTCACTCCAGGGCTGAGTGCCGAGTGAATCAAAATAGTACATTCGTTCCCTCTTTTTAAAATAGACTGTAAATCAATGAATCCCCTCGCCCCTCACAATGTCCGTATTGACAATAAGACTACACCAATCTCTCGTAGTTGGCAATTTCAATGTTTCATTCTTCGCAAACACACCGATAAATTTGGAGCGTGTGACTCGATCACTTTTCATTACTCTCTGGAGTGTATTCGCTTCCATTTTAAAAGTCTGTGACTACGTTCCTGAATCGATCGAGCTCTATTAGAGCTTGTGAGTCGAGGTATACTAGTACACTAATAGGCGCGTCTATAAGGTTGGCGAATTCCAGTTTGACTGAGATTGGGGGGTAATATCAAACGGGTAAATGGTATATTGATCGATAAATTCTTTCTGCGTTACGCCAATCCCAAGCTCGTCACAGCCACCAGCAATATGGGCCAGATTACTATAAGCTCTCGCGCAAAGCGAAAACACAGCGTCTGATGAGTAGTCCGTAACCATAGTCCCACCCAACGCAATGCCATTGACGTATAGTGTTATATTTTTAACGCAGAAATTCTCGAATTTAAAGGCGCTCTTTTTATATTTTCCATTCGACGAAGCGTGATCCTGCATTCCAATTAATAACCTTTTAGGTAGAACTCCAAGGACCACGTTTTCTAGCTGCTTCGAGGCCAACCCTGCAGGCACCGTGTATAGTTTGATCTGTACTTTGTTAATTGGATATTTTACTGTTGCGTGTATTAAATTTTTTTCAATTTCTACATATTTCGGCGAACTTAATTTCACTCGCCGTACGCGCAGATATGTTTCCATGATGTGAATCACAAAGGGTTTTTCGCCCTCTTCTTGATCAGGTCCCAGATTTATGCGGATTCAGATCTCAGGATTCGTGCGGGTGAGCTTTAACTTCATATCCACCCCATTCATAAGCAGTTTCTCCTGGAACATGAAGTCTGTATGCAGACGTCCGAAGCACTCGTATATCTTATTTTTAGAATTTTTAAATTTATCCTTTATACTACTTTCGTCTTTAGTCTGATAATAGCCCTCGGCAGTTAAAAAAGTATCCTTCACTTCTTTTGAAAAGTTGAGGACATTTTTCAGATAGGCTCGTAGGTGATAGTAACTTGTTCTTGCCGAGATGTTGACCTGATTTAAATACACCTCACACTGACTGAATATGGAGTGTAGAAAGTTGGTTTCAGGGTATGCAGAGTAACTATCATTGCAGTCCATTCCATCTGAATGGGCTATACGCAGTTTAGCGTACATGTGCATGCAGCTTGGATCAAAAAAGTATGGGCCTGAGCTGGGTATCACGAATTCTATAGGGGCACTCGGTGAACTAATTGTGTTTAATGGGTTAATTGTAATAAAGTCACTATGCTCAATAGAAACCTGTGTAGGGGCATATCAAAGAGGGACAGTTCCGATTTACAACATTGTGAGCTACACGGATGGATGAACGCGCCATGACGAGTCAGAAATAGTGCCACCTCTCTCGACAAGTAGTAATCAGCCTATGATTCGTGAGAGCAGTGTCCTCAGCTTATATCAGTTAAAAAAATGATCAGCCATAGGCTTCATTCGCTTAGAACACTTTTTTTATGTCCTTTTACGTTTAGCGCCACGTGTTGGTAACCCTTCTTCCGGACAGCCCTCTTCTTCTTCTTTCCGCCACCACGCATTTTTCTCTTTGCATCTTTGATGATTTCGTCCCGTGTACGTTTTAAATGTTTTTTTAGAGCTTCTTTAGGTTTAGTTCCACCCATTATGTCTTCTACCGCGTTAAAACCTGATTGTAACGCCTTCCTCCCGAGTATCTACCCCCTCTTCAACAATGGGACAGCCGTGCGTAGTATGGTTGAAAAAATGGATCCAAGCCCACTCCCACGCTGATATCTCACCCTCGATAGACTGTGAAAGGCCTTCGGGTCATTATAACTGAATGCGACGAAAGTGTAGCTTCACTGTTAAGCTCCCATCACCGAATGGGAAATTTTTTCCCTCAATCGTTCTTATATATATATTGAGATATTGGTTAATAGATTAGTCGCAACATTCACATAATGGGGCTTGTCATATGTAATGCTCAAACTCTTCCCTCTATGGTTGGGAATGTGTACAATGCGCAGCAGGCGCGCCTGGGTGTCCCCAACAAATTGATGCTCCACGATATTGCTGTAAATATAGCACATGTCTGGGGATGGATAGCTTTCACCCAATTTCTCCAATTTCAACTGATACATTAAGCTGGACAAGTCATGTTGTGCCTCGTGAAAGTGTCTCTTTGGAGGGCTGCACTATCGACCCTCGGCCACAATTGTGAACAGCTCTTTGTCTTTAATATTTCTACTAAGCGTTGATTTTAACTTCAACGTGCGTGCAGGCGTGTCTATGTTTACGACTTCAAAAAGTAAATCGTTTGTCAGGTACGACTTTTCAAGACTCTTGTTTAACCCGTCACAATGTCCGTGGCTGTGTCATAATGACCGATCCTAGTGTTACATTTGTACTATAGTACTGTACCCAACCGAACAGGACTGATCGCATAGTGTTATCTAAGGTTATGCCTAATTTTTCACACTCATCGACTCTTCTAAGAATCAGAAATATGATCTGTTCATTTTCAAGAGTTAAAAATTTGGTGGCTAACTTGAATTCACAAACACCAACTTCGTACGAATCACGTTCCAATTCAATGGGCCGATGGAGTTATGTTACAAAGTTGGCCAGGGTGTTGTTAGGATGTACAGAGAGAGAAGAAGAGGACGGGAGTGTGACATAGAAGTGGTTAGGCGTCATGTTGCATAATATTTATGCTTCATTATTGCAGCAGCTTTTATATAGGTGTTGAAGCTTTCTGGGCAACCTAGCCATTTCACCAGGTACATTTTTCTCTTTCCTGAACCTTCGCTGCCGAAATTTTTTTAAATTTTAAACACATTTTTTCCTAAATTAAATGCCACTTTCTGCAATTCCTCGCGGTAAAAGCCTCCTGCGATTTCTTTCCCATTCAAATCTTCAACGTAATACATCATTATCTCGCCTTTAAGTCTCATAGCACTAACTTTAAAAATCTCACGTATCCAGCTTTGCTCAAATCCCTTCGCGAATTTATTTCCCGAACGTGATAACCTTACGTACATAATCATTGATTTTGAAACGTGTAGAGTGTGGAGGCGGTGTTCCATCTCTTTTCACATAAGGCTCTGGGCGCGTACCTCTTTCTAAAACTTCATTAGGTGTTGTGCCAATCGTGCGATGGTGCGAACGGTTGTATGACGAGACCAATAATCCCAGAATGCTTATGTATCTGTATGTGTTTTTATGTGTAAAATAGCGATGCATGCGTTCCTTTATGGTACGTTGAACTCTTCTAGCTAAAGAGGGCTTATTTATAGAATTGGTAGTGTAGTAACTGATATTAAACTCTGTCAGCATGTCCTGAAAAGCGCGACCTATAAATTCTTTCCCCATATCCGTACAAAAATAGCCAGGAACCCTGTTTTCTTTCAACATCAGCGTTTTGGTGGCCTTAGCAACTGTTTCAGGCGATTTATTTTTCAGAGGAATTAGCCACAGATATCTAGAGAATATATCTATTATGAATAGGATGTAGCGGTAGCCGTCATTATACAGTGAATATGTTTGCATGTATGTTAAATCCGCTTGCCGAATAGAATCAATCGAAGCCGCGGTTGTCTTGGCCGTTTTAAACCTTTTTCTCACCGAATTATGAAGTGTATAAGCGTCCTACTCCCCCAAAAGCCCCTCAACATCTTTTTTCCCAACTCAATTATTGTAAACACCTCTGTACAGCCTATTAACACCGCCATAGGAAGCTGGGTTAGATGTCATAATAGCGTTTACTTAATATGTTAGCCATTTGCGTATTTTAGAAACAAGTGGATATGGTTGGCCGTTTGGTCTCTTCTTTCTCCTCTTCAGAGGTGCTACTGTTGGGGGTGATGGCGTACTCACTTGTGACACATGCGAGACTTGCTCCAAGTCTTTTAACCTATTCAGATTTCCTATCGATGTTTTGGAGACATTTATTTGTTGTAGTCTTTAATATGTTTCCATCCTGCTGGTGAGGGCCTGTCCCACTTTCTCACCAGATCATGGACAATGTCGACGATACTGGATCCCTGTACCCTTGTTCCTTCAACAATGACCTTGCCTGTATCGGTTCACTGTATGATGGGGTCCTCACTCAATAGATTATAAAGACTTAAACCTTTATTTCTCAATGTATGTAGGAGACTGCTTTTTAATACATGCTCGATGTGTTGCGTTTTGTTATTCTTTGGTTGGTCATCTCTAACGTCGGCCCCAGGTCCTATGTCGACATGCTCATCGTTGCTCGCGCTGTGCCAATAACTACGGGGACCTCTGTCCGATTCTTATAATCTTCGTACTCATGAAGAAATTTCTGCAGAGCCTCTTGGTACAGGATCCTTTTCTCATCAGGTGACTTTTCACTGTTTAATAGGGCTAACAATTCGCTTTCCATTCTTTTAAGCCTGCTTTTAGGGGTTCTAGAACCGTGTCTTGATTCATTCAACTTTGCAATGAAGCATACAACTCGCTCGGAATCAATACCACTTTCTTCTTTATATTATTCTAGTCAGTAAAGGTCCCAAAACTGAAAATAAGATGGGGAGGAATGATCCCCCTCTTTGTACAATAATTCGCTTTTTCTTCCCCATAGTTTGACTTTTACGACCGAGCGTACGTACTATGTTCTTGTAACGACGTAGGCGAGCCTTCTAAGGGGGTTTCATTGGCACATTACATTTTATAACATTAAGGCAGATTTCACAGATGCATTTTAAAAAGTCGGAGTCGATATTTTTAACAAACATCTGCTGCAATGCCCGGGGCAATCGTTGATAGATTTTTATTAATTCACAGTATTTCTTCAGCCTCTTTGTCATTCTGGAATATACACTGTCTCAGGGAATATATTCGTTCTTAGAAGCACCCTAAACGTGTTTCGCGGATGAAGGTCACAAAGCAAATATCCGTAACACTGACTTGTAGCTTCTTTATAAACTTCCAAAAACTCCTTACGCTGATTCGGGAACATTTGATTGGCTAATACCCCCAATTTGTGACACATCTCTACGTTGCGCGAATAAGACTAGATATTGTGTATTTAAGGACACATCGCGCATGTATCTATTTTTGAAAAATAGATTCTGATTGATGAAGAATACGCTTACGTTAAGATGGTGGGAGAACACTGTAAATGTCTCGGCAAACGTTTTATCCATTTCCAACATGAGATCGTCAATTACAATGACTGTATGCTCATTTCCCTTTAACGAATTAACGTCATATACGCCTTTGTGGAACAAAATATCATCTTGGTACACGTTGAACACCGATTAGTTCGTCGAATAGCACCATACCTTACCTTACAACCTTACAAAGGTTCCGCGCGATGATTTCTTATTTCGCGAAGGTCAAGCTTGTCGCCCCTCCTCTCGAATTGGCCTGGTGAAGTAGTGAGTTGGATTCTTGCGCTCTCCACCTCACATAGCCAGGTACGCCCGGTTCATTCATCGGGGATTGTTGTGAGCCAGGCGTCTAGTCTTCTTTTGAAGATTTCCACTGCAACTCCCTTCGTGTTTCTTAGGTCTTTGGGCAACTGATTAAACAGTTTTGGTCCTCTCACTACAAAACTATTTTCTTTCAGGGTTAAGGATGTTCCATGTCTCGCCTTAAATTTGGGAATACGACATACTCTACTGCTTCTACTTTCCACCGTTGTTTGGGGAGTTATGGGATTCAGAGTAAGATTAGGGACTAGTTTCTCCATTATTTTCCAAGTGTAAATAATGGTGTATCTCTCTCTATTCCTTTCCAATGAGTATAGGTCTAGTTCGCGTAACCTTTCCCAGTAATTTAGTTCTTTGCACCCACTGATCTTGGCTGTGAAGCTTCTCTGGATCCCTTCCAGCTGTCTAATGTCTTCTTTTTAATATGGGGATGTTAGGACCGAGCAGTATTCCAATTTGGGTATTATCAGGGTTTTCAATAGAGGAATCATTACATTCCTATCCCTTCGTTTAAAGGTTCTCAATATCTGTTCCGTTATTCTCTTTGCTCTGTTTACTACTATCTTATTTTGTGTTTCAAATTTCGCAGCATCTGTCATTACAACCCCTAAATCTTTTGCTCTGGAATTTCCCTGAATTTCCTGTCCATTTGGGGTATAATATTCCATGGATTTTAGGTCTTCTTTTTTTCTGTACCGTAATAGCTGAAATTTCTCGGTGTTAAACTTCATATTGTTGTCTTCCGTCCACTTGTAGATTTTGTTTATGTCGGTTTGTAGAGATCCTATGTCTTCTGGGTTTCTTATTTTTCTACTGATCTTTGTGGCATCCGCAAAGGATGTTACTGTGCTGTCTCTGGTAACTTCCTCAGCTATGTCAGTTAGCAAGATTATGAATAGTAATGGAGCTAATATTGTTCCTTGTGGTACTGAGCTGAGGACCTCTGATTCTGATGAAGATACTCCTTGTACTGTAACGACTTGCCTCCGATCACTAAGGAAATTATATATCCATTTCCCTACTTTTCCTGTTATTCTCATATATTTCAGTTTATGTATTATGATTCCGTGGTCATACATGTCGAACGCTTTAACAAAGTCTGTGTATAGTACATCATAGTTTTCATTACTTTCAAGTGAATCAATAATGTTGTTGTAGTGTTCCATTAGTTGTGATAGGCATGATCTGCCTGACCGAAACCCGTGTTGGTTATCATTAAATTTTTTCTGTTCCCAAAAAGTCATAGGTACATTTTCTGCCTAACTATTCTTTCAAATATTTTAGTGAGATGAGATGTAACCGATACTGGCCTATAGTTTTTGGCCTCGGATCGATCTCCTTTATATATTGGGACTATGTTCGCGCTCTTCAGGATGCCCGGTATTTCTCCCGTGTCTAATGATCGTCTCCATATCCAGTATAGGGGTTTAGCGATTGCATTCTTGCAGTTTTTGATCAGTGTGGCATTCCATTTATCCGGTCCTGCCGCTGAGTGTGTTTTTAGTTTCCCTATGGCTTGTGTAATATCATCCGTGGTAAAGTCGAAATCCGTTATACAGGGTGGGCCTTTTAACTCTGACGGTTTTAATATCCTTATAACTTTTTTGTTTTTTAACCAAATCAAATAAAATTTATACACAACATATGTACATACATAAAGTTTTTTTCATTAAGCTGCTTTTATCTATTTGCAGAATTGACGAAATTGCGAAGAAAAACCTTTTGACGTATACGAAAACAAATGCTTTATAACGAAATGTCGTATAAAATAAGCCAAAGTTATTGCGTAATTGCTAGTCTTCCAATATGCCCTGGCCCCCCACGCTCTCCCGATCTCACCCCTTGCGACTTTTTTTTATGGGGGTTTATTAAGTCGAAAGTCTACGCGACAAGACCAACCGACATTCATGAACTGAAACAGAGAATTCAAGCAGCTTTTGGTGAATTACGGTCGAAATGCGACAAAGGTGGCTTTGGAATACAAAGCAAGGCTGCCTATACTGATCGAAAAATGGTGGAAATCACATTGAAGTTTATAACTAACCTTGTAAGTTTATAAAGGTAGTTAAATTTATATCCAAAAAACTTTATGTATGTACCTATGTTGTGTATAAATTTTATTTGATTTGGTTAAAAAAAAAAAAATTATAAGGATATTAAAACCGTCAGAGTTAAAAGGCCCACCCTGTACTTTCCCCTTGTGGTTCTTCTTCAAAGAACGCGTTTCTATCGCATATCAATTTGTCAGTTTTTGGGATACTGAAAGATGATTCATTCTGAGCTGTTAATATTTCAGATACTTCTGTTAGATCATCAGATAAATCACTGTTCTCATTTTATAAAGGTCCGATAGTCGCATATTACTTTAAATTTTGAGAACATCTCCCCCTTATCTTTAATGATTTTAAGCATAAACACAGTTTTACCACATACTGTAGGGCCAGATATAATACCTGTGGATGGGCTTGTGAACCTCAATTTTTCTAAAGATTCCATCTCTAACACGTCACACCCCTGTGTGGATCATTTACAAAATATAACAAAATTTAAGTGCTGCTCCATATATTCTACAATCTTGTTTTTCGTCTTTGACAGAACAGTGAATGACGACGATGCACAGCACTCCATCATCGATATTACACAAGACCCCGATGACTGTAGCTACAGACTCCAACACGCTGACGAACCCTCACCAGCGACACCTCCACCACGTGGCAGTTCAAAGCGGAGGCACGATGATGAAGACCCTTCCACGTCAGGTATTAAACGTGCCATGAGTGCACCGTTTGCTAGACCACTAGTAATAGAGCCCAAGCCCCCTACGTCTTACGACACAACCCCCACACTAACTCCCTTCTCCTCAAATATACCCATTTATACCTGTTCAATTCCGGGTACATCCTCCACACCAGCAGCAGCTTCTCGTGCTGTGAAGGAAGGTATAACATTCGAACTGGTGCGCACCGCTAACCCCACCCCTGCTCTGACTAGAAATCAGTACGTAGTCAGGGTTGACCCTGGAGCCCTGTATAGCAACGGTGTTGGATTGCGGCGCTTAGTTGAGCGTATTTTGGAGTTTGCCCTTCAGAACCGCGATGAACGTGAAGTCCGGACGAGGTTGTCCTTCAGGGTCGGGTCAGATGACGGGGAGGTAGATGATTTTTGGGTAGTAATACCGTTCTGACGCTTGGCAGCTGTAGACATAGAATATATCTTGGGCCGTATAATGCAGGCCTCTCAAAGTAGTACAGCCTTCAATATGGACAACTTCACGGTAGATATTGACAGAGTATTCCGGGTTGCGGGTCATAGTGCCACACCTTATACTCTTAATTTCAATTCTGTCTATTTACAGAAAGCATATAAACGTCGATCGTGGTTGCGGCTTTTAAGCAGTAGTCTTAGCCCATAGGTTTACTGTACTGAATACCCGGATCAAAATATTTGGTTGCCTACGGTTGTGCAGCGTGCTCGTAAACTGGCTTCAGATTGTGAGCTTGAGTTTCAGTGTAATATGGGTCCTGAAGAGCTGAGAAAGGTAGGGCAGGAAATGAATGTTCGTATAGTTGTATTTGGAATGGATGATCGTCGTAGGACTGTGTATGTTTTTAAAAGCTGTGTGAAAGATCGTACAAGACCTCTACTTATTTTAGGATTATCAGGAACATCGTATCTCCCCATCCGTAACATGAGGAGACTCTAAGCTAGTTATGATAAAAGTCGAAAATATGGAAGGCAACATGATTTGTGTAAGGGATGTCTCGAGTTTGCGGATGATATAGTGAAACATTATAAGGAATGCTACATGGCATGTGAGCAGTGTAAAAGCCCCAAATGTGAAAGTCATGTAGTTGAAACCGAGAAGAGGGAATGTAGTGTGTGTAGACGTACATTTTTCAATAATAAATGCTTTGAGCTCCATAAGTCAATTGACACTTGCAGGAAAATGAGAATCTGTGAATGTGACATGTTTCATATGATGAATAATTGGGGTAAGTTTGTGCAAAAATGCGATGAAATTCATCGTCCTACATGTCATGAAAAATATAAGGTGGATGGAGTGAAGCATGTACATTAGGGCGGAGCGTTTTTGCACTTTTTTCGATTTTCGTTTTGTAATAGCGCGGAAAAGTGGCTCTTTCACGTCAAAAGTGAGTGTGTAAAATCTCAGAGATCTGCAATAATATCTTCTGCCTCCGCACGCGCGTTGAAAATCCAAAAAAATGCGCCAAAATACACATTTTTTCAATATTTTCTTATAGTTTTAATTTTCATCCTACCTCCTTGTAATAGCGAGGAAAAGCATCCTAAAGGTTTATTTTAGACTATTTTTAAATATTTTTGTCCTGCGATAATTTCTTCTGCCTCCGCAAACGTTCCAAAATACGGGAAAATTTACATAAATAGCGTATTTTATAATGACGCTATTATGGTCAACTTCGGCCCTACACCACAGTTTATTCGTTAATTATGTTAAGTAATGCAATTAACAATTCATTATATCATATTTTAGAATTTAAGAAGGTTATATATTTGAGCAATTAAATAATTTAGGTCCACCAATGCAGTTTACTTTGCATATGCTTGGTTTATTTTTGATGACTTATTATGTAATATGCATGCAGCTCCTCGCTTATTTCGTCAGTATTGAATGTACTATATTGACAAAATAACCCAGAACTCACTACGTGGAGGTGGCTGCATTTCGAGTTCCTCCCTGCCCGATCCAACCACCCTACCATTATCGGACTTAGGCTAGTTACACACTGTAGTCACTCTTTGTTTCCATTCTTGGTATTTTCTTTCTGGATTCTAATCTTCCTCTGATAAATCCATCCCTTGCCTCTGAACCGCATACTGCAGCTGAAGCCTCTGTTACCAGCTTTATATGCCGTTCAACCGCTTGGGTGTGGCAAGGAAAGCGTGGGATGAAATCAGGTACATCTCCTGATGAGATATAGTTCAGGATGTCGGAGCGTGATAGAACTTTTGTTAGAGGAGGCTCTGACAGCTCACAAGTTTGCCAGTTAATCATATTGTAGTATTCACTGCACTGAAAGTTCAACGTAGGCAATTTAAACACTCTCACTGCGGCTGACTCAGAATCTCTTGCTTTAAGGATTCTCCGCCATCCTAATTCTCTGATATGTTTTGCTTCATCGTGAATCATACTAAGGAGAACATTCTCAGGATGAGAAAAATAGGAATTTCTCTGAATAACACGATCAACTATTTCTATACAGCGGCCACTCAACGACCTCGAGCGTTGTATCATTTGATAAAGATGTTTGGCTCCCTGTGTTGCTGAAGAATTTCTCTTAATTTGAAACTACATTGGAATATAAACTTTCATAATATAATCCACGATACACTTAAGGTTGTCTGAAGGTTCTTTAGTTGAAACGTAGAGACGAAGTATGCGGTAGCAGTTGTCACCCATCTGGAGTGTGCCATTTTGCCTGGTTTCCTTTGAGCTAGAGAGGGAGTACATTCACCTTTTGACACAGCATCATAGATTTCTGCCAAATATTTCTGATCTGTGCTCAGATCATCTCTGTCAACTACAATTTCTTCCGCTTCAACTGCTTCAAACTCAACAACAGGTCTCTTTTCACAATCAATTAACTCTTTTCCTATAGGCCCCGTAAAACTATGAGGACCTGTTGTTTTACCAATCTCATTTGAGCGAAAAGATCCAAAATTGCAGGAGATATACTCTGTGCTGAGCCAGAAGCGGGAGTTACATGCCCAATATAATGCGAGTTTGGTTGTTTTACCAATCTCATTTGAGCGAAAAAATCCAAAATTGCAGGAGATATACTCTGTGCTGAGCTAGAAGCGGGAGTTACATGCCCAATATAATGCGAGTTTGGTTCTTGAAACAAAGTGACATGTTATTCTGTTATATTTTTTTGATAACCTTTACTGCCAACTTTTTCTTGCACTGCAGTTCTGTCCTTTCTTCCATCGAAATAGATACTCTCCATAGTTTGGTCTTCGTAATCTCTCTTTTGAATGATAGATCTCACTCTTTTTCTAGCTCTCCTTACTTTGCATCTGTCTATTACTGAACTTAAATCTTTTTCGTTTATAATTCCCACGTCTTCAAGAACAGCCGAAGCAATTATAGCAGCAGACCTGTCTGACACACCAGTTCTGTCACAAGCTATAGCCAATGATGAAATTGTTCCATGATGAGATTGTTCCATCGATTTGATTCTCTGTGTCGGTTCATAATCAGAATCCGCTCCTTCTGTTTTACTTGATGCTGATGACAGTGTTTCAGTTGCTTGTCCTTTACTGATAGATGGTTTTGGTTCATACTGTTTCATTCTCTGTTGTCTTCTAACAATAGTTGCTAGATCTTTACGAGTTTGTGAAACATCAAGAGAGCCTATTGCCAATTTTCTTGTTGTTCTCTGATCTTTAAGGAAGTCTTGTTCAATTGCTGGAACCTTGAGATGGTTTTCACATGAACACTTATCAAAATTTTCACATTTGCAAGCACTGATGTCAAATAATTTGTTTTCTGCCTCATTTTGAAATGTTTGTAATTTAATTTTGAATGAGTCACTATCTTGTTTCCTTTTTATTGACTTTAGATGGTTTTGACATTTTTCATGGTAATTTTTAATCATTTGAACGACACGGTTATGAGAAAGTAGGAATAGAGGCTGTTTTCCGCAAATTTTCGAGAGTTTTTGAGAGAACACCCGAAATTTCTGCAACTGTAGGCTCTTTCTGCGATGTCTTCAGATTCAACCTTATTTGATGAAATATTTCATGACGTCCTTATAGGTTGGAAGGCACCTCTTGTCTAGATCAGCTGAAGCCCCAAATATAGGGCAACTTGAAGAAGTTCTTGTTGCTTGAGCTGGTACTGACATTGTGAAAAACACAGTAATTAATATAAAAATTAAGAAATTACTCCTAAAACGTAAAATATTCTTGCATTCTGCAGAAGTTTTGTATAGGTATTACACCAACGTATTATTAATTTAGTGGTGCACCGATTAATCGGTATACCTGGCATGCCGATATTAGGACAATACCTTGCATTGCCGATTAATCGGTAAAATGCCGATTAATCGGCATGAAAGGTGCCGATACCGATTAATCGGTGCACCACTAATTATTATGCACTAAAATATGCAGTATATGTCCACATATGCGCGTTGTCGTGTTCCAAAGATGTATTAAGAGCAAGAGCAACACAATCCACATCTTACCCGAAACGTAGCTAGCACAACACAGCGGGGAAGTGAGAGCAAGAAGGCCTGGTAGAGTGTTGTGAGTCATGACTCATCAGTCATCACTCACTGACTCATTGCCGTATATGGCAATGACGAGCAACACACCATACCAGGCTGTGGGGAAGCTTCTAGAACGATGTGGGGGTACTACATGACGTACAAAGTGAATTTATTAGCGTATAGGCTGAATATGCAAAATACGTGATTTATGCGGATTTTTCCATATTTTGGAACGTTTGCGGTGGCAGAAGATATTATCGCAGGACAAAAATATTTAAAATTAATCTAAAATAAACCTTTAGGATGCTTTTCCTCGCTATTACAAGAAGGTAGGATGAAAATTAAAACTATAAGAAAATATTGAAAAAATGCGTATTTTGGCGCATTTTTGGGATTTTCAACGCGCGTGCGGAGGCAGAAGATATTATTGCAGATCTCTGAGATTTTACACACTCACTTTCGACGTGGAAGAGCCACTTTTCCGCGCTATTACAAAACGAAAATCGAAAAAAGTGTAAAAACGCTCCGCCCTAATGTATATTATATGAAAGATGCTAAGCCTAAAAATAAACCCTGTATAACCGTGTACTACGATATAGAAACTTACACAAACCCTAAAACCAAAGAGGTTATCCCACATCTACTCGTAAACCAGATTATCTGCGATGAGTGCATGGAAGCCGGGTGTGATGAGTGTCACAAATGTGGTAAACGGACAAACGTTTTTAAAACGATTGCACTCAACAGCCCTGTGGAACTCTTTGTATCCTGTATTGTCAAATTAGCGGACAAGTTCAAAAATGACTGTGTATATTTTTGCCCATAACGTGGCAAAATTTGACACACAGTTCCTTTATAAGGAATTGCTTGAACACAAGTCATCGGAGATATTTACAGGCGACCCCTTGAAAAGGGGGAACAAACTTATACAAATAGAGAGAGGAGGTAATGTTCAGTTTAAAGATACTTTATTATTCACACCTTGTAAACTAGCCAAGCTACCCAAGGTGATGGGTGTAGCCACCGAAGTTTCAAAAGGGTATTTCCCTTACACTTTCCTCACTAACGACACTAAATTACGTAGGACTGCCTCTCCCCATACATTACTTTAACTACACCAACATGAGTGATAGTTAGCGTGAAGATTTTGACCACTACTACAACAGTTTTAATGAAACTAATCCTTACAATATAGCTGATGAATGTCAGCGTTATTGCGGGAATGATGTGCGTGTGCTTAGAGTATGTTTCCAGGCCTTTAGAAGGATGTACATAGCCTCTTTCAAATGCGATCCGTTGCAAGTCGCACCCACGATCGCCTCATGTTTTACGGTGTTCAAGAATAACTTCATGCCTAAAGACACCTTAGCAGTCATTTACAGAAACAATCCCCGCAGTTATGGGTACAAGGTTATTTACTGGCTCGTACACATGCAGCAACAGACTGAGTTATATAACTTATAAAACAGGCCCGCAACACGGGGGAAGTACCCATTAAAGTCAATGGTCGTGTTTTTTGGGTGGATGGCTTAAGTGAGGATCCAACCACTGGTGAGAAGTGTGTACTCCTTTAACGGCTGCTGGTGGCATGGATGCCCACGCCCTGAGCGTGCCATCACAGGGGATCTCCATGGAAGATCCCCCGCCGAAAGCCTCGCATGGACCGGTAACCGTGATCAACTTATAGGCTCCCAGTTCACTCACAAGATCGTATGGGAGCAAGAGTATGATGCACGGATGGAAACAGATGGGCAGTACCGTGAAGAAATAAGGATCATCAAACGTTCAACGGTGTTGAACCCCCTCAAATGCGGTGATAGCTTGTTTGGAGGGCGTACAAACCCATTCAAGCTATATTTTCCGCCTACAGGGGGAGTGAAGCTCCATTACCAGGGCAGTAATTAGGGTTTAGAAATTAGTGAGGTCCAGATTTTTTTCGAGCGCGGCGGGACGAGCAAATTCAGACCAAAATGACATCTACAAACACAACCCAAGCTATACACTAAACACAAAACACAAAACGCTCGACGCTCCCTCTTTTCAAAAGAAAAGCGGTAATATGCGTTTCATACACGGAGAACGGTTGTCTCTTTTTTTTTTTTAGGAAATAATTACCGAGGTCCGGACCTCGGTGACCTCATAGGTAGTTACGGCCATGTCCATTACTATGACTTCTGTTCTTTATATCCCTAAGTGATGAAGAACAATCCATACCCTGTAGGTGCGCCTGAAAAACTAGTGAGCCCCGCTATGCCAACCATCGAGGTGTTCTCAGCTAACTTGAGTGAACGCTACTTTGGACTTTCTTTCGTAGACGTGCTCCCCCCCTCGCGATTTATGGATGCCGATCTTACCCGTCGTTATAGATCACAAGCTCGTGTTCCCCCTGTGCGTGAAGTGTGCAGAGGAGAACAATGGGGATTGTAATCATACACCCAACCAGTGTAAGATCAGAGGTGTATATACAGGCTCTGAGCTGGACCTAGCCGTTCGCCATGGATACAAAATATTGAAGATACATGAGGTGTGGAGGTTTCAGAAGCTGCCCAACCTTTTCACACCATATATAAACGCTTTTTTGAAGGATAAGTTAGAGGCATCAGGGTATCCGCGAGGAGTTGATACCGAAGATGAAAAATCGGCTTATATTCAACGTTACCGTGCCCGTGAAAGTATACAGCTTGACCGTTCCCAAATTGGTAAGAATCCTGGTATGCGCTTTAGTGCAAAGTTGTGTCTAAACAGTCTTTAGGGGAAATTTGTACAGAATACTGGCAAAGGGAACGTTCATTTGGCACAAAGTTAGTGAAGACAGGGATTATGCCAACGATCCCGATAAAGAGGTGATGGAGATCGTGAATGTAGGTAATACTTACATAATAAAGTACATCATCACTAGGCTGACCATACGTACCGTTTTGAACGGGACAGTACCGTTTTGTATGGGTTTTTGTATGGGTTCTGTCACTGAAGAATAATTGTAAGCTCAATATGTTTATGTACTTACTTTTTCATGAATACAGAATATTACATAACCCCCGTCCCTTTTTTGCCATCCCAATGTCCCGTTTTTGTCTCAAGGAAATGTGGTCAGCCTAAACATCACCGAACTGGCCACAGATACCTCACGTGTTACAAACATACCTGTAGCCAGCTTCACAACGGCCTAAGTCCGCATCAAGCTTTGGGGACTACTGCACTCTCTTGGGCGGAGGGTGCTCTACGCTGACACAGATAGCGTAATATTCACAGAGGGAGGGTGAATGCATGCCGCCTATTGGGGAATTCCTCGGAGAGTTAACTGACGAGATCAAGGATGAGTATGGTAATGGTGCATACGCTGACTCCTTTGTATCAACAGGATCAAAAGCCTATGGGGTACGGGTGAGAGTGGGTGAGGATATGAAATATATCGTGAAGGCTAAGGGTATCACGCTTAACCATGCGAACCGACGAGTCGTTAACTTTGACTCGTTGAAGGATCTAGTGTGTTTGGAAGATGAGGGCGACCATCCACCCCAACTGACTGTGGGGACCCACAATTTTCGGGCGCAGAAACTGGGGGGCGTGAAGGAAGTTAGGGGTACGAAGGTATGCCGTAACACCTATAGGAAACGTTACCAGGTGCCTGGTACCTACCATACCGTACCCTTTGGATACCTTAATCCTTGAGTGTTTGTATATATACACGGTGTGTATATATATATATATATATATATATATATAACGATATGTTTATTTATAACGTATATCTGTTTCAATTAGGGTTTCATTTTCTCCTTTGTGTGCGTACATATGTACAATCCTAAGCTCCGCCCAGTGTAAATTCAAACAAAGGGTCACGTGACTCCTGCTACTACCTGGGCATATCTTTACCCCTGCGTGCTCAGTTGACCTCTTCAAGACCTGATCTCAGACGTGTATTTTCTCAGCGTAGACGAAAAATAGTGGTGGTTACTTTTGATACTGCGTGTTCGACGTTTATGAAGTGGTATTTGGTAAAGTCGGAAGATGTGGTGAATACTGAAAGACGACCTAGCCCCCCTTCTTTGAGACTTTTAAGGCTACATTGAATCGCGCGAAGGAACAAGATGTTCAAATACTCTATGGATATTCTGGCGAGAGTATTGCCGGATTTTGCGGCACAAACGATGTAATGGACTACGTTGTAGGCTAAACTGTATAAAAGCGTACATATACCGTGAGGTGAAAGAAGCAACGCGTGCAGAAGAGAAGCATCGGATATGGGTAATGAGTCTTGTTGATGAGTGGTGGGACAGGCGGTATTATGTCATGCTGCATCATACCGAGTACGCGTACCTTGCGGCTGAGAATGTAAACCTTGTCATCATGGACAAGCTAAAGTACTTTTACCACTACATTCATATATATCATGACGAGGTTCGCAGTGAGGTTGTGGCTAAAGGCCTGTGTGAGTTTTTAATAGAGTATAGAGACGAGAATCGATCGTTAAACAAAAAGGATAAATACGGTCACATGTTTCTCTCAAATAGTGCACCGGATTGTTAATGTGTGGAGTACGTCTAGTGCGCATAAAACATTAAAACTGAAATTACCCCATGTGTCGGAAAATTGCCCAGTATAATAGGTACAAGTACTCGCATGATTCATGCTAGAACAATTCCGTACACGATTCAACAGCTTATGGTGTGACTCGCTCCCCCCGTCGAGCCGATCCGCCAACCCGTGGCTCACAGTCATCTCAGAGTTTGAACCGAGTGGACGTGCACACCTCGAATACGATGGAACTTCCTTTGAGAAGCATTCTCAATGCCGCGTACGATGTATCCGTGACGAAGTCATTGCTCGTGTTCAGGCGTGAAACCGGTGCCATTAACTATGTACTTGAAACGACTTGTAGACAAGCAAACTCTGGTAAACGTAATGTTATTTATTTAAGTGTTGAGGAGATGAATAGGGTCTTCGTGATAGTTGAGAAGTGGGGTGAGGACCGTTATAAAATACCTGCAGGTGTAGGTACAAGAAGAGAACAGATTAGTGATGCCCCCTCATATGCCGTTGTTTGTACGTTGTGTATAAATAATGATCAGCCATGCATTGATATACGACTGATGTGGAAGAATGCATCTGATAATAACGTTCTTGTCCCTACGCGAAACAGATTCATCCTCGACAGAATGATTGAAATCGTCGGATTCCGCAAGCTGAAGCCTATATTAGACGCCAGTGTTAAGGATATGATTTATTTTGACACGGTTCTTGAATACGCATACACCTCTCTGTTCGATGGGTTTATCGAATGTAGGAATGAACAAGGTGAGAATGGTCTAGAGCTGGGTGCTTATTTAAAAGGTTTAGACTCTTCGGAATATCATGAACTTTGGTACAAAAGACTTGAGCGGTACAGGGCAGAGCTCGCGTACACTGTTCACCCTGAAGAATTGTACCTCTATATAATGAGCAGCTGTCGTTATGACTTAGAAAATTATTTCAATTGTCGCTATGCATTGTGAAGAAGAGTTCACGATTGAAAAGCTCAGGTTGGTAAGAAAAAACCCTTGATTGGAAAGGAGTGTTTATAAACTTGTATTTAATAATGATGTGGTGGCTAATGATGACCTCTTTGTGCGTGCTTTTAAATGCATTCTAGCCGTGTTTAAAGATAACTTGCCGGCCGAATGTAAAGTGGGCACAAAAATAGTACTGAACGATATGAAGGCCATTTACATCGAGTATAGGTATCCCTATAACTTCAGCAGTGAATTAATGTTAAATCGTATTTCATGCGTAGTGCAAAGCAATAATGATGTGACTGTAGACTCGTTTACGTGCGACTTTAGTGTTTTAGTTAAGCGCAGTAGCACATAAAGCGAATGTATTTTGATGTATATTTATTTTCAATATAGTTAATTATTTAATATATATATATATATATATATATATATATATATATATAGGGTGAACCAAATGTAGGTGGACAGTAAATGATAACGTTTATTTTGAGAATACATATTTAATTTTTTTGTATACTATAATACAAAATAAAATTTAAATAAATTTAGTTATAATATTTAATATAATAAAACACAAACACCATAGTTATAATGAACACCATAGTTATAATATAATATAACACAAACCGTATTCAACCTACTGTCCACCTACTTTTGGTTCACCGTGTATATATTTCCTGTACTGTTATATTCATGGTTATACTCCATCGTTTTGTATTATATTATGATTTGATTTGATTTTTTTTATTATATATACAGTGTATATTCCTCGTTCGTATTTCTTATGCTATTATTATTATTTTTTATCATATATATTCCATCGTTTGTATAGTATTGTATATTTATTTTCTATATATTTCGTGAAATTGATTCCAATAATTCGTCTAAATAAACAGAATGATGTAATGGTGTTTTATTTAATTCTTTTGGTTGTATATATATATATAAACGATATTATTATTTAATTATATGTATACCAAATGGCTGGTTACGCATTCTAAATCGACAGACAGATTTCTAAGCCAACTGTCAAGAATATCTGAATAGCGCAATCTGGCAGCTGAAAAGTTAATTAATATATACACATACACCTGCCTTCTAGGTCTTCTAGGTCAACTGGCGGGTTAAGCCAACTGCCGGATTATGCCAACTGACGGATTATACCTACTGGCGGATTTCTAAGCCGACTGTCAAGAATATATGCTTTAATTAAATAAAGAGCGCAATCTGGCAACTCAACCCTAATAATGTAAACCTGAAGAAGCCATTTACGCCTTCTAAGTCAGATTAAGCCTTCTAAGCCAAATGGCGGATTAAGCCAATTGGCTGATTAGGACCTTATAAGACATCGGGCGCTTGGATGAATTCTCATTATGCGTCTGGCTGGAGTCAGGCGAACACCCCCCTCTCCTTCTTAGGTTAAGGCTTAGGTTAGGTTTCCCTTTCGGGGGATGATGCCGTCCCACCTTCTCCAAGGACTCTCCTCCTTTCTCTCCCTCTCTTAGGTTAGGTATACCCTTTTGGAGGGGTGAGGCCGTCCCAACTTCTCCCCCGAAGAGGTTAGGTGGACTCCCCTTCATTGCAGCTTGGGAGATTACCCCTCCCCCTTGTTGCATAACCCCCTCCCTCTTTGTTACATAACCTCTTGCAACAGTCCACCTCCCCCTTTGCAACATTGATCAACATTTGCAATTGCATTACACTCGTCCATTTTGCAGTCATGCTACTAAAGGATAGACATTACCGTTGTGCAATAGTACAGCTTTCAAACTCAACTTTGCTGAATTAACAAAAAGCCTCCATTCCTTAGGATTGTGCTCTCGAACAAGTTCCTCCATCAGGGTGTTAACATCATTACAATAAACTAAATCACCTTCCATAGAGAGAAACGATGTGAGGTGTGTCTGATGCTTGCGAAATGATATTTCTCCAGTCTTTTGTAAGAGATTCCAACCTTTTAATCTAGAACCTAAAAGCTCAGCCTGATTTTTAGATAGATTCAACTCTCTGACAAGATTATTTAATTCTGACTGAGAAATTAAATGAGGTTCATCCGATGAAGATGGTTGAAATTGTGTATCCATGTCATCTTGTCTGTCCAAAGGTTCATAACGAGATTCATCTTCAGGTTTATCATCATCTAAAGTCCATGTTTTTGGTGGTTTTGGTACTGGCAAATCGTCACAATGTGAAAGAGGTCGCATGGCTGACAATAAATTAGGATATTGAATAGTATGTATAGATTTTGAAGAATGTCCATTTATCCTTGTTAAACTTAAATAAATATATGCATATTATATATAAACATGTAATTATAAATAATAATATGCATAATATAAGGGTGTAACATATATTCTGCTCGATTTTTTAGTGCATTCGGAACAAAAATTAAGCTCAGCCTGATTTTTAGATAGATTCAACTCTCTGACAAGATTATTTAATTCTGACTGAGAAATTAAATGAGGTTTCTAAGCCAACTGTCAAGAATATCTGAATAGCGCAATCTGGCAGCTGAAAAGTTAATTAATATATACACATACACCTGCCTTCTAGGTCTTCTAGGTCAACTGGCGGGTTAAGCCAACTGCCGGATTATGCCAACTGACGGATTATACCTACTGGCGGATTTCTAAGCCGACTGTCAAGAATATATGCTTTAATTAAATAAAGAGCGCAATCTGGCAACTCAACCCTAATAATGTAAACCTGAAGAAGCCATTTACGCCTTCTAAGTCAGATTAAGCCTTCTAAGCCAAATGGCGGATTAAGCCAATTGGCTGATTAGGACCTTATAAGACATCGGGCGCTTGGATGAATTCTCATTATGCGTCTGGCTGGAGTCAGGCGAACACCCCCCTCTCCTTCTTAGGTTAAGGCTTAGGTTAGGTTTCCCTTTCGGGGGATGATGCCGTCCCACCTTCTCCAAGGACTCTCCTCCTTTCTCTCCCTCTCTTAGGTTAGGTATACCCTTTTGGAGGGGTGAGGCCGTCCCAACTTCTCCCCCGAAGAGGTTAGGTGGACTCCCCTTCATTGCAGCTTGGGAGATTACCCCTCCCCCTTGTTGCATAACCCCCTCCCTCTTTGTTACATAACCTCTTGCAACAGTCCACCTCCCCCTTTGCAACATTGATCAACATTTGCAATTGCATTACACTCGTCCATTTTGCAGTCATGCTACTAAAGGATAGACATTACCGTTGTGCAATAGTACAGCTTTCAAACTCAACTTTGCTGAATTAACAAAAAGCCTCCATTCCTTAGGATTGTGCTCTCGAACAAGTTCCTCCATCAGGGTGTTAACATCATTACAATAAACTAAATCACCTTCCATAGAGAGAAACGATGTGAGGTGTGTCTGATGCTTGCGAAATGATATTTCTCCAGTCTTTTGTAAGAGATTCCAACCTTTTAATCTAGAACCTAAAAGCTCAGCCTGATTTTTAGATAGATTCAACTCTCTGACAAGATTATTTAATTCTGACTGAGAAATTAAATGAGGTTCATCCGATGAAGATGGTTGAAATTGTGTATCCATGTCATCTTGTCTGTCCAAAGGTTCATAACGAGATTCATCTTCAGGTTTATCATCATCTAAAGTCCATGTTTTTGGTGGTTTTGGTACTGGCAAATCGTCACAATGTGAAAGAGGTCGCATGGCTGACAATAAATTAGGATATTGAATAGTATGTATAGATTTTGAAGAATGTCCATTTATCCTTGTTAAACTTAAATAAATATATGCATATTATATATAAACATGTAATTATAAATAATAATATGCATAATATAAGGGTGTAACATATATTCTGCTCGATTTTTTAGTGCATTCGGAACAAAAATTAAATGACTTATAAGGACAAATTTGCTCGAATTTTTAGTTTATTCACAACAAAAATTGAATGATTTATAATGACAAATTAATCATCAATATAATTCCCTTCTTTGTCTATAACCTCCCAACTGTAGAAAAGTTTTTTTATGCCACATTCGAAGAAATCCCTTGGTTTCGAGTTAAAAAAAGCGATCACTTCGTTTTCGATAGCTTCCCTGGATTGCAACTTTTGTCCATCTAGGTGGTGTTGCAGACTTCTGAATAAATGGTAGTCTGAAGGTGCGATGTCCCGAGAATAAGGTGGATGAAGCATTTTTTCCCAACCAAATGCCTCCAATTGGGCAGTGGTGAATCGAGCAGTGTGAGGGCGCGCGTTATCCTGGTGGAATAGAACATCTCTGCGATTAATTAATGCAGAACGTTTTTCTTGTAATGCCATCTTAAGTCTTTGGAATTGTTGACAGTAGACTTCAGCTGTGATTGTTTTGTTATCTGGCAGAAGCTCAAAATGAATAATCCCTTGCATATCCCACCAAACGCATAGCAAAATTTTCTTTGGATGGGATCCATTCCTTGGCTGTGGTTCAGGCTTTGTTTCACGGCTAAGCCACTGATGTCGACGCTTAATATTGTTATAGAGGACCCATTTTTTAAAAAAATCATAAAATTTGTGACAAATCATGCGGAACCCATTTTCCAACCTTCACTACTTTTCCTAACAGCTTCAAATGACGATGAATGGTCATATGGCTAACGCCGAGTTGCAGGCCAAGTTCTCTTATAGTTACCGTTGGGTTTTCCTCCACTGTTGCTCTCAGCAACTCTTCATCTAACTCATTTGGTCGTCCTGTTCATTGATAATCTTTCAGACTGAAGTCTCCATTTCTGAACTTCTCAAACCATCTCCTACATATCCATTCGCTCACATTCCATAAACTCTTTGAATGTTTCTTGCAGATTCACTAGCGTTAGATCCTTTATGGAATTCATACAACATCACATGTCGAATATGCTCTTTCGTGGGCTCCATGTTTTTTCAATTACTGTAATATCGTAGGGGTGGCGTTGTAACTAGTATGAAAAACACCAGAGAAAATATTCATTAGCCTAATCCTACACTAGCCTAAGCCTACACTAGCCTAAGTCATTCTGTATCGTGATAAAACATGTGCGAACCTGTCGCCGCGTGTGTTTTGCAACATTTCTAAAACTCTTTCACATTATCTTGGGGTTATTCTATTACACTGCCCAACACCAATTTTGCTGATTTAATTCTAACACCTGTTTTTAGGTAACTTTGGTGTGCTGATTTCAAAAATCACCTTAGTTTTTGCCTATCACGTCAGGTTTTCGAGCAATCAAATACGGATATTTTTGAGATATCGCATTTTGGCAGGGTTATGCCCAATTTTTTTCTTTTCAAAAAATAAGTTTTTACATACTCAGAATCAGCATGGAAAAGTAAACAATTGTGCAGGGAGTGAACTTTAATATACAATGGTAATATTGACACATAAAGTGATTAAAAGTGTTTAAATAAGCAAAAAATGAATCCATATTAAAGCAAGCACGGGACCAGTTTTCTTAACATTGTCTTTTTCTTGTTTTCTTACTTTTCAGTGCTGATAAATTTTCTCTTATAGGACTTCCTAGAATGAGAGATGTCAAGACAATCTCTTTGCAGACTCTAGCAGTAGTCAGCCATCATATGGGTATCCCATCTTCCTTGGTATCGTTCTTCCATCACTTTGATATCTTGGTGGAACCTTTCACCTTGCTCTTCACTAACATCACCAAGATTTTCTGGAAATTTATCCAGATGACTGTTGAGATAGTGAACTTTAATGCTCATTTTGCAACCCAACTGCTGAAAGTTTACAAGTAAATCCTTTACAAGATCTTTATAATTTTCAGACTTTTTGTTTCCTAGGAAGTTCTTAACTACTGCCACAAAAGCATTCCAAGCTCTTGCCTCCGTTTCGGTCATTGAGTTACTGAACTGCGGATCTTTCATCAGTTTCCTTATCCACAGATAAAATTTTAACAGCAAAACAGCTGTTAACAGGCCTCAAAAATCATCAATTTTGATAAGCGCCCTTCATGGATCACCCAAAATAGGCATATTGCATTGACCGAAAACCTGATGTGATGGACAAAATCTAAGGTGATTTTTTAAATCAGCACATCAATATTATCCAGAAACAGGTCTTACAATTAAATCAGCACCAAAAATTTGTTTTTTGTTGGGCAGTGTTATCTATCGTCCGTTTTCTAATCGAGCAGAATTTATGTTACAACCTGATATAAAGATTTTATACAAAATAAATGACTAACAATAAATCTCGTTTTATGATGCAAACTGAGGAATGCTATCTCGATCTCAAAGGATTTTAAATTGCAAATCCCTCAAAAACTGTGGGTGATGGAAAAAATCAGTTTTCATTTTCGTAATCAGCCTAAAAAGGAACATAAGAATCACCCACATTAACAGAGGAGAAAAACTTTGTTGAACAGTGTAACCTTTTTGCTTGTTTCTGGATGACAAAGATACTGTTTGGAGTTGTTAGTCGAGTTTCCCCAAACAAAGGTGCTGTATGTTATAGAATATAGAAGGAAGAACAAGAGTATGACAAAAGTTAATAAAACGTGCTTTGGGACTACATTTCTAAGTTTAAACATTATAGCAACGCTCCTTGGAATTTTTTGAGATATAATATAATCACTCCAGTGCAAAGTCTTGTCAAGCATTATACCAAGAAATTTTGTTACAGTACATTTAGTTCATCAAGATACACATTCGTTTATTAGTAAAAATCATAAAATTTGTTTAAAGAGTTTAGTAATGGTCAACCATTTCATTACATTGATAAGTTGTGATTTAAATATATTTCTCACTATATATATATATATATACAGGCCCGGATTTAGCTATAGGCGAACTAGGCGATCGCCTAGGGCCTCGCGCCAAAGGGGGCCTCGCTTAAGCCGTTTTGCGCGTTCTGTTCAAGTGATACTAATGATTTAGAACTCTATGAAGAACTTAAAGTACTTTGCAGGTTTATACCTGAGAAAACAGATCTCGGAAATGCCCTTGTTTATATAGTGCAAAAACAACTAAGTGAGATTTATCATAATGTTTATGTTGCACTTCGAATAGTATTAACCATCCCAGTTACTGTTGCTTCGGCTGAAAGAAGTTTCTCGCGTCTCAAACTTATTAAAACATATTTGCGTTCCACCATGTCTCAAGCGAGATTGCAATCATTAGCCATGTTATCAATAGAAAACGATATAATAAATTCATTAGATTATTCTCAATTAATTGAAGAGTTTAGCTCGAAGAAAAGTAGAAAAGCATTGCTGTAATATTCAAGGAGCATCTGAACCAAATATTAAAGCATTAATATTTAGCCTGATAAGTCGATCGCTCACTATTATTAAAAATGAAATGTCAACATCTCTTATACATCACATATGAAAAGCGTTTGTATACTATGGAAAGTCATTACCTATAATATTATATAAATCTTAGAAATCATTGTCTTATATTTTCGATACAAATCTTGATTCATATTATAATTTATACTTATTTGTATGGTTTATTTATATTTCTTATACAATTTCCATGCCATAGTTCTGTCTATGCCATAGTTCTGTCTATGCCATAGTTCTGTCTATGCGGGATTCTAATATTGCTGGTATAGTACGGATAATTAAGTCCATATTTTCATATATATAGGCCTAGGGCCTCGCAATTTCTAGATCTGCCTAGGGCCTCGCAACTTCTAGATCCGGCCCTGTATATATATGTATATATATATATATATATATCGGGTCGGCAAAAAAAAGGGAGACCTTTTAAATCCTTCATATCTCGGCAAATACGGTACAGAGAACCATGAAATTTTAGTATGTTAGTACTAGGTAATTTTATGGTTTGTATGCCATCTTTTAGCATTTTAGCTGAGAAATTGTATTTATGGCGAATATTCCAGAAAAATCTTGCTAATCATAGGTTCAAGTTGATAATTAAAGCGATTTTAATTAACGTAAGCCAACTGCAAGAGATTTGGACAAGCTTCTCAAGAAAATCGATAAAACAGGAGATATCAAAAGAATACCAGGTAGCAGTATTAAATTTGGCTACCAAACAGTCCTGATTTAAATCCTGTCGATTACGGCCTTTGGGAAAATTTGTCACAGAGAATTTATCGGGTTAAGGTAAGAAATGTCGCTCATTTACGACAGCTTCTTCTGGAAAAATGGGATGAGCTACCATAAGAACAAATCAATAAAGCCATAGATGAGTTCCGTCCTAGACTGAAAAAGGTTGTGGAAGTTCGTGGTAAACATATCGAGCAGTTTTTTTAACATTAAGGTAGCACCATATGTGAGTACTTTGTAACTTTTTATCTGCACATACAATGCAGTAGTAGTGTAAATGGAGAATTTCCAGTGGCATAAAGAAATGTTCAATAAATCCGTAATTTTCATTTGTTTTCTTTGAAATCAGCTCACCGTATAGGAAATTTACTTACTTTTGGGGTGTGAAAAAAATATTGAAATCTGACCATAACTTTGGATTTTACAGCCAAAGTTCGAGGCCTCACTTTTTTTTTTTGCCGACCCGATATATGTGATATATGTATATGTATATCAAGTTCCGTATAAATAATAATATGCATATATATATATATATATATATATATATATATATATATATATATATATACGTAAAGAACGACGCTTGTATAGAAGAACATTCCGCACAAGATGAGGAGGGAGAACGAACAAATGAAAAATGAGGTAACCACCCGGGAATCGAACCCGGGATCTTCCGATTGCCGGTCAGATATGCTAATCACTACACCACGGGCCTCGATTAATCAGAAGTCGTAATTCTCCTACATACGAGCAGAAACCAATGCCCTGAGGGGGCACCTCCCGCATGCCGCACATATATACATATTAACTGCAAACAACACACAGTATAATTAATGTAAAGAACGACGTTTGTATAGAAGAACGTTCCGCACAAGATGAGGAGGGAGAACGAACGAATGGTTACCTCATTTTTCATTTGTTCGTTCTCCCTCCTCATCTTGTGCGGAACGTTCTTCTATACAAGCGTCGTTCTTTACATTAATTATACTGTGTGTTGTTTGCAGTTAATATGTACAGTATATATGTGCGGCATGCGGGAGGTGCCCCCTCAGGGCATTGGTTTCTGCTCTTATGTAGGAGAATTACGACTTCTGATTAATCGAGGCCCATGGTGTAGTGGTTAGCATATATATCTGACCGGCAATCGGAAGATCCCGGGTTCGATTCCCGGGTGGTTACCTCATTTTTCATTTGTTCGTTCTCCCTCCTCATCTTGTGCGGAACGTTCTTCTATACAAGCGTCGTTCTTTACATTAATTATACTGTGTGTTGTTTGCAGTTAATATATATATATATAATTTTATATATATATATATATATATATATATATATACCTATATATATATATATATGTGTGTGTGTGTGTGTGTGATAACAGGCAAAATAATAATAATAATAATAGGCGTCCTAATGGTAATGCCTGAAATTTGTACTGTGTATAATAATAATCATATTAATAATAAATTTTCTATCAGTCATGGTGGATAACTTGTTGAAAATAGTCTCATAAACGTAAGGTCAGTGAGGAATTCAATTGAGATGTTCATAAAATCTGTGACAGTGCAGATTTGATACTCCTGCGAGAGCTAAAATTCCTCTCTACCATCCATGATGACTTTATGTACCATGCGTCATCAGCAGTAGACTTGTCAGATGAATTAATGTACGGTAGGCCTTTTGGTGGTGTTGCTTTCTTAATAAGGAAAATTTGTCAAAACATAAAATTTTTAACAAGTGACAATGTAAGGTTGTTAGGCATTGAATTAAAAGTGAACAATGATTGTACGTATATTAATTGTAAACTGCTATTTACCATACAACAACAGCAGTAATCTAGATGAATGCATTGATTTGCTGTACAAAATTAAGTCATTATCTGATAACCCCAAATATTCTCACTGTATAATAATGGGGGACTTTAACGCGCATGTGAACTCTGAATTCTTTGAAGAATTGGGCAACATGTGCGAGTCGGCCAAATTAAGTATAAGTGATGTAGATGTATTAGGGGTAACCAGTGGTAATTTTATATACGTTAGTGATATGAGTGGTACCACCAGGTGGATTGATCATTGTCTCACTAGTAATAATCTAAACTTCTAAAGGATCGAATTGTTATAGTTCATATTCTGCATGTTTTCCTTCTTTCTGACCATAGACCATTAGAACTATTAATTAATTTCACCAATTTATGCCCAACACGACATAACAAGAAATCAATAGGTAAGAATAATAGCGTCGATTGGTCTAATGTTAATATGCAACAGAGAATAGAATACAAAGACAGAACAGGTCACCTCTTTAATAATTTAGAAATTTTGCATCTTGCCTGTAGTAATCCTTGCTCAAATGATTCTCACTGTAAACTCATAGATAGGTATTATAGTAAGATAGTATCCCTGTTACGAGAAGCGGGAAGCCCCCTGATTAAATCTTACAACTATCATACTAAGATTATTCCTGGATGGAATGATTTTATTGCCTCCCTGAAGAGGGAATCGAAAGACGCCTACGATTTGTGGTGTTTTCATGGTAGACCCAGATTAGGACCAGTATACATGAATATGTGTAGAAGTAGGGGTCAGTATAAGGCGGCCATAAGGCGATGTAAACAAGAAGAAGAGTCCATTCGAGCATCAAAAGCCTGTGAAGCTCGAATAAATAACGATAATAACAAATTTTGGAAATTTGTTAAGAATCAAACGGGTGTCAAAAGTGTCCTCCCTCCGACAATCGATGGGGTGAAATTGCAAAGCTGTGGAAAAACCACTACGCTAACATTCTTACCAGTGTGGGTAGGGATAATCTTAAGATAGATTGCAGCGAAACGCCTGTGAGAGGGACAAAGGAAAATACTTTGATATCAGTTCCTGAAGTAAAGAGGTTAATTAAAGAGTTAAAGACTGGTTCTGGTTCTGACCTATCGAATGAGCACTTAACCCTTTGACGACGGGTATACGTTTCTTTGAACTTAAAAATGTAAGTTTCATTGTTATTTATAATTAGATATGTTAGTAACTATAGTCACTTAAATGACCCATTTTGGGGTTAATTTTCCGACAACTAAACGATACCTATACCTATAAACCTATACCTATACCTATAAACATGTAGATGTATTTGTAGAAACGTTGCATCATTGTACAATTTATATTATTTCCGTTGGGACAAATATGTCCCTTGGTCCTCAAAGGGTTAAAATATGCCATGCTTGCTCATAGCTATATCCCTGCAGAGTTCATGAGGGTATATATCTTGCCCCTGGTCAAAAATAAGTATGGAGACATTCTGTCCAGCAATAATTACAGGTCTATTGCTGTCGCTTCCTGCTTCTCGAAACTACTAGAAAAACTCTTGTTACTCCGATTAAATGATTACCTATGGACATCTAATCAGTTTGGTTTTAAAAGGTCCCACTCAAATGACCTGTGTATCTATGTACTTAAAGAAACAATATCTAAATACATTGACACCGTTAAGTGGGGCAATGTACTATCCGAATGTTTTGGCTCCTCTTGTGGGTGAGACAAGGCTCCTTGCTCTCCCCTATGCTGTTTAATGTGTATATTGACGGATTAATTGCTTCACTTAATGAGGCAACAGTGGGATGTTTTATAGATAACACAAGGATAAATAACTTAGTTTATGCCAATGTTATGGTGTTAATAAATCCCTCTGGTAAAGGTCTGGATCGGCTACTAAAAGTCTGCGAAGTGTATTCGCAGAAACATGATATTCTTTTTAATGTTACAAAAACTAAGGTTATGCAATTTCATCCGAAAAGCTGTAATCAGTAGGGTGGATCGATTTTACATTTTTGTCGATTTCCATATTCTAATAGAGACAAAAACTTGCGCATGCATGAGAAAATAGCCTCTGCAAAATCTTAGCTTAATAGATAATCATCTTCTGCCCCCGGCAGAGCGATGAAAATCATATTTTAGTAGTCAAAAACGTATTTTTAAACCCTAACCTAGAGTCATAAAATTTTGCGTGTGTGTTATTTCATGCCTAAGCAACGATATAAATGCTATGGGAAATATATAAATGCATTATTTAAGACAAAGAGCCGATCTGAAAATATGTATAATATACATATTTTCAGATCGTCTCTTTGTCTTAAATAATGCATTTATATATTTCCCATAGCATTTATATCGTTGCTTAGGCATGAAATAACACACACGCAAAATTTTATGACTCTAGGCTAGGGTTTAAAAATACGTTTTTGACTACTAAATATGATTTTCATCGCTCTGCCGGGGGCAGAAGATGATTACCTATTAAGCTAAGATTTTGCAGAGGCTATTTTCTCATGCATGCACAAGCTTTTGTCTCTATTAGAATATGGAAATCGAAAAATATGTAAAATCGATCCACCCTAGTAATCAGCCAGCTGATATTAGGTTTAAAATGAAAGGTGAAGTAATTGAGGAAGTA
>JAJOZX010000661.1:0-17500 GCA_023014485.1 Bathynomus jamesi | reverse complement strand
ATGTTGCGATGCCAAACGACCATCAGATGGCACGTGCAAGAAATTAAACTGGTAGATTGAATTTCGAGCCGTATGCTATCGATGTATAAGGACCAATGCCGACTATTTTTTTTTATTTTTTACCTCAAGGATTTGCTGCACGTGCGTGCGCTTTCTATACAGCTTTCTTTCACTGCTTGCCTTTGTGTGAAAGCAATATCGGAAGAATTACAGGTGATACCGGATGAACTTTAGAAAGATGTTTTTTAATTATGTTCTTATATTGGGTTCAGTAGGGTGCTCGAGTAAGGGGTCATATAATACCATTTTATCATATATATATATATATATATAAGCAAACATATATATATATATATATATATATATATATATATATATATGCGCGCCTCGGTGGTGTAGTGGTTAGCATCGCTGACTACGAATCCACCGGCCCCGAGTTCGATTTCCCGGAGAAAGCAGTCGGAGCGCAATTTACTCAGCTGTTTATTCTTCCAGAAAAAACCAGGTTAGTAGATAAATGGGTACCCTGGCTGGACTAGTTGTTAAGACGCTGGTTTGCTGATCATGAGATAGAGTCGGGGTAAGGACTTTGTAACTTTTGACCACCTGTGGTGGGTCGTGGTTCGGATTCCACGTTAAGCTGTAGGTCGAAGGTGGAGCAACGAACTTGACCGCCTTCAGAATGAAACAATTCGCGCGGAAGCAAAACCAAAGTTAACCAAGGTCTAATGTATGTGTATACATATATATATGGGATTGAACTCAGAACATTATATATATATATATATATACACCTCGTTACCCTCGTTTAAGTTCCGTGTGTTAGTCTCTCTTTACACGAAGGTCAAACTGGTGGCCCCGCCTCTAGGTCTGGCTTGGTGGAGGAGCGAGATGCTCTCGCGCTTTCCACCTCACATAGTCAGATAAAACCGACTCATCTGGTACCATCCTCAACCAGGCACCTAGTCTTCTTTTGAAGACTTCAACTTTGACCCTTGTAACGTTTCTGAGGTCCTTCTGAAGCTGGTTAAAAAGTCTTGGCCCCCTGCCAACCAAGATACTTTCCTTCAGTGTTGAAGAGGTCCCTTGTCGGGCCTTTAATTTGGGAACACTACACATTCTGCCTTGCCTATTTTCCAGCGTTGTTTGGATGGTAATTGGGTTTAGTTTGAGGTTTGGTACCAGTTTTTCGATCATTTTCCTTATGTAGATTATGATGTACCTCTCTCTTCTTCTTTCCAGTTTACGTAGTCTTTTCCAGTAGTTGAGTTCTTTGCAGCCATCAATCTTTGCTGTGCAATGTCTCTGAGTTTCTTCTAGTTTATTAATTTCTTCCTTTTCATAAGAGGACGTCAAAACTGAGCAGTATTCAAGTTTTGGTATGATCAGCAGGGGAATCATTACTGTCTTGTCCCTTCTTTTGAACGTTCTTAGTACCTCTCCCGCGACTCTCTTTGCTTTGTTTATCGCTATCTGATTTTGTGTCTCGAATTTGGCATCATCAGTCATTATTACCCCCAAGTCGACCGCTTTCCTCCATCTCTAAATTTCCTGTTATTTGGAGCATACTATGCAGTCTGTTTAAGTTCCTCATTTCTCATCGTGTGAACCAGAGCTGGGCACTTCCGCAAACACTTCCGCAAACCGCAAATTCCGCAATTGCGGAAGTATGTTTTTCGTTTGCGGATTTGCGTTTGCGGCAAAGTCATCGCAAATTAGTGAATTTGCGTTGCGGAACTAAGACCGCAAACGCAAATCTTTCCGCAAATTTTCCACGTGGCCACTGGCCAAGCCCGCTAGTGCTGTGACGCTGCTGTGCTCTGACAACTTCGAACGTCTCGTGTTCATGAAGGGGAACATGGACTTATTAAAACTGGATTTGGCTCAGTTACTGGAGGAGGACGACTGAACTTGTTGACAAAGCCAGAGGCGTACACTTGTAGAGGCTAGAGGGGTTGAGTTGTACAGTGAGTTCAAGTTGTGTACAGTCACAGTGTTAACTTAATTTAACTTGTGTAATGTAATGTGTGTACAGTTACTACAGTTATAGTACAGTCTTCTCTAACGTGTCTAAGTCTCAAAATTTATGAAATTCAAATGATTAAATTTATTATTTAATTTATTTACTATTTACTTGCAGGAGGTGTTTTTGTTCAATATAATATATCAATATATGTAGTATTTTTATTTCTTCTACAATAGTGATTTATTGTAATAAATTATTTAGCCTTGTTTTTAATAAAAACAAGGCTAAAACATTAAACATTAAAAAGATATAAAAACTTTTTATACCTCTTTAATGTTTTGGATACTTTTTATAGTTAAAATTGCGATTGCGGAATTTGCGGTTTGCGGAAGTGTTTGCGGAAGTGCCCAGCACTGTAAAAATTGGAAATATGGTTTGCGTTTGCGGATTTGCGTTTGCGGCACCAAAAATGGCAAGCAGTTTGCGGATTTGCGGTTGCGGAAGGTAAGGTTTGAGTTTGCGGATTTGCGATTGCGGAAGTGATTTTGAGTTTGCGGTGCTCAGCTCTGGTGTGAACACAACAGAAAATACCAGAAAAAAATAACTGCCCAGATCTGGTATTCACGAATAACAAGAACTTCATTGCTGATATAAAAATAACCCCAACCATTATCTCAGACCACAACTTAATTGAGATATCAACAAATATAACGGCAACATTAAAAGACAATACACATATTGAGGAAAGAAGCAAATTTGGTGGCTTTAACTTAAACTCCAAGACTATAAATTGGGAAGCAATCAGATACGCACATGGCCCAAATAGAATGGAGAACAGTTTTAGAGAATAAAACAACTGAAGAAATGCTAACAACCTTGGAAGAAAAAACGCTGAGAATTTTAGAAAAATATGCTCCGAAATCACAGCTAAAAGGAAAGAGGAGCTGGCTAGAGAGGCAAAAGAGATAATGCCAGGAAAGTAATACAAGAAAAACTGGAGGGTATCGATAGGGAAATACAGGCCCTGATTAAGGACCATACAGAGAGGGAAGCGGAAAAGGCGGTAGAAGCAATAAAGGAAAACCCAAAATATTTCTATAGCTATGCGAAAAGGAAAACAAAAACGCGCGCCGCTATTGTGCCTTAAGGAAGAGAAATAATGAACTAACCCACGATCCAAAAGAAATATCTGAAACATTGAGAGCCCAGTATGAATCAGTTTTCAGTACCCCAAAAAGTGACAAAGCGATACCTAACATAGATGCATTCTTTGAAGAGAAATTGCAAGGAGAGTGTATAACAGACTTTGATTTTACCCCAGAAGGTGTAGCGAGAGCTATAGGACAAATGAAACCACATTCAGCTGCAGGTCCGGACAATTGGAACGTATTGTTGATTAATAACTGTAAAAATTAAATAGCTACACCTTTTACTGGATATGGAGAAGATCCCTAGACACTGGGGAAATACCGAGCATCTTGAAAAGAGCAAACATTGTCCCTATATATAAAGGAGGAAACAGATCTCAAGCAAAGAATTATAGACCAGTGTCACTGACGTCCCACCTCACCAAAGTATGATATTTGAAAGAATAGTTAGGGAGAAAATTTATGATTTCTTGGAGAGACTGGAAAGATTCAATGAAAATTAGGACGGATTCTGATCAGGTAGATCCTGCCTATCACAACTAATAGAACACTACAACAATATCCTAGATGCATTGGAAGGCAATGACAACTACGATATCATATACACGGATTTTGCTAAAGCTTTCCACAAATGTGATCACGATATAATAGCACATAAAATTAAATATATGGGAATAACAGGCAAAGTGGGAAAATGGATCTACAACTTCCTCAGAGAATGTCTACAGGTCGTCAAAATTCAAGGTATAGCATCATCAGAATCGGAAGTACGCAGCTCAGTACCACAAGATACAGTACTGGCCCCACTCCTGATCATTATCATGCTAACAGACATGGACAGCGGAGTAAACAGCAACAATATAGTAACATGGACATAGATGCATTCTTTGAAGAGAAATTGCAAGGAGAGTGTATAACAGACTTTGATTTTACCCCAGAAGGTGTAGCGAGAGCTATAGGACAAATGAAACCACATTCAGCTGCAGGTCCGGACAATTGGAACGTATTGTTGATTAATAACTGTAAAAATTAAATAGCTACACCTTTTACTGGATATGGAGAAGATCCCTAGACACTGGGGAAATACCGAGCATCTTGAAAAGAGCAAACATTGTCCCTATATATAAAGGAGGAAACAGATCTCAAGCAAAGAATTATAGACCAGTGTCACTGACGTCCCACCTCACCAAAGTATGATATTTGAAAGAATAGTTAGGGAGAAAATTTATGATTTCTTGGAGAGACTGGAAAGATTCAATGAAAATTAGGACGGATTCTGATCAGGTAGATTCTGCCTATCACAACTAATAGAACACTACAACAATATCCTAGATGCATTGGAAGGCAATGACAACTACGATATCATATACACGGATTTTGCTAAAGCTTTCCACAAATGTGATCACGATATAATAGCACATAAAATTAAATATATGGGAATAACAGGCAAAGTGGGAAAATGGATCTACAACTTCCTCAGAGAATGTCTACAGGTCGTCAAAATTCAAGGTATAGCATCATCAGAATCGGAAGTACGCAGCTCAGTACCACAAGATACAGTACTGGCCCCACTCCTGATCATTATCATGCTAACAGACATGGACAGCGGAGTAAACAGCAACAATATAGTAACATCCTTTGCAGACGATACAAATATCAGCAGAAAAATCAGCGATGTAAATGAAGTGAAGGCCTAGCTGAGGGACACGAACAAAATATACAAATGGTCAGAAGACAAAAACATGACATCTAACACCGAGAAATTTCAGCTCTTGAGATATGGTAGAAAAGAGGAACTTAAACAGACTGCATATTATGCTCCAGATAGACAGGAAATTCAGAGAAGCACGAAAGCGATCGATCTGGGGGTAATAATGACCGATGATGCGAAATTCGAAACACAAAATCAGATAGCGATAAATAAAGTAAAAAGAGTCGCGGGAGAGGTACTAAGAACGTTCAAAAGAAGGGACAGAACAGTAATGATTCCCCTGCTAAAAACACTGATTATACCAAAACTTGAACACTGCTCAGTTTTGACGTCCCCATATAAAAAGGAAGAAACTAATAAACTAGAAGGAACTCAGAAACATTTCACAGCAAAGATTGATGGCTGCAAAGAGCTCAACTGCTGGGAAAGACTACATAAACTAAGTCTGTACTTCCTGGAAAGAAGAAGAGAGGTACACCATAATCTACATAGGGAAAATGATCGAAAAACTGGTACCAAACCTCAAACTAAACCCAATTACCATTCAAACACACTGAAAAATAGGAAAGGCAGGAGGTGTAGTGTTCCCAAATTAAAGGCCCGACAAGGGACCTCCTCAACACTGAAGGAAAATAGTTTGGTTGTTAGGGGGCCAAGACCTTTTAACTAGCTTCGGACGTTTTGTTTTTGCTCTATGTAATATCGAAACAACTAATGTTCATAAATAAGTTCAGCGGTAAATGCCAGAAACGTTACAAGGGTCAAAGTTGAAGTCTTCAGAGAACACTAGATGCGTGGCTCAGGACGGTACCAGATGAGCCGGGTGTACCTGGCTATTTACGGTGGAGAGCGCAAGAAAGCAACTCGCTTCTCCACCAAGCCAGACCTAGAGACGGGGCCACCAACTTGACCTTCGTATGAAGAGAGTCCTACACACGGAACAGCAACGAGGTTAACGAAGTATCATATATATATATATATATATATATATATATATATATATATATATATACAGGGTGTCCCAGAAGGAAATGTCAAGAATGCACCATTTGACTCTTTGGGTATTTCTAAGTAGAAAGTATTATATCGACATGTGCCTGATTCCCAACCGTTACCGAGATACAGGCCTCTACATTTGGGCACCACCTCACTACGGCAGGGAGGTTACTACTAGTGATGTAGCGGATGTCATTTTTTTCACATCCGCGGATGCGGATGCGGATGTCTACATTTTCGTTATTTTTTAGGATATATTCGAGATTTGTTGTGTTTAACGTATATAATAAGTTATTATATAGAGAGAGCTGTAGCTATAATGTAGTATAATTGATTAATTGTACAATAATTGCTGTACTTTTCTCTGAACATATAAAATAATATCAAGCATCTAACTAATATAGAAATCAATTAGTGAATTCGTCTGCAAATAAATTCGTTATATTTGTTGAGTTTCAGCCACAATTAGAAACCATAATTGTGTTACCAGGATGCGGGACGTGAACCCAACTCAAATGCACCCCACGACCTCTTTCCCCAACCTCCACCCTTATAGAAAGAGATCTTTAATTAGCTTGATAACTATTTATATTAAGTTTAAAGTTTTATTAGGCATATTTATAAATGAGTAATTAAAATAAAGTAAACTAAGATGTTCATCGTTTAATGTTCAAACTTAATTATAGGAAGGTTATGCTTAAGGAACATTAACTTTTCTGCCTTTTCTGCTGACAGTCTGTTTCTCTTTTCATCATATATTAATCCAGCACTGCTAAATAATCTCTCGCTTGGTACGTTTGTTGGAGGACAGGCTAAATGTTTCCTTGCAAGTTTACTCAAGTATGGATAGATATTCTGCGTATTTTTCCACCAACTAATAGGATTGTCACATGCAGCCAGGCGTTTTTCTTGGTGATAGCTCTCGATCATTTTTACTACATCTTTTGACATCGCGTAGGTCTCGTTATTGCTGCTTGACTCAAGAAACTGAGAGACAGATTCTGTGATAGATTTGCTTGTTGAAGGTGTTGGTTCTGTCACTGAAACTTTTATTCTTTTGGTGGGTGGCGAAGCGACAGATTCAAGAGATTGAAGCTCTTCAACTGCTTTGCCAAGTGATGATTTAACTCGTTCTAATGTACTAGGTGAAAATAACAGCTTTGTAATGTGGATCTAAGTAGGTTGCAAGAGAGTAACTTCATACAAGAACAGCCTCTCGTCTTGTCGCTTGCATCACTTTTGCGCACAATGAACTAGTTCTATTAATATAGTAGAATTTGATAATTTCCGCTTATTAATGACGTTTTATCTCAACGGTCCACATCCGCACGACATCCGCAGTCCAAAGTGCGGACGCGGATGCGGATGCGAGAAAATGTGCGGATGTTCCGCGGATGCAGATGTGACCTACATCACTAGTTACTACATACTTAAATCAACGGTTTCCGGGAAGGTGGATTGGACGTGGAGGACCTGTGGCATGGCCCCCTCGTTCGCCTGACTTATCTCCGCTAGATTTTTTTGTCTGGGGGTTCTTGAAGAGTAACGTTTATCAGCGGGGTAAGCCCGAATCTAGGGAGCAGTTGGTTGCGCGTATACAGGATGCGTTCATAAACCTCAGAAATGAACTTCCGCGTTTTCCTTGGCAAGACTCGATGGATCGGAGGCTCGCCGCGTGCTTTGAAGAAGGAGGGGGTCACTTTGAAACCATTCTGCAATAAGTGCAATAGTGTACTGTATGTTTGTACTTTTTGTAAACCACAAGTGTCATTAAATAGTATCTAAGATCGCCTTTTTATTATGTTTTAATTACACAAATGTAGAGGCCTGTATCTCGGTAACTGTTGGGAGTCAGACCCATATCGATATAATACTTTCTACTTTGAAATACCCAAAGAGTGAAATGGTGCATTCTTGACATTTCCTCCTGGGTTGAATACTGCTGAGTTTTGACGTCCCCATATAAAAAGGAAGAAATTAATAAACTAGAAGAAACACAGAGACATTTCATAGCCAAGATTGATGACTGCAAAGAACTCAACTACTGGGAAAGACTACGCAAACTAAATCTGTATTCCCTGGAAAGAAGAAGAGAGAGGTATACCATAATCTACATATGGAAAATTATCGAAAAACTGGTACCAGACCTCAAACAAAACCCACTTACCACCCAGACAACGCTGGAAAATAGGAAAGGCAGAATGTGTAGTGTTTCCAAATTAAAGGCCCGACGAGGGACCTCTTCAACTCTGAAGAAAAATAGCTTGGTTGTCAGGGGGCCAAGGATTTTCAACCAGCTTCCAAAGGACCTCAGAAACATTACAGGGGTCAAATTGAAGTCTTCAAGAGAAGACTAGATGCCTGGCTCAGGACGGTACCAGATGAGCCAGGTGTACCTGGCTATGTACGATGGAGAGCGCAAGAGAGCAACTCGCTCCTCCACCAAGCCAGGACTAGAGGCGGGGCCACCAGCTTGACCTTCGTGTGAAGAAAGACCGACGCACGGAACCCAAACAAGGTTAACAAGGTATATATATATATATATATATATATATATATATATATATATATATATAATGAAGAGGAACAGCAGAGAAAAAATAAACATTCGGATCTTTACAGTTTGGCGTACCGCAGATTTTCGAACTGAAAATTTGTATACTGATAAATTTTTATATTCTAATAACGAAAATGACATTATTTTCCTGGAGAAATATGCGCAACATACGAATTTGCATACGTTTTTCTCCATACAAACAACTTTTGTTGTTGTTATTAATGTTTATTTGTTGCCTGCTTAGACCTAGTTTAGTCTGACTATTATTGTTGTAGTGTGAGCATGTGATAATGCAGTGGTGTGAGCTATCTACTTGTGAGTTGCCCCCGGTCAATTGAATGCCCGGTTAGGTCAATTGAATGCCAGGTTAGGTCAATTGAATGCCCGGTTAGGGTAACTGAAATGCCCGGTTAGGTCAACTGAATGTCCGGTTAGGTCAACTGTACTCCCTTGACGATTGGTTAGGTTAAGTTATGATATTTTCATTAGTTTTAACGAAAATATCACGACTTAACCTAACCAATCGTCAAAGGCTTACAGTTGACCTAACCAGACATTCAATTGACCTAACCGGGCATTCAATTAACCGGGGGCCGCACAGCATCCTCGTATCCGGGCATCATGAGCGGTGTAAACTAAATAACGGTCATGCGCCATGCAAACTAGTACGCATAAAAACGCAATTTTTTTTCGTATGTTGCGCATATTTCTCGAGGAAAATAATGTCATTTTCATTATTAGAATATAAAAATTTATCAGTATACAAATTTTTCAGTTCGAAAATCCGCGGTACGCCAAACTGAAAAGACCCAAACATTCTTCAAACTTTAAATGATATCGACGTTTCAGGAGAGTACTCATTCTATCTTCAGAGCTGAACAATATTGTTTAACCCTAAAGATTGAATGAGTACATTCCGAAACGTCAGTATCAATTAAAGTTTGAAGAATGTTTATTTTTTTCTCTGGTGTTCCTGTTCATTATTAAACCGCGTTTTCCACGCCATTAATATATATATATATATATATATATATATATATATATATATATATATAACTATTTTTTCGAACTAATATCGTACCTAAAATGTAAAGATATCGCACATTTCTCTCTCTCTCTCTCTCTCTCTCTCGCACACACACACACATAATGTAAGAGTGCCGCATACATACAAAAACATTTTTTCTTTCCTTAAGCAGGAAGGGAAAGAAAAATCACTTTTAATATTACACATTCATTAGTTGCCAATTCGTTACGAGTGAATGTCTGATTTTCGACCTTTCTAACTCCAGATTCAAAGCAGAGAAATATCGGAGAGTAATACTCTCGACCGAGTTTTCCAGTTCAGTACGCGTGTGATGCAATACTCGTCCTTAATTTCGTAATGCGTAAATATTACAAAGTAATCGAACCAAGGGTGAAGGTATTATTATTATACAGATACCTGTCGTGTTATTGGTTCTGGAGGGTGATATCTGACAACTGTCACACACTAGGGTTCACGAGAATAATCTTCGCAGAGGGGAAGGAGGATTAGAAATAAATTTTCTCTTTTGGGACTGTAATACAGCTGCTTTTTTTTTTTTTTAAGAATTGACTTTAAAAATTTAAAATGGAACTTCAGTGAAGCTGAAAATATCTGAATGAAGAATAAATTTCGTTTCAAATGATTAGCCTTATATAGTTAATTTAATAATAATAATAATAATAATAATAATAATAATAATAATAAATAACGATTACAATAAGAATTTCTACGGAAATTCTTAATACTAATAATAATAAATAAGGATTACCATAAGAATTTCTATGGAAATTCTTAATAATAAATATTAATTAATGAGACCGCCACAACCTCTCCATCAATGAATGCTGCAATAATATATCGGGTGGGCCAAAAAAAAGACTTGAGATTTGAACATCAATAACTTCAAAGATATACAGTTCACATTTCCAAAATTTACATAGCTTTTACCCCAATCTATTAATAAGCCATCATAAAAATTTTAGACCTCTAACTGAAATATTTTTTCCACAGCTAAGGGAACAATGAGGTACGGTGAAAAAAAACGAATATCATAAACTGAAAAAATTTATTATTCACATCTTATCAATAAATATGATCAATATGTCCGCCGACAATCAGGCAAAAGATTCTCCTCAAAGAGATTTACATAGGTTTCTGAATCAATTTTTTTATTTTCTGAAATTAAATTAATTTTCGGCTTTCCATTCCACGATACACCTGCTAATACCAAGATCTTTTTGGAAAACTGACTTGTCTGGTGGTAAAGTCTCGATGGAGGAATGTCTTTCTTACGCCGACCTTAAACAACATCGTTCCGAGAGTGTAAACTGTTTTAGGTCGACCACTTCCACGATTCCGTGCCATCGAACCGGTTGCTTTAAGTTTTTAATTATTCTATTCACAGACGTAACATTACAAGTTATTCCTGGAAATGCCCTCAAAATTCTTGCCCCACTCCATCTTTTTTCCAAGAAACACTTTTCAATCACCGCTTTTTCACCATTAGTTAGAACCATAATTTGAAGGGTAAGTTTAAAAAACAGTATTTAAGATGGGCGTAGCCTATATCATCTGACGTTTTACAGAGACTAACAGATTATCCATAGGCTAAGAAAACTACTGCAAGTCTTAGAATAGTTGCTAGTACATCTATACACATTTAGGATTTATGATATTCGTTTTTTTCACCATACCTCATCGTTCCTTCAGCTGTAGAAAAAATATTTTATGTAGAAGTCTGAAATTTTGAAGATGGTTTATCAATAGATTGAGGTAAAAGTTATGTAAATTTGGGAAGTGTAAACTGCATACTTTTGAAGTTATTGATGTTCAAATCTCAAGGCTTTTTTTTGGGGGCCACCCGATATATAGTGCCAATGTATGTATAGCGTTGCGGAATATCTCCTATACAAGCGTCGTTCTTTACGTTATTTATACTGCGTGTTCTTTGCAGTTGAATGTAAATATATATATATATATACACCTTACCTTACCTTACCTTACAAAGGTTCCGCGTGATGATCTCTCATTTCGCGAAGGTCAAGCTTGTCGCCCCTCCTCTCGAATTGGCCTGGTGAAGTAGTGAGTTTGATTCTTGCGCTCTCCACCTCACATAGCCAGGTACGCCCGGCTCATCGGGAATTGTTCTGATCCAGGCGTCTAGTCTTCTTTTGAAGATTTCCACTGCAACTCCCTTTGTGTTTCTTAGGTCTTTGGGCAACTGATTAAACAGTTTTGGTCCTCTTACTACAAAACTATTTTCTTTCAGGGTTAAGGATGTGCCCTGTCTCGCCTTCAATTTGGGAATACGGCACAGTCTGCCGTTTCTACTGTCCACCGTTGTTTGAGGAGTTATAGGGTTCAGAGTAAGATTAGGGACTAGTTTCTCCATTATTTTCCAAGTGTAAATAATGGTGTATCTCAGTAATTTAGTTCTTTGCACCCATTGATCTTGGCTGTGAAGCTTCTCTGGATCCCTTCCAGCTGTCTAATATCTTCTTTTTTATATGGGGGTGTTAGGACCGAGCAGTATTCCAATTTTGGTATTATCAGGGTTTTCAGTAGAGGAATCATTACATTCCTATCCCTTCGTTCAAAGGTTCTCAATATCTGTCCCGTCATTCTCTTTGCTCTGTTTACTGCTATCTTATTTTGTGTTTCAAATTTCGCATCATCCGTCATTACAACCCCTAAATCTTTTGCTCTGGGATTTCTCTGAATTTCCTGTCCATTTGGGATATAATACTCCATGGATTTTAGGTTTTTCTTTTTCCGTACCGTAATAGCTGAAATTTCTCGGTGTTAAACTTCATATTGTTGTCTTCCGTCCACTTGTAGATTCTGTTTATGTCGGTTTGTAGGGATCTTATGTCTTCTGGGTTTCTTATTTTTCTACTGATCTTTGTGTCATCCGCAAAGGATGTTACTGTGCTGTCTCTGGTAACTTCCTCATCTATGTCAGTTAGCATGATTATGAAGAGTAGTGGAGCTAATACTGTTCCTTGTGGTACTGAGCTGAGGACCTCTGATTCTGATGAAGATACTCCCTGTACTGTAACGACTTGCCGCCGCTCACTAGGGAAATTATATATCCATTTCCCTACTTTTCCTGTTATTCCCATATATTTCAGTTTATGTATTATGATTCCGTGGTCACACTTGTCAAACGCTTTAGCAAAGTCCGTGTATAGTACATCGTAGTTTTCATTACTTTCCAGTGAAACAATAATGTTGTTGTAGTGTTCCATTAATTGTGATAGGCATGATCTGCCTGACCGAAACCCGTGTTGGTTATCATTGAATTTTTTTCTGCGTTTCTAAAGAGTCATAGATTTTCTGTCTAACTATTCTTTCAAATATTTTAGTGAGATGGGATGTAAGCGATACTGGCCTATATATAGTTTTTGGCCTCGGATCGATCTCCTCCTTTATATATTGGAACTATGTTCCCGCTCTTCAGGATGCCCGGTATTTCTCCCATGTCTGGTGATCGTTTCCATATCCAGTATAGGGGCTCAGCAATTGCATTCTTGCAGTTTTTGATCAGTTTGGCATTCCATTTATCCGGTCCTGCCGCTGAGTGTGTTTTTAGTTTCCCTATGGCTTGTGTAATATCGTCTGTCGTAAAGTCGAAATCCGTTATACTTTCCCCTTGTGGTTCTTCTTCAAAGAACGCGTTTCTATCGCATATCAATTTGTCAGGTTTTGGGATACTGAAAGATGATTCGTACTGAACTCTTAATATTTCAGATACTTCTGTTAGATCATCCGATAAAGCACTGTTCTCATTTTTTAAAGGTCCGATAGTCGCATGGTTTTTCGACTTTCTTTTTGCAAAATTATAGAAGTACTTTGAGTTAGCCTTTATCGCTTCTATAGCGTCGTCTTCTTTTTCTGTATGCTTCTCGATTAGTTCCTGTATGACGACATCGATACTTTGCAGTTTATCATTTAATATTTTTCTGATGTTGTTATCTTTACAATTACTTAGTTTTGCAGTCACTCTTTTTCTCTTTCGAAACAGTGCTCTCTTTTGTCTTTCGAACCTGTTTCTCTTTCCTCTTTGTTGTATCTTTGGGACATGTTTTTCCACAATTTCTAACGTCTTTTCCTCTAACGTCATTAGCATCTCCTCCGTTGTCTTGGCCTCGAAAATGGTTTTCCAATCTATTACTTCCATGCTGGCTGTCACATCTTTCCAGTTTATAGTTTTGGAGTGAAAATTAAAAAATTCGAATTTGCTTTTTTCTGTTGTGCGTGTTCTTTCCTTTCCTGTTGTCTTTATATTAGTTGTTATTTCAATGATGTTGTGGTCCGATATCATAGTTGGGGATATTTCTACCTTCTCAATTAGATTACTGTTGTTTGTAAATACCAAATCTAGGCAGTTGTTTTTCTTTTGTTTTCTTGCGTTAACATAAATTCATCAGCTAGAGCTAGTAGCATTTTCACCTGCTCCTGGTCTTCTCGTGTGCCCCCCTTGTCCTGGTGTATACATATATTTTTTTCCTATCCTTTTATATTTCATGAATGGAAAATTAAAATCTCCACAGAGAAAAATATATATATATAAGGGTGTAGCCAGAATTTCTTTTCGGGAGGGGCTAATATATATATATATATATATATAATATATATATATATATATATATATTGACCAATTTATTGTTACCGGTTTATTGCGGTACTGTCGGTACTATAATAAGAATGATGATAATAATGTTAATTGATTGTTAATGATTGATTGTTAAGGCCGAGGTCACCAGATCTTTGCAGATCAAATAATGTTATTAATTACGTTATTAATTAGGTTGACTGACAGAATGAGTTTTCTTCCTGTATTAAACAAAACAAATGATTTATGAATGAGACAGAATATGTTGATTGTTTACAATCGAAAGATGTGTGCACTTGTATTAATGCTTTCAATATAATAATGGCTCGATATTAATAACGCGCAAGGTAATGATTAGTCTTTATATAAAATTAGGTGAATGACACCAGTCCCAAGTGGGGCCTGCACAAAAGATGTTTACATGGTGGTAGCTTGGTTGTCACTGATTCTTCGGAGGGAGAGCTCTCAAGGTGCGTCCAGAAGTCCTTGTAACGAAGTTGATGTGTGATGTCTAGAAAATATTCCAGCGCTGTGACGTCATCTTAGTCGTGCTTGTGTGACGTCATCTTGGTCGTGTTTGTGTTGATAGAATATCGCTAATTGTGTTGATGGAACGTTGCTAAGGTATTTGAAAACGTCTCTGCCACTTCAGTAGTCACTACATATATATATGATACAAACCCACAAGGAAAAAGAAAAATGATTCCAAGGCCTTTGTGGTTTGTATCATTTATTCATTTCACATAATTAATTGTGAAATTGATCCCATATATATATATATATATATATATATATGATGAATAAAACCACGAAGGAAAGGAAACACAAAATGGTGCTCAAGCGCTTTCGTCTAATGAGGATGTCATTAGACGAAAGCGCTTGAGCACCATTTTGTGTTTCCTTTCCTTCGTGGTTTTATTCATCATAAATATTTTTCACGTGTTACTTTCGTGAAATAATTTTCATATATATATATATATATATATATATATATATATATGAAAATATTTCACGAAAGTGACACGTGAAAAATATTTATAATGAATAAAACCACGAAGGGAAAAGAAACACAAAGTGGTGCTCAAGCGCTTTCGTCTAATGACATCCTCAGGATGTGTTCTTGTGGATGTCATTAGACTAAAGCACTTGAGCACCACTTTGTGTTTCTTTTCCCTTCGTGGTTTTATTCATCATATATATATATATATATGATGTTAATGCTAATGCTAATGATAAGCTTTATTGGCAGGATATAAATCCCATAAAACAGTACAATATTCTTAAAGGTAATAAAAGATAAATCAAACAATAATAAATTTAAAAACTAAAAATTAGGACTAAAAAGTACACGTAGTGACAATACCAACATATATATATATATATATATGGTGATGATGGTGATGATAATGACAATAACAATATTTATTAGCAGGAGGCAGATCCCCCACCAAATAAAAAAGGGTACAGTATACATGAAAGTAATCACGATACAACTAATTAAACAATAAATTTAAAAACCAAAAACCAAAAAGAACTGACATTAACAATAAATGACAATAACAATGAAAATGAACGTAAAGAAACGAGAAATAATAGAATCAGTAATAATAGTTTCATAAAAATGAAAAGCACATGTAATGGCATGGTTAATGCAGGAGTTAAGTGGAGCTACAGACAAACACTTTCATACCAAGAGGTCCACAGTCTAGAAGACATAAAGCAGAACTGATGAATAGCTTAGAGTTTAGACAATTGGATTGTCTGCGTTTTTTAATTCTTTGCATTAGACTGTATTGAGCACATCTTGTTACCTCATGGATATATATATATAAATATATATATAAATTCGCACGATTTTCATAGTGAAAAAAACCATCCCACCAAGGTTAGAACCCACAACTTCGTAAAAAGAAGGTGTGAGTACTAACCACTACACTACAACGAATAAAAGTTAACACAGCCTCTCATATATTTAAACAAACGAGCAAGCGTATAGTGCTTTCGCGTCCTGCAGGACACATCAAATTCATTCATTTAGTGTATGTACGAATATTTGATATATGAGGCTTTGCGAGTAGGAGGGGCGAACTTGCCAAACCAGTTTTGAGATAGACGCGTTTAAACTTTGTGACTATTGTGTACGAGGGGCACATAGCGCAAATACACGCACTGAAAATAAATACATTTTGAGCGTACGAGGTGGGTAATTGTATATACACCAAGTTGTTTGTAGATCGGGGTAAGGTTGAACAAGTCATTCGTAGAACAATCATAAAATCGTTAATGGGGCGAGTTCGCTCATACTCGCGACGCCTCATATATATATATATATATATATATATATATATATATATATATATATACAGTACCGTGCAAAAGTATGAGACCACTGTCAATCTGACAACTATTAGATAATCTGTCGTATGAAAATTGGTTTTGATACTAAAATACACATTAACTAGAACCTCTGGTTCATATTAACGTATAACTAAGTTATTATTTAAGTGTATAAAGTTGTATTAGCTGGATGACCCTCTAGTCCAGGGGTCCCCAACCCTGTGACCGCGAGCACCATGGTGCCAGCCGACCCTTTTGCGTGTGCCCGCCACTGACTGACTACGATTGATAAGTTTTTATTAAAATTTTTAATAAAATGTTAAGTATGTTACATATTTTAAATTTTAGTAGTTAATTACAGAAACAGATGCTCATTTATTTGAAAATAATTATTTCTTTATAAATAAATTAAGTTATCGTTTTGATAATTTTTCTAAGATTCTTAGTTAGCCCATCCTTGTTTTTTTTTGTGTGTAGTATGTTCATTATTTTACATAGGAATTAAATGTTTTTTTTGTGTATTATGTTCATTATTTTACATAGGAATTAAATGTTTTTTTTTGTGTATTATGTTCATTATTTTACATATGAATTAAATGGTTTTTTTTGTGTATTATGTTCATTATTTTACATAGAAATTAAATGTGTTTTTTTTTTGTGTATTATGTTCATTATTTTACATAGGAATTAAATGTTTTTTTTGTGTATTATGTTCATTATTAAGTCCAACTATAAATTTGCCTTGAAAAAGTAAATGGTGCCCGCCGCATTACCGGTAGTCTTGAATGTGCTCTTCGGCACAAAAAGGTTGGGGACCCCTGCAGTCTAGTCTGCATAAACTGGACTTGAGGGTTGATTTATTATATTACCTATAACGCATGTGTATAAAGATCTAGCGAACTATTGATGACAGATCTGCAGTAAATGCTCCTAAGCTATTGTTATATCAGTATTTACAATTAAAAGTATTGACATATTCACTTAAATTCTGAAAACAAATTTATCCAAAGCGTTCTCATTATAATCCTAATTCATGCTGTTTTTTTTCTTTCACAAGCTTAAGAAATGACGAAACGTACAATTCTGATGAGATTAGATATAAAATAATACATGTGCACGGTGAGGGACTGAGTCAAAGAAAAT
>JAJOZX010000660.1:1125000-1275872 GCA_023014485.1 Bathynomus jamesi | reverse complement strand
ATGGCAAGAGAAGAGGCATCACTGCCCTCTTCCTTACCTTCCACTGCAGGGAAGAGGCGTTCGATTACTCAAACGCCTCGCTCGGTGTGCAGTTCCACCCCCTCCCGCCGAAGAAGGAGGGACACGCGCGCCCGTCAGGATATAAACACCGCCAACAGACCCTCACCAAACCACAGAGTAGGGAAAGGGCCTCCTATTCCCCTAAGGTCGTGCCACCCATCCCCGAGTCAGGCGAACCCTGCCTCAGGGAGACTGAGGGAAGAGGACGGGTGGGTCACAGTTAACAGGCGCTCTTCACGGAAGATTCCTCAACCTGTCTTCACGGCAAGGCCACCGGTGAGGAATCTCACCATCTTTGTGTCGCGAATTCAGCTCCCGAACGAGAAATGCGATATTCAACACATGATGGAAGAAGTCTGTGGTGAACACAGTATATTGTTAGTTAAAAAATTAAACACAAAATCTCCGTATTGTAACTCATATAAAGTAATAATTAAAGGTGTAAATTCGCATTTCAACCCGTACAATATGAGTCAGTGGCCAGACGGTATTATTGTTAAGGAGTTTATTCACTTTTCCAGGAGATTTGATAACAGGCAAAATAATAATAATATATAATAATAATAATAATAATAATAATAATAATAATAATAATAGGCGCCCTAACGGTAATGCCTGAAAGTTGTACTGTGTATAATAATAATCTTACTGACAATAAATTTTCTTAATCTTAAGATAGAGTGCAGTGAAACACCTTTGGGAGGGACAAGGGAAAATACTTTGATATCAGTTCCTGAAGTAAAGAGGTTAATTAAAGAGTTAAAGACTGGTTCTGCGTCAGGGGTAGATGACCTATCGAATGAGTACTTAAAATATGCAAATGATGTGGTATGTCTGCATATATCATTGCTCTTATCAGCCACGCTTACTCATAGCGATATCCCTGCAGAGTTCATGAGGGTATATAACTATATATCTTGCCCCTGGTCAAAAATAAGTATGGAGACATTCTGTCCAGCAATAATTACAGGCCTATTGCTGTCGCTTCCTGTTTCTCGAAACTACTAGAAAAACTCTTGTTACTCCGATTGAATGATTACCTATGGACATCTCCTAATCAGTTTGGTTTTAAAACGTCCCACTCACTCAACGGACCTGTGTATCTATGTACTTAAAGAAACAATATCTAAATACAGTGACAGTAATTCAACTATTTATACCTGTTTCCTAGATATAAGTAAGGCATATGATAGAGTGAACCACAATATTTTATTTAAAAAACTAGAAGACAGGAAGGTTCCTTTGTATATATTAAATTTATTGAAATGTTGGTATTCCCACCAATCTTTTACCGTTAGGTGGGGCAATGAACTATTCGAATATTTTGGCTCCTCTTAAGGGGTGAGACAATGCTCCTTGCTTTCTCCTTTGCTGTTTAATATGTATATTGACGGATTAATTGCTTCACTTAATGAGGCAATAGTGGGATGTTGTATAGATAACACAAGGATAAATAACTTAGTTTATGCCGATGATATAGTGTTAATAAGTCCCTCTGTTAAAGGTCTGGATCGGCTACTAAAAGTCTGCGAAGTGTATTCGCAGAAACATGATATTCTTTTTAATATTACAAAACTAAGGTTATGCAGTTTCATCCTAAAAGCTGTAATCAGACAGCTGATATTAGGTTTAAAATGAAAGGTGAAGTAATTGAGGAAGTACAAGAGTTTAAGTATTTGGGTCAAACTATCACCAGCTCCTTGAGTGATGACTCAGATATAAGAAAAGAATCTCGAAGCCTTTGTGCTAAAGCGAATATGACTATAAGGAACTTTTGGTTCTGTACAAGTGAAGCTCGCTTTCGTACTTTCTGCAGTAATATATACTGACAGCAACTCTGGGTGAATTATAAAAAAGGTCCTGGCAGAACCCTAAATTTGCTGTAAAACAGGTCGTTTAGACTCTTACATAAATTTTCCCCGAGATGCTCAGCTTCACAAATGTTTTCTACCCGCAATATCCCGAGCTTCCCGAGCTTCCCGAAGGTAACAAGACGTGCTCAATACAATCTAATGCAAAGAATTAAAAAATCAACCAACCCGATTATCCAAGCTATCCATGAGTCCTGCCGTTTATCCTCTAAGCTATGGAATTCTTGGTACGAAAACGTCTTTCTGTAGCTCCACTTAACTCCGACATTACTGTATTATTTCTAACCAACTGCATATATTTCTATCCTTAGTATGTGAACTGTCATTGTATTAATAATATTTGTCATATGGACTATACAGTAGTCTGCCAATAAACTTTTTCATTTACATTTTCATTTTCATATATATATAATACACACACACAAGGTGAGTCACGAAGAAATGTCATAACTTGGGAGCTTATAGCTGAGGTCATTCTCAGTCAGAAATCTCATATGAACATAGGTCCGATTCTTAACGGTTATGGAGCTGTGTATGTTTGAATGTTTAAAAATAAGAATAAGTGAACAAATAGCTGCTAAAGTTCTTATTCATGGTTACAATAATTGTTCAAAATGACTACCTTCGGCCTCAATACACATCGCGGCTCGTCTGTTAGTCGCTCGAGTAGTTCGCATTAGTTCATTACGATTGTCCTTCATGAAGGCTGCAGCATCCAAAATGTGACGGAGCAATGCATCTCGTGTTTCCACCTTTCTCTAGTACACCAGCTCTTTCATGCGCCCCACAGATAAAAATCTAGAGGGGTTAGGTCCGGAGATCTGGGTGACTAATTTTGTGCACCAGCACGGCCGATCCATCGACCAGGGAAGCGATCATCGAGATGCGTTCTCACTGCACGGCTGAAATAGGGAGGACCTCCGTCTTGTTTGAAGTACATGCGTAATCGTGTTGCCAAAGGTACATCTTCTTACAGTGGCGGCAGTTCGTCTTGCAGAAATCGTAGATAAATGTCACCTGTAAGACCACCTTCGAAAATAAACGGACGAATCAGCTGACCGTAGAAAATACCACACTACACATTGACACTGAACCGATGTTGAAAATTACTTTCCACAATGGCGTGAGGATTCATTTCTCACTACACATATGAATTGCGAGTGTTGTTGTTGACACCGTCGCGGGTAAATTGAGCCTCATCACAGAACAAGACATATTGATGCAACTGTCGATCGGCACTGAGCCAATTACAAAATTCCAGCTGTTGGGCACGATCCCCAGGTTGGAGGTGCTGAACTCGCTGTACGTGGTATGGATACATGCCTCTAAGATGTGTGGAAATCCTTCGCGTACTAACATGAGGACTCCGCTGTACCATCTGAATAATGTTTTCTTGTTCAGCGACATCTTGTTGTACCGGTTGCTTAAATAAAACAGTAACGCTAGGGAATAAACCGCTCTCTCGCAATCTCCGGTAAACGTTGCTAAACACTCGTCGATCCAGAATTCTTCGATTTGGAAAACGTCGCTGGTATTCAGGGACAGTAGAAATAGTATTTCCATCGCAAAATCCGTAAACATACACCATTTCGGCATATTCGACATTTGAAAACGTAAAGGACATACTGAACGCACAAAAACATCAACTGCACGCTGTAAAACACAACACTACTACGTAATTAGTTCGGTTCGGTAAGTAACTGTCAATTCAGTTCAAGGTCACGCATGCGCATGCTTGAAATTCAAATATCCATAGCTCCATAACCGTTAAGAATAGGACCTATGTTCATATAAAGTTTTTGACCTCAGCTATAAGCTCCCGAAGTTATGACATTTCGTCGTGACTCACCCTGTATATACAAATACTATAGTAAACAAAATTTAATATGATTATTTTCAATAATTTGTTAATTCACTTGGGCGTTTTAAAAGGTAACAATCATGTAAAATCTTATAGTACGACATTTTCTTTCAACCAATAGCAGAACGCATGACAAGTCGTAACAGTTTATTAAGTATCTCTATCACGGGATATTTTCATGCAAAGATTTCAGACTTGGTTTTAGGAGTAGAATGCTTTTAAATTTCAGTGTTAAACTTTAAGTAAAACAAAAAGCCAAGATAACGTAATAACAGTCATGTAAGTCCTTTCTTTATTCGTTCGCTCTCTCTCTCTCGTAGGCTAAATTAACAGTAAATTAAAGTTCCACCTATAAATTAAAAGTCTAAATTAATAAAGGTTTTAAGGAAAAGGACTGTCTTCATTATTCTCGGCTACGCTGTTCTGAGCAGCAAATGGCGGTTGTTTTCGTATAGAAATACCTAAAAATAATTAGAACCGTAATTTAATTAACATATACTATAATATATATATATATATATATATATATATATATAGTATATATATGCTGTATGTGCCTTTTAAAATTGCTAATTTGGTTTTGGAATTTTCATTAAAATGTTTCTTAGCAGTTTTTCTCAGAAATGAGGGTATAAAGCTTATAAAGCTTATAAAGCTAACCAATCTTATAAAGCTAACCTTATAAAGTTATCCAATCGCCAAGGGCGTACAGTTGACCTAACCGGGCATTCAATAATTTTACCATAGGTTTCGGTGTATATATGTATATATATATATATATATATATATATATATATATATATGACTTCGGACTTAAATTATATGAGTAAAGAATTCATTCTCTTTATTCTTGATTGAAAGAAAATCCTAAAAGAACTTTTTATCAAAACATTTGAAGGACAGGACTGGAAATAATTTCATTATATATTTCCAATCCCAAATTGTTTGAAAAATTAATAAAGAAAATAAGGTACAAAAAGAAATGACAGTATTAAACAGCACATTTTGACCAAAGATAATAAGAAACTGATAGGAAGGAGTTAAAAACCTCAACGTATGTCGACAGTTAGCAGCTGACGAGGAAGCTTCTAACAGTCGCTGTATCCTCCAGCGCGGGACACGTCAACGCGAAGAAGAGGCGACGTCAAACCGAAACATCAACGCTTTGGTGGCCAAACTTCCTCAAATCTCCGTGCAGCGGGCTGTCTACAGTTGGCCAGACTGGCAGTCGACGGCCTGTTGCTTGGCACGGTCAGAGTGCCGATCGGTTCCCGGGGCTGGACCTATACCAGCGTGCTATTTTTTTCATTTACGGGGAGCAATTGCGTGCTCCCCGGACTACTCTTACTCTCCGGCGACATTAAGACTAATCCAGGCCCCACTACAACTTACACATGTCACCAAATGTCGCATACTATAGGACAGCTTAATATTTGAAATGGTGTTTTCTCGTAAAATATAAAATGCCTCGTATATTTGTCTCTGTTCCTGGTCCCTGACCTTCAAAATAGGTTTAGAATCCTGAAAGTTAAAAATATGATTATAAAGTTCCCTATGTTGAACCGAGCTACTATAAGTATTACCCGATCTCAGGTCACGTTTGTGGGAATTAATCCTTCTCTGAAAATCAACTGTCTCCGATGTATTTTTGAGGGCAGCCTCCACATGGGACGATGAACGAAGACAACTTATTTGGCACAGCGGAGACCAACTTAATCGGCTGTGGCAAAAGTGAGGAAAGCCCTTTGTTAACCTCAAAAGGCACTCTCAGGAGTAAAACTTCTTTATCCAGATTCTTAATTTTAGGAGAAGAAAGATCTCCAACATCGAAATAAGCTTTATCAATGAACAAATTGGAATAATCCAAACCTCTAAATATACTTTTAATATGTAAAACTTCATCATCAAGATAAATGGGGCTACAAACTCTGAAAGCTCTCAAAAAGAGACCCAAAATAACGCCTTTTTTAGTAGAGAGAGAATGATTGGAAAAAGCATGAATGTAGCTGTCTGAATGCGTAGGCTTTCTAAATACTTTAAAAGAAGGTCTTTGGTTGGGATCTCTTAAAATAAGAACATCCAAAACGAGGGAGATTCACTAATCTCAACTTCATACGTAAACTGTATTGAAGGTACACAATTGTTAAGAAATCCCAAAAGCTCATTCCTGAAAGTGCCTTTTGAGGTTAACAAAGGGCTTTCCTCACTTTTGCAACAGCGGAAGTTGGTCTCCGCTGTACCAAGTAAATTATCTTCGTTCTTCCATCATCCTATTACAAAAGCCTCCAACAATTCTGGCGTAGTTTATGAAATCCCATGTGGAGACTGCCCTAAAAAATAAATCGGAGAGACAATTGATTTTCAGAGAAGGATTAATTCCTACAAACGTGACCTGAGATCGGGTAATACTTATAGTAGCTCGGTTCAGCACAGGGAACTTCATAATCATATTTTTAACTTTAAGGATTTTAAACCTATTTTGAAGGTCAGGGACCAGGAACAGAGAAAAGTATACGAGGCATTTTACAGTATATTTTAGGAGAAAACACCATTTCAAATATTAAGCTGTCCTATAGTATGGATAGCTTTATTTTTAACATTTTAAAATATTTTAGGGTAATTTCGGGTCGTGACCGGCTGCCAGATGTACAGGACTGATTTTTACTTAAAGATTTCTCACTTTGAATGTTTGAAATCTGGAAAAAATTTTTTTGCTTACGCCAACTGCCAGACGTTTGACAGCCATCATCTCTTTGTCCGTGATTATGCCTTTACACAGTCATTTATACTTCAGCTCTTCCACAGGACCGAAGTTTTCAAACTTGATATATATATATATATATATATATATATACGTTAAAGGGAATATGTGTAAATAAGGATTTCATGAAATCCCTAAAATGTTCAGGATTTCATGTACGGTTAAGTCGTGATATTTTTGTTAGTTTTGGAGAACATATCACGACTTAACCTAACCACTCGTAAAGGGATTACAGTTGACCTAACCGGGCATTCAATTAACGTAACTGGGCATATATATATATTATATATAATATATATACACCTTTGGTAACATTTGGTTAGCTTCCGCCTGAATTCTTCATTCTGACGAAGGTCAAGTTTTTCACTCCATCTTAGACCTACAGTTTAACGTGGAACCCGAACCACGCCCCACCAGCAGCCCAGCGTCTTAACCACTAGGCCATCCAGGGTACCCATATATCTACCAACCACCTTCTTTATTGTGTGGAAGGATGAACAGCTGGGTTTTGCTGCGCGCCGCCTGCCGTCAGCGGGTCTCGAACCTGGGGCGGATGGATTCGTAGACCACGACGCTAATCACTAGAGGCACACACACACACACACACACACATATATATATATATATATATATATATATATGTGTGTGTGTAAATATATTGAAGTATAAGTATAGTTTTGTATTATACAGCGAAAATATTTTAAAACTGATAAAAATGAGAGAAGAAATAAAGTGCTTCGCTTTACATTTAACCTCTTCAAAAGTTCAATTATGTAGTCGTCAATGAACACTGGAAGAGGCTACACGGAAAGAAAAACACCTCAGATTTTCACCCATTCAATTATATATATTCGGGCGGTTTTAAGGTACGGTCGATTGAAAAAGTCCTGCCGTGCAATTCCACGTTCTATATCGATATTTATCGGTAATAAACATGGAGTTTCACGACGCGACTTTGTGGACCGACTGTATATGGCTTGCTAAAAACTTAGTAAAAAATTAAGATTTTCCAAGAGGAATGCTGAAGTAGAGCGAATGGAACAAATCTGAGGCAACTTTCTTGGACCGGAATAAAAATGAACTGGAATTAAATTGAATTCGCGAGACTGGAACGAGAACGAACCACTTTTAATTAACTCTTTGACATTCCTAGGGACGGGACGTATTTTCCCAGGTATTAAATGCTGCCAAAATTACCTGTGAAAATTACATCCCAATGTACATCAAAGAGTTAATGCTTGGTTAGGCTACTGTTCAATTAGGTTAGGTTCATTTTTTACGTACTTGTTTTACTGGGGTTAGTAGTATGGGTGAAAAAGGTTAGAGTGCAATGCAATTGCAAATGTTGATCAATGTTGCAAAGGGAGGAGGAGGAATGTTGCAAGAGGTTATGCAGCAAAGGGCGGAGTGGGTTATACAACAAGGGGAAGGGGTTATCCCCCAAGTTGCAATGGAGGGGAACTCCCCCAGAAAGCTGGGGTAGTTCCCCTAACCTCTTTGGGGGAGAAGTTGGGACGGCCTCACTCCCAAAGGGGTATACCTAACATAAGAGTGGGAGAGAAATGAGGAGGGTCTTTTGGGTAGAAGGTAGGATGGCCTCACCCAACCCAAAGGGAAACCTAACCTAAGAAGGAGAGAGGAGTGTTCGCCTGGCTCCTGTTAGACGCATAATGAGAGTTCATCCGAGCGCCAGCTGTCTTATAAGGTTCTAATCAACCAATTGGCTTAGAAGGCTTCTTAGAAGGCGTAAATGGCTTGGTCACGTGTTCATTATTAGGGTTGAGTTGTCAGATTGCGCTATTATTTAATTAAGGCATATATTCTTGAGAGTTGGCTTTCCGCCAGTTTGCATTATCCGCCAGCCAAATGGCTGGTTAGGCCTTCTAAACCGACTGACCGATTTCTAAGCCAACTGTCAATAATATCTGAATAGCGCAGTCCTCAAGTAAAGAGGCTTTTGAGCAGGCTGGCATACATAATGTCCCAAGAACATCTCAATGTGGAATCCTTCAAACAATTGGTAAGACGTGTAAACCTACGATTCAGTCACCATTAACACCCAGGTACAAGAAGCAGCGTGTTGAATGGGCGCGTCAGTACGTGAAAACAGATTTTAATACTGTATTGTTAATCGATGAATTAAGAGCAACCATTGAGGGATCGGATGGTTAGTCAAGAAGATGGATTGCTAAGGGTCAATCTCTACCATGGAATGAGGTTTTCTTTTAGAAAGTTTGTCTAAGACTGGGCATTCATTTTTACACTATCAGGCACTCTGTATAGGACAGCTACTTCATTGCCTATCAATCCTGCCCAAAACATGACACTACCTCCACCTTGTTGGCTTCTTAATCTCGATGGTAGAAATTGACTCTCAGCAATCCATCTTCTTGACCAAACATCAAGTCCCTCAAGGGTTGCTTTTCATTCATCGGTGAACAATACAGTATTAAAATCTGGTTTCACGTACTGACGCGCCCATTCAACACGCTGCTTCTTGTACCTGGGTGTTAATGGTGACTGAATCGTAGGTTTACACGTCTTGCCAATTGTTTGGAGGATTCCACATCGAGATGTTCTTGGTACATTATGTATGCCAGCCTGCTCAAAAAACTCTTTACTTAAGGACAATGGATGCTTTGCAATTTGCGCTTGATTACAGATATCTGCCGCCTTGTCACTTTTCTTATAGCTCCTTTATCACTTCGCTGCCTCAGTTTGGTACCCTCCGCTACAAACTTGTTTACAGTTCGATAAGCTCTGCCAAACTGCTTCGCAATTTCAATAGATTTTATATTTTCAGCGAGTAACTTGACTATTTTTCTTTTCTCAGTTAATGTTAAATCCTTCTTACCCATTTTCACCATTTAGATCCGTAAATAGAATACTTGCTTAATAATTCGGAACACAATATTTTACATATTTTTCAATAAAATGAGATAATTATTTTAATTATCAAAATATTTTATCGAAATGAATACCATCAATACTGCTATATATAGTGATTATTTGCTACAAATTTCATTGAAATCGGGGAAAACTTTTGAAAATATTGGAGAAAATGTAATCTGCTTAATAAGTGCGAACGCAGTGTATGTGGCCCTATAAGATGTGGTAAAACTACGTTTATGCTTAAAATCATTAAAGATAAAGGGGAGATGTTCTCAAAATTTGTGCCTAAAGTAATATGGTGTTATTCGACGTATCAGTCACTGTTCTACGAGTACCAGGATGATATTTTGTTCCACAAAGGTGTATATGACGTTAATTCGTTAAAGGGAAATGAGCATACAGTCATTGTAATTGAAGATCTCATGTTGGAAATGGATAAAACGTTTGCCGAGACATTTACAATGTTCTCCCACCATCTTAAAATAAGCGTATTCTTCATGAATCAGAATCTATTTTTCAAAAATAGATACATGCGCGATTTGTCATTAAATACACAATATCTAGTCTTATTCGCGCAACGTAGAGCTGTGTCACAAATTGGGGTGTTAGCCAATCAAATGTTCCTGAATCAGCGTAAGGAGTTTTTTGAGGTTTATAAAGAAGCCACAAGCTTGCGTTACGGATATTTGCTTTGTGACCTTCACCCGAGAAACACGTTTAGGGTGCTTCTAAGAACGAATATATTCCCAAACGAGCTTGAAACAGTATATATTCCAGAATGACAAATCGGCTGAAGAATTACCGTGAATTAGTAAAAATCTGTCATCAATTGCCCCGGACAATGCAACAGATGTTTGATAAAAATATCGACCCCCGACTTTTTAAAATGCATTTGTGAAATCTGTCTTAATGTTATAAAATGTAATGTAGCAATGAAACCCCTTCGGAAGGCTCGCCTACATCGTTACAAGAACATAATACGTACGCTCGCTCGTAAAAGTCAAACTGTGGGGAAGAAAAAGCGAGTTATTGTACAAAGAGGGGGATCATTCCTCCCCATCTTATTTTCAGTTTTGGGACCTTTACTGACTAGATTAATATGATGAAGAAAGTGGTAGTGATTCCACACGAGGTGTATGCTTCAACGTTCAAAGAATCCAGACACGGTTCTAGAACCCCGTAAAAGCAGGCTTAAAAGAATGGAAAGTGACTTGTTAGCCCTATTAAACAGTGAAAAGTCACCTGATGAGAAAAGGATCTTGTACCAAGAGGTTCTGCAGAAATTTCTTCATGAGTACGAAGATTATAAGAATCCGACAGAGCTCCCGGTGGTTATTAGGCACAGCGTGAGCAACGATAAGCATGTCGACATAGGACCTGGGTCCGATGTTAGAGATGACCAACCAAAGAATAGCGGAACGCAACACATCGAGCATGTATTAAAAGCAGTCTACCACATACATTGAGGAATAAAGGGTTAAGTCTTTATAATCTATTGAGTGAGGTCCCATCATACAGTGAACCGATACAGGCGAGGTCATTGTTGAAGGATCAAGGGCACAGGGATCGAATATCGTCGACATTGTCCATGATCTGGTGAGAAAGTAGGACAGACCCTCACCAGCAGGATGGAAGCATATTAAAGCAAGACTACAACAAATAAATGTCCCCAAAACATTGATAGGAAATCTGAATAGGTTAAAAGACTTCGAACAAGTCTCGCATATGCCACAACTGAGTACGCCATCACCCCCAACAGTAGCATCTTTGAAGAGGAGAAAGAAGAGACCAAACGGCCAACCTTATCCACGTGTCTCTAAAATACGCAAATTGCTAACATATTAAGAAAACGCTATTATGACATTTCTAACCTAGCCTCCTATGGTGGTGTTAATAGGCTGTACAGAGGTGTTTACAATGATAGAATAGGGAAAAAAGATATTGAGAGGTTTTTCTGGAGCAGGATGCTTATACTCTGCATAAGCCTGTGGGAAAAAGGTTTAAAACGGCCAAGAAAACCGCGGCTTTGATTGACTCTATTTGGCAAGCGCATTTAACAGACATGCAAAGATATTCAGTGTATAATGATGGCTACCGCTACATCCTATTCATAATAGAAGTATTCTCGAGATATCTGTGGTTAATTGCCCTGAAAAATAAATCGCCTGAAAAAGTTGCTAAAGCTACCAAAACGCTGATGTTGAAAGAAAACAGGATTCCTGGCTATTTTTGTACGGATATGGGGAAAGAATTTATAGGCCACGCTTTTCAGAACATGCTGGCAGAGTTTAATATCAGTTACTACACTAGCAATTCTATGCATAAGGCCTCTTTAGCTGAAAGAGTTCAACATACCATAAAGGAACGCATGCATCGCTATTTTACCCATAAAAACACATACACATATATAAACATTCTGGGATCATTGGCCTCGTCATACAACCGTTCACACCACCGTACGACTGGCACAACACCTAACGTTAAACCGTAGATCTAGGGTGAGGTGAAAAGTTTGACCATCGTCAGAATGAACTATTCGGGTAGGTCTGGATTCCCCATTAAACTGTAGGTCTATGGTGGAGTGAGAAGCTTGACCTTCGACGGAATTAACAATTCGGGTGTTTTTGTCTTTCTTGGAATAAAACGAAATGCTGTTTTGAAGGCATTTTGGATAAGAGATGAATGACAAAAGTAACTCATCTATAAATAAATAATTAGTATATATAGCTGTGTGTGTAATAATAGGGGATGTATGTGCGTTTGTGTGCGCGTCTTGAATGTTCAGGCGATGTATACACTGAGCCAACAGGCTGATAATGCCTGGAGGCACTGGCTTCTACGCCAACTGGCGGATTTCGAGTTCTAAGTCAAGTGTTGCTACCATGACCACTCACTGAGATTCTGTCTCTCATGGAAGCTGGATGGTCTCTTCCTCTCTCTCCTCCTCCTCTCTCTCTCTTAGGTTAGGTATACCCCATTCGGGGGTGAGGCCGTCCCACCTTCTCCCCCAGGTGGACTCCCTTGGCTTTCTAGGGGAGTTCCCCTCCCCTTTCTTTTTATTTGGCACCCTGGGTTTGGCACTGCGGGGAGGGACTTGCAACAAGAGGGAGGGGGTTAGCATGCAGTGGGGATGACACTGGCACTCATTGTAACATTGCATTGTACTCTAACCTTTTTCGCCCATACTACTGGGGTTGTTTAACTTCTTTTGCGACATCTAAGGTCATATGACGGAAAAGAACTACAGATTTACGTGGAATCAATTAAACGCAGAGGACAGTAACCCATCTAGGGTTGCCAAGTGTCCTTTATTTCAAAGGACAGTTCTTTATTTCAGCTCATGTGTCCTTCTTCTTTGATAAACTCGGAAAGGACGCCATATGTCCTTTAATTCAGTAATTGACTCTCAAAATTTTATTCATCACTAAAAATTTGAGACGGAGATGTTTTCAAACTTAATTAATTCGTTAATCGGGAGAAGTGAGATTCAACATTCAGATGTGATTTCTAGTAATCAGAGTTGGCAATCCTGCCCCCATTGCCCGTTGCCATTGTCATCCTTGCTGGAGAGGAACGAGGAACATCAGCATATTGCGAAAGAATTTTCAGTGTAATGAATGCTAAGTGGCGAGATGACAGAAACAGATGTTCAGTAGAATTAATAAAAAGTGAACTTTTGATTTATTTCAATTTAAAAGACAATTGTGCCGATTTTGCTGGCAAAATAAAAATGATACAGCTTTACTGAAGGCTGGTCGAAGTCAAGATAAGTACAATTTTATAAATAAAGGCTTCATTCATTATAATGATTTGTAAATATTTTCCTGTCTTTAATTCACAAAATATAATAAAGAAATTTAAAAATGTTTCATTTCAATACAGTAGTGTGATTTTACAAGTGTACGACTTTCTAGACATATTTTATCTATGAATATAATAAAGAAATTGTAAAAAATATTGCACAAGTAAATTTTTATCATGATAAGCAATGGAATATACGGTAGCGTGCAAGTGTCCTTTATTCAAGATCTGTTGACTTGGCAACCCTAATTACCCATCAAACTACTACTGGTAACCAGAAACAGAAACAACTGCTACCAGTAACCAGAAACAGAAGCTGGTAACTACTACCAGAAACATTATCTCAACGTCGCTTAACTTTGCTAATTTAACGGGAAACAGTGTTACGACGTAGCTACGCCGTAGTCCGTTAGGTTAGGAAAAAAGTCGAAATAAAATTTGATCGAACTGGTCATACTGAAATTAGAATTAACTCACTGGAATACTGGAATGAAGTCGAAATGGAAAGGAATTAAATTGAACTGGAATGAAATAAAATTGAACTGGAATGAAATCGAATTCGACTTTATTCTAGTTCGACATGATTCATCAGGTCTAAGCAGCCTCCAAATAAAAGAGCTTTCTAAAAAAAGCTTTGCCTACTCGTATTTTACAATTTTTAAAATTCTCTCCCTTATTCTCTCCACAGCGTGGGGAGAATTAGTTTTAATGTAGGCTGCAAAAGAGCATCATTAAGAGGGGCCAGTGAAAATACGGAGAATCATGTCTACAATTAAGAGTGATTAAAGAGCTAAAGACAGTTTCCTCTCCAGGTATAGATGACCTGTCGAGCGAGCATGTAAATAACGCTAATGATGTGATGAATTTTCATATCTCACTATTGTTCTCAGCCATATTTGTTCACAGTTATATTCCTGCAGGGTTTATGAGGGTATATATAACGCCCCTTGTCAAAAATAACTACAGGCCTACTGCTGTTGCCTCCTACTTCTCAAAATTACTTGAGAAACCTTTGCTACGCCGACTAAACGATTATTTATGGACGTTTCCTAATGATTTTGGTTTCAAAAGGTTCCATTTAACTGACCTGTGTATTTGTGTTTTGAGAGAGATCGTATTTAAATATACTGATTTTCAACTTAAAGAAATGGAAACAAGGAGCTACAAAATAACGGATACTGTTAGAAAATCTAGAAGAGGAAGAACCATTGTTGTCCCAAGGCGATATGATGACTAAGCTGATTGATGCAGCATTGCTTGTATATATTAAGTTAAGGTGTATATATATCCATCTCATAATTGTAAGGTTAGTGAAAAATTCACTTAATTTAGAGCTAGCATTTTTGGGCTCTTGTGGCATCATTGTTTGGGCACTCTTGTGGCATCATTTTTTGGGGCGCTGGGCATCTTTTCTACTCGTTTGTGGAATGCCGTACTTACAGGGTGTGGTCTTATAGAGATCTCTCTTGCAATTCAGTTTGGTTGTTTAGATACAAGATTGTTGCATCGTGCAATAGTGCAGGTTGTGTTGTTGTTGTTGCAAGGTTTAGAAAGAAGACCATAAATAGTACCCCTTTTGTTTTTTATCTTAAATTCACGCAACTGAGGCTAAGGTAGGCCCACATCGAGTCAGCAACCGTGAGGTAAGACCTAAAAGGACCTCCAAGTCCGTAAGATTTAATTCTAGCTTAACTTGGGCTGTCGATTGAACTGGCCCTTCAGAGCTTGGCCGTTCACGGCTCAGCTGGGATTTAGAACCCAATAAAAAAAAAATAATAACAGATACAAACACTAAACGACAAAGAGATAACACCAAACTCACAAGTCCGGGATCTTAGAGTAATAATGTTATTGTGCAAAATTCAGAGAACACTACAACATTAAATTTACAACAGCAAGAAAATAATTGGAATTACTGTATCTAGAAGAGCTTCCGTACCAGAAAAGCAAACATCATGCTAGTATTATGAAAGAATTCAGTCCTATCCATAATCGAGTATTGTTCAGTACTCACAACCCCCTGCAGAAAACTTGACATTGTGAACCTAGAAGCCATCAAAGGACTTTTACGTCTAAGATAGAAGAACCGACAGCTGAAGAAAACTGGTCTCGACTATGAATTCTGAAACTCTACTCTCTTTCTTTGTTTATTGACGTTTGGAAATTTTATATTCAGCATGGAAAGCTCTTCATTCTATTCCATTGTGCACTAAAATATTTCCATTAGCATATAAAGGTTTTATTTATGTTCTTTATTTATGCATCAAAATATTCTAATGTACGCTGTCCATACAACATCGTATGTAACTGCTAATATACGATCTTTAGATTTATTGTCTTCACTCACTTTCCATGCTAGAATAATATTTTAGAATAAATAATAGAAAGAACATCTGTACACGCGAAATGCAAGATACGTTAGTACATAAAGAATAGAAAGGAAATTTTACATGCTAATTAGATATGCAGCATAATTTTGACCTGTGAATATATTTATAAAATAAAAAAAATATAACCAATGTTTTTCTACTAACATATCTAGCATTTCCTATGTACAGGTTTCCTTTCTACTATTTATTCTAAAATATTATAATACTAGCATGGCCGTGTTCATTGTTGGAGAGATATAATACGTGCTCGATATACTCAAGAGCACATCTTGTGGAAGTACGTAGCGGTCATGTCACCTGTAACATGTGGTGATGGATTCATCTGTATGGTGTAGGAGACCTCACCAAAATAAAAGGGAGGTTTACTGCAGACCAGTATATAAAATTTTCGAAGAGGTTATGCTTCCTTCTGTGCGTGCATATGCTCTGCCATTTCCTGAGCGAATCATTTTTATGCAAGACAGGTCCCCAATTCACACAGCACGGATCGTCACACGCTGGTTCTCTGAGCAAACAAATATCGACCTTCTGGATTGGTCAAGTAAGGGTTGTGATATGAATCCCATCGAGAATATATGGGCCAATATTGTAAATGTGTGGGAACCAGCGGAGGAACGAACAACGGACCAGCTTTGACAATTTAGTAAGTGGGAAGTGCTGGGGAGGAATCAATAGTTGGTATATAATTATGTTGCTTTTGTACCACATCGACTGCAAGAAGACATAGACAACAACGGTGGCTCGATAAGATATTAAATTTGTTATGTTCATGTATAAAATATCTTTCAAATACAATGGTAATGATGAATGTGTAACACCTTGCCAAATTGTTAAATATCATCATTTAAATGGCTCTATGTTTATTGATGTGAATCACTGTAATAGTTTTTCTGTAATTCTCTCCTTTGAGGCGAGAGACCGCCAAGAGTCACAGCTGTAGTCACCAGTGTAGTGGTTCACACTTAACTTGTAACATGGACCTCATTAATACAAAGCAATAAAAAACATTCTCAGTTTCTAAATATTTTTCTCAGTGACTCTTTATTACTATATCAGTGTTGCTGATATAGAAATAGCATTTGCTCCGGATATAACAATGCCATACCAGTAGTATCCATTCAGCTCTCGTCCATTTGCCAATTGGAAGATATTCTAAGCAGAGACGTATGAAACCTACAGATACCCATCAATCTGGTAATGTTATAATGTTATTAAAATTTAATATGCATCAAAACATTGTTTTTTCATTCATAAACCGCATATATATATATATATATATATATATATATATATAAATGCGGTTTATGAATGAAAAAACAATGTTGGGACGAAGCAAAGTCCCTGATTGGTAACTTGCAAAAGGGGCGGAGCTTAGCTTCTCAGCCAGCAGAACTTACGAGGTGAATTTTAGTCTCACTACAGAGGTAGGATACTACCACCCTCGCCAGGCTCTTATATTCCCAGGCAAAATATGACGTACCGGGTACATCAGTGGATATCGCACAGGACATATTTATGAATTTTATGACGTACGGAGTACGTCATCGTAGTGAAGGAGTTAAAGCTGTAATTTTGGTTCATAAACACTGTGGATATTATTTGTTTGTATACGTATGTGTTAAATTTACACCTATTTTGCTGTTTGCAATCGATTTGGTAAATATGGTGGATTTTATAATTCCTAATTGTGTGCAAGCATTCACGCAGTTTTTAACGCGACATTCTTAGAGATGCACAGTTGCGCTCATTATTCTAAGGATACTCTTGAGAACAGATAGCGACACCTGCCATATATTTGTTGTGTGTAGTTACTACAAACAGTTGTAATATTTTGCGAATGAATCTGGGGTTTAGTGAGTGAGCGCTGATTGATTGGTTCGCACATGGTGTTTGGCCATTGTGTGTGTGTGTGTGTGTGTGTGTGTGTGTGTGTGTGAATGATGGGCCATTATTCCTGCCCTTTATTAATATATCATAATATAGATATGAGCTTAACAGTGTCTGGCTGGCAGTGATGTAGTTAGTGGTGGTGTAGACACGGGTGACAGTGGGGGAAGGGTGGTGCTGCTGATGTGACGTGCAAGCTCTTGACTCACGTCACGTCTTGGTGTCACGTGATATGTTAAAAGTCAGGGTGGAATTGTTGGAATGCGGAAATAGTTTGGAAAAATGGTCATTAAGGTGCTACACCAGCGGTTCCCAAACTTTTTTTGTGATTACCACTTTTGGTTAATCGCCAAAGAGAAATTACCCCTCTGCAGAAAGCACAGGAAATTTCATTTTGTGAGCATGAGAATAATTATTCAAATTTTATAAACATAATACTCGTATATTTCTATATATACACTGCTTTATGTATAAGTTAAACACATATGAAATTGGTCAAAGAATGGCTTTAAAATGGCTTGGTCTTTAGAACATAATTATTTCCATTCATCACTCTGATTTACATATTAGTAAGGAAACGTAAGTGATTAATTAAATATAAATTCAGGAAGGGATTATATATTAACAAGGGGAACGTCAATGATGTGAAAAAAAAAATGGTCTTCTAAAAAGTAAAAAAAAAAATCTTCGGACGTGATGACAGTGTTCATGGTATTGTCAAGCTGTCATCCTGAACGAACTGAAGTTTCAATGTATAAAAATAGAGCCGTGGGTAGGCATTATTGCGCCCTGAGAAAATTCCACGATCTGCACCACCATCCCCTCTGTATTTATTTATTGATTCATTTATTTATTTATTTATTTATTTATCCATTATTTATTTAGTTACATTTAATATTGAATATAGATTTAGATATTATTTTGTTATAACAAAGACAGAGCAAAAACCTGATATATATATATATAAATATATATATATATATATATATATATATATTATATATATATATATGAGGTTTATGAATGAAAAAACAATGTTTTGATGCATATTAAATTTTAATAACATTATAACATTACCAGATTGATGGGTATCTGTAGGTTTCATACGTCTCTGCTTAGAATATCTTCCAATTGGCAAATGGACGAGAGCTGAATGGATACTACTGGTATGGCATTGTTATATCCGGAGCAAATGCTATTTCTATATCAGCAACACTGATATAGTAATAAAGAGTCACTGAGAAAAATATTTAGAAACTGAGTATGTTTTTTATTGCTTTGTATTAATGAGTTCCATGTTACAAGTTAAGTGTTGAACCACTACAGCTGTGACTCTTGGCGGTCTCTCGCCTCAAAGGAGAGAATTACAGAAAAACTATTACAGTGATTCACATCAATAAATATAGAGCCATTTAAATGGTGATATTTAACAATTTGGCCAAGGTGTTACACATTCATCATTACCATTGTATTTGAAAGATATTTTATACATGAACATAACAAATTTAATATCTTATCGAGCCACCGTTGTTGTCTATGACTTCTTGCAGTCGATGTGGTACAAAAGCAACATAATTATATACCAACTATTGATTCCTCCCCAGCACCTCCCACTTACTAAATTGTCAAAGCTGGTCCGTTGTTCGTTCCTCCGCTGGTTCCCACACATTTACAATATTGGCCCATATATTCTCGATGGGATTCATATCACAACCCTTACTTGACCAATCCAGAAGGTCGATATTTGTTTGCTCAGAGAACCAGCGTGTGACGATCCGTGGTGTGTGAATTGGGGACCTGTCTTGCATAAAAACGATTCGCTCAGGAAATGGCAGAGCATATGCACGCACAGAAGGAAGCATAACCTCTTCGAAAATTTTATATACTGGTCTGCAGTAAACCTCCCTTTTATTTTGGTGAGGTCTCCTACACCATACAGATGAATCCATCACCACATGTTACAGGTGACATGACCGCTACGTGCTTCCTCAAGATGTGCTCTTGAGTATATCGAGTACGTATTATATCTCCTCCAACAATGAACACGGCCATGCGATGTGGAGGAAAAGGTCTTTTCGTCAGTAAATATCACTCGGTTCCAAACGTCAAGTCCTTTGTCAACATGTTGCTGAGCAAATCGAAGTATATTTTCTCGATGTTGCTGAATTAGCTCCTCCTTGATAGCCGGGGTCCGATGGTGTAATCTAGCTTCATGTAGCCGTCGACTTGCTGTCATTGCCGAAACATAAGCTGCAATTGTTCCCTTATGGCAACACCATTGGTAAAGGGATGGGCTTCGGCTACATCGCAGATCCTCCGATCATCCGCAGCAGTTATCAGTCGAGGTTTTCCCGTTCTGCGATGTTCTCGTGGATTCCCTTCCTCTTGCTACCTCTTCAACCAGTGTTCCTCGAAATTCCAGTTTTCTTGCAATTTAAGTTGGAGACAGCCCACTCTCCGATGATTCTTCCAGTTTCAGCAATTTTCTGGTGATGATAATCTATTCTGCAAGGTAGTTGCTTCGATGAGATTCAGGAATAGTGTGAGATTATTCTCACTCACCATATCTTTTAACACCTCTGTCATGACGTCATGTGGTGTCACGTGATATATTAAAAGTCAGGTGGAATTGTTGGAATGCTGAAATAGTTTGGAAAATGGTCATTAAGCTGCTATGCCAACGGTTCCCAAGCTTTTTTTGTGATTACCTCTTTTCGGTAATCGCCAAATGGAAATTATCCTCTTGCAAAAAGCACAGGAAACTTCATTTTACTGAGCTTGAGAATAATTATTCAAATTTTATGTTATAATGTTATGTTGTAATGTTTCAGACCAACAAAGACCCTAGGATCCACTCATGGCTGGTCTACCTGATTATGTTTATAATTGTGTATTGCACATGTCCTCCGCGGTGGCAGAGGGGACCTACAATTTTACGTGGGTGCCAAACCACAAAAGCGTTAATTTAACTACCTTAAACTATATCTAATCTATGAACATATGCGTTTAATCGATTTTTAAACATGTTTATAGACGTGCTACTAATTACTTCTACCAGGAAACTATTCCAGTTATTTACTATTCTATGCGTAAAAAAGATTTTGGCAACTGCTGTTTCGAACCTTCTACTTGTCAGCTTACACCCGTTATTTCTAGTTCTACTATATTGTGATATTTCGAAAAAGCTATCTCTATTTACGTTATCGAACCCATTCATAATTTTACAAACCTGGATTAGATCACCCCTTAACCTCCAGTCTTGAGTGTAGTCAATTTTAACCCCTCAAGCCTATCCTCGTACGACTTCGACTTAAGCGACGGAATCATTTTAGTTGCTTGTTTCTGAACTCTTTCGATTTTGTCTATATCTTTTCGCATATGCAGATTCCAAAATTGGATCGTGCACTCCAGATACGGTCTAACTAATGATTTATGAAGAGGAACAGTCATATCGCGCGATTTATACTAAAAATTCCGAGCTATAAAACCTAGTACTTTGTTCGCTTTATTGACCGCTGCTGTACTTTATTTCGCCACTTTTAAATCACCAGTGACTATAACTTCTAAATCTTTTTCCTGTCCTGCCAACAACTTCCCTGACATATTAGACGCAAAATTACTGTTACGCGAACCTATATGTAAAATTTTGCACTTATCGACGTTAAATCTCATTTGCCATGTGACTGACCAATCTACGATTTTATTCAGATCTTTCTGGATTTTACCTCTATCTTCGTCATTAATCGCCCTACCACCCAACTTCGTGTCATCCGCAAACTTTGAAATTGTACTGACTAGGCCGACATCTAAATCGTTAATATATATAAGAAAAAGCAAGAGGGCCAATACAGAACCCTGAGGAACGCCGCTCACTACATTAGCCCAAGACAACTCCGTTCCATCAACGACCACCCTCTGTTTCCTACCTCGCAACCACTCTTCTATCCACTTTATTACAACACCCCTGATTCCATGAGCCTTAGTTTTTTCAATGAGTCTTTTGTACGGTATGGTGTCAAACGCTTTTTGAAAATCCAAATACACTACATCTACCGCCCGATGACTATCGTAAATCTCAACCACGCTTTGAAAAAATTCTAAAAGATTAGTTAAGCAAGATTTGTTTCGCCTTAAACCGTGCTGCGTATTTCTAGTCAAGTTATGCAATTCTAAGTGTTCGACTATATAATCCCTAATTATTGATTCCAGTAGCTTACCGACAACAGAAGTTAATCTGATTGGCCTATAATTTCCAGCCGCACCTTTATCGCCTTTAGACGCATTAAAAATCTTTGTAGCGGTACAACAATGCTTTCTTTTAATTCTTTTAGTTGTCATTTTACCAATATAGTGCATTACCTCCCTTTCACTAACCACAGTATTACCTAAAGTATTACCATTATGAAAAGGTATTATGTCTATGACCGTAGGGATATTCGTTGCATCTTCTATTTTAAAAACTGACGTAAAAAGTTTGTTTAGCAGGGTAGCCATTTGCTTGTTTTCAGAAACTAGCTCTCCGTCAGTATTTTTCAACGGCTCCAAGACACTCTTTACTGGATTCCTATTATTAACATATTGAAAAAATCGCTTAGGGGTTTTCTTTGCCGTCACGAGCTATGGAAATTTCAAAATCGCGCTTGGACTTTTTTTATTAAGCTTTTCGCTTTACACCTTAGAGATATGTAATTGTTTCGTAACCACAAATTGTCTTTATCGCACTTATGTAGCCTATAAGCCCTATCTCTACTCTTTGTAATATCCCCTACTTTAGAAATAAACCACAAGGGCTTATTATTTACTTTCGCACGCTTAATCTTATACGGTACACATTATTGTATCACTTGCTCGGAGACACTAGCATCGGACGTCCAAACACTAGCATCGGACCTCCAAACACTACCACTGGACATCCATATAATACTCATATATTTCTATGTATAGAGTGCCTCATGTATAAGTTAAACACATATGATATTGATCAAAGAATGGCTACAACATTACATAGAAAGCAAGCAAAACGCGTCACCACCAACTACTAGTCTAGTGCAAGGGGTGCAACTATTTCTGCTGAACTAACCGCTGAATGCTGGGTTCAGTTTTGCTCAAGGCGCAGCGTAAATAGCCTTCAGTGTGCAGCCGATTTCGCAGTTTGTTCTTTATGACCATCATTGCTGAAAAGCCTGCCTCACAACGATAACTTGTCGCAAAAGGCACCAGCACTTTCTTTGCCTTTTCAGCAAGCAAAGGATACTCCCCATCCACTTTTGCCCAAAATATCTTGATTTTTTCTCTGCAAACTCAAACTTCAGAATAAGATCTTGCCGCATTTTCAGGAATTCTGCTTTTGGTTCAGGTGGGTCACTTTTTTTCAGGGCGTAATAAGTGAATGGCCTCTGTTTTAGATAGCATGGCTGCGTATTAAATATGTACTAATTCATTTAATGTCCTTAATAAGGATGTTGATTGTGGAGTTGACATACAGTGCCTACACAGGATCTAGATTAAACTAGGTTCTGTAGGTGGAAATTCAATTTTTAGCTTTTTTTTAGCCAACGCGCTACTATGAACACACCATGTCACTCTCGGAAAGTCTGTATAATTCTCCTCGTAGTATAGCCGTTCGTCATTTGTAACATTGCAACCACGACCTAAACAGTTAAACGGTCTAACTCGAAAAAACAATTTTTTCACAAAACGAACACTAAAAAACAATTTTCAGAAATTCCTTTTTACCCCTAGGAAATGTCAAAATTACCCCCACTTTGGAACCCGCGGTGCTACACAGACCATCTCATACTTACAAAGTTTAATATATATCTGTGGCAGTTTTTCAACCTTTTCTAGGTCGAGGGACCTTGTAATAACATGTAAGATATTGTGGAACCCAGATATTCTCCATCCATTTTTTTCTCCTTCGTTTTGTAAGCAAAATGATGAAAAACTATGTAATAAACCAATTACATATCGTTACGAACAAATATAATATATTATTCACTGCTTGTTATAAAATACCCCTTTATTTCCATTCTGAACTACTGGGCTTCAGTATGTTATGTTAAATATTTACTGTATTACACAACATATCAGAACCCTTAATGATTTTTCGCTGAACCGCAGTAGAAAACAATGATGTATGGGCTAGTGGATATTTACGCTCATCTATTGTTTAGTTGGCAATTCTAACGACGCTTTAGGTAAAGCCATAATGTAGGAAACTCGGGTAGTACTCTTGCATGTGTGTGAGACATACGACGATGCAATATATTGGCTTCCTTTTAATCTGGTAACTACCATTTACGTGTTAAGTTGCATTCAACCAATATGTCTTATCTGGGAGATGGTAAATTGAACATGCTGACAATGTTAACACGTGTTGTTGCATTGCATGTTATGTGTTACAGTGTTTATTCATTGAAATGTCAGTTGAATAGAGGATTACAGGCTTGCCGATATCATGAACACTGCCATCATGGATAATGGTTTTTACTTATAGAATATACAAGAACATTGTTTTATTCACGTCATTGACATTCCCCTTATTAATATATATATACACTGGGCTCCAATAAACCTTAGCCCCCCGCCCATGGCCTAAACCATTAGAGGTACAGTAAAACTAAACATACCTTACAAAAGAGAATTTAATCCTGCATTTAATGAGAAACAATTAAAACTTGGTGTTCCCGCCATTGACTTCCAAGACAGCCTGAATTCGCTTTGGGTAGCTTGCCAAAAGTGACGTGAATAGATCTTGATCGTTACGCAAATTTGCTAAATCAGTTTCAATGTGTTGCGTCATTGTATCCTTCGAAAATCGATTTGCTGCAGGTTCTTGAAACAAGAGACATTCAACCTCGTCCTTTATAACTGATCCAATATGTTCACAGACGTTCAGGTCAGGAGAATTTCCTGGCCATTCTTCATTTCCAAAGAAATCGATCTCATGGTTCCGCAACAACTGTTGAATGGCTAATGCCTCAAAGCAGGGGGCCTTATCGTGCAGAAGTGTGACCTGATCGACATCCATCACATTGTTTGGGTTTCTTAGAAAAGGAATGACATGCTGGGATAGAATAATATCACGAAAATACTGTCCATCCCAACTCTGACCATTTGGCTTCAGCACCCACATGAGCTTCTTTGCAGTGAACAAAATAAACACACCAACACAGTCTGGACTTTTTAATAATTCGCGATAATGTTCATTGTCATCGATTTCATCTGGTGTTGTGGCCCACACTCGATCATTCTGGTAGTTAGGCCGACGTGTTACGTAAACAAAAAATTCATCGGAGACAGCTAAATGCATGAAATCATCCACATCCCAATCTTCAAGATAATGGGCAAACCACATTCTGTCATCGATGTTAAGTTGAGTTTTTCTTGGCTTTGGAAGTTCATGCCATGGCTTTAAACCTTGCCTATGACGGTACAGTCGAATGATCTCACCACTAACGATCTTTCCTCTCAACACTTCGATCTCTCTAGAAAGTTTAGCACAGCTGTTTTTCCGCTTACGCGTACCGTTTTCAATGATGTCCTTTGTTTCCTGAGAGAGTGGCAAATTTGGGCGCCCAGATTTGGTTGTATCCATTTCACATTCATCCAAAATTTTATTCCAATTTCTTTTGACGAAGTCCTCACTTCTTCGCAACTTTTTGGCAACCCATAAACGTGTTATAAAGGTGGCTCCAGCATCACGAGCTTCCCGAAATGTTATTGCTCGTATGCGATCTATCACGCGTTGCCTCTCCAAATCACCAATTAATTGAGAAGCCATTATATTATCATTTTATCAGCTAGAGTAATTTTAATACCTGCAATAAATAAAGAATTTTATATATTTTTATAATCACTAAAAACTATTTCGATATAAGTAAACATGTAAGCTGCAAATGGGGGGGCTAAGGTTTTTTGGAACCCCTTATATACCCTTCTTGAATTTATATTTAATTATTCATTTATGTTTCCTTAGTAATATGTAAACCAGAGTGATGAATGGAAATATGATAATTATGTTCTAAAGACATTTGGTAATGAGTCAAGAGCTTGCACGTCACATCAGCAGCACCATCCCTTGGTCCCACTATCACCCATGTCTACACCACCACTAACTACATCACAGCCAGCCAAACACTGTTAGGACCATATCCGTATTATGATATATTATTAAAGGGTAGGAATAATGTCTCATCATTCACACACACATACACACACACACACACTGGCCAAACACCATGTGCCAACCAACCAATCAGCGCTCACTCACTAAACCCCAGATTCATTCATAAAATGTTACAACCGTTTGTAGTACACACAATAAATATATGCCAGATAACGCTAGGTGTTCTCAAGAGTGTCCTACGAATAATGAGCGCAACTGTACCTATCTGTAAAGTACTGTACCTATATGCGAATGTACCTTGCACTTCTTTCGTGTGATTTAGTTCTAGCCTCTAGGTCAGGGGTTCTCAACCTTTTCTCATTAATGAACACTGCTATTTTGTCGCAGATAAAATAGCGTAGTTGCCGCCCCAGGCAAATTTTTTTACTAAGACTACAGTCTCTATAGACTCTGGGGTTCTCAATTTGGTGCTGGTGAGCACTGCTTTTTGGTAATGTTGGAGAGCCCTTTATGAAACCTCGCGAGAACCAGGTTAAAAACCCCTGCTCTAGGTATATGTAACAATGTATTGTGTTTCATACGTTTGCCATCTGCCTATATGTTCACTTCAGTATGTAAGATTAAAGAATAGGTGTATATTTTTTTTGTCAAATATATTTGCTTGGCCCCCCCCCTGATATAAATCCTGGATCCGGGCCTGTATATATGGGATGAATTTCACACTTAAGCACGTGAAAAGAATGAACGATGTAAACCCACAAGGAAAAAGAAAAAATTATTCCAAGGCCTTTCGTGTATTCAAGTCATTCCCTGACGAGGTGTACTGTTGAATACACGAAAGTCCTTGGAATAATTTTTCTTTTCCTTGTGGGTTTGCATCGTGTATATATAAACAGGGCTTTTTTTGTAGGAAAAAAGGTACCGGAACGCATATATTATATCAGGTTGTAACATAAATTCTGCTCGAATAGAAAACGGACGATAGATAATAGAATAACCTCAAGATAATGTGAAATAGTTTTAGAAATGTTGCAAAATACACGCGGCGACAGGTTCGCACAGGTTTTATCACGATACAGAATGATACAGAATGACTTAGGCTAGTGTAGGCTTAGGCTAGTGTAGGATTAGTCTAATGAATATTTTCTCTGGTGTTTTTCATACAGTTACAACACCACCCCTACGATATTACAGTAATTAAAAAAACATGGAGCCCACGAAAGAGTATATTCGACATGTGATGCTGTATGAATTCCATAAAGGATTTAACGCTAGTGAATCCGCAAGAGACATTCAAAGAGTTTATGGAAATGATGTTGTAAGCGAATGGATGTGTAGGAGATGGTTTGAGAAGTTCAGAAATGGAGACATCAGTCTGAAAGATTATCGACTAACAGGACGACCAAATGAGTTAGATGAAGAGTTGCTGAAAGCAACAGTGGAGGAAAACCCAACGGTAACTGTAAGAGAACTTGGCCTGCAACTCGGCGTTAGCCATATGACCATTTATCGTCATTTGAAGCTGTTAGGAAAAGTAGTGAAAGTTGGAAAATGGGTTCCGCATGATTTGTCACCAGCCGAATCTTCAACATCGAAACGATATTTGCACATCACTGTATTCTCGGCAATTGCAGGCACCGTTTTTGAATCGGATCGTCACTGGAGATTAAAAATGGGTCCTCTATAACAGTATTAAGCGTCGACATCAGTGGCTTAGCCGTGAAACAAAGTCTGAACCTCAGCCAAGGAATGGACCTCATCCAAAGAAAATTTTGCTATGCGTTTGGTGGGATATGCAAGGGATTATTCATTTTGAGCTTCAGCCAGATAACCAAACATTCACAGCTGAAGTCTACCGCCAACAACTCCAACGATTGAAGATGGCATTACAAGAAAAACGTCCTGCATTAATTAATCGCAGAGGTGTTCTATTCCACCAGGATAACGCGCGCCCTCACACTGCTCGAATCACCACTTCCCAATTGAAGGCATTTAGTTGGTAAAAAATGTCTCATCCACCTTATTCGTCAGACATCGCACCTTGAGACTACCATTTATTCAGAAATCTGCAACACCACCTAGATGGACAAAAGTTGCAATCCAGGGAAGCTATCGAAAACGAAGTGATCGCTTTTTTTAACTCGAAACCAAGGGATTTCTTCGAACGTGGCATACAAAAAAACTTTTCTACAGTGGGAGGAGGTTATAGAAAATGAAGGGAATTATATTGATTAATTTGTCATTTTGTCATTTAATTTTTGTTGTGAATAAACTAAAAATTCGAGCAAATTTGTCCTTATAAATCCTTTAATTTTTGTTCTGAATGAACTAAAAAATCGAGCAGAATATATGTTACAACCTTATGGAATCGCGAAATTAATGAAAATAGTGTGAGCGATACTATTTGTATTAATTTATTAATAAACGGAACACATCTCGGGAAAAAGCTTCTGGAATGCCGTTCCGGCACAAAAAGTCCTGCATATATATATATATATATATATATATATATATATATATATATATATATATTATATATATATATATATATATATATATATATATATATATATATATATATATATATATATATATATATAATATATATATATATATATATATATATATATATATATATATATATATTAGAATTCCATTTTTCTCGTTTTTTATTTTGCATCGCTCACAAAAGCTGAACCTGTCTTCCCTTTGCCCTCTGTTTTTCACTTCCTGCCAACATCATCTCCATCGCATATCCAGAATATCAAATTTAAAACTGCATGATCTTCAACCTACTGTAATTTCCTCTGCGAATAGAATTAAGTAAAGAATTCATCGTGTTCTATGCACCACACATATTTCTTTCTATTAAATACACAGTAACGCATTCACGCCATAAATCACTACTTGAATACTGATGTGATGACAGTATGTATATATATATATATATATATATATATACAGGCCCGTATCCCGGGGGGGCCAGAAGGGCACGTGCCTCCCCGAAATTTCTCGAAAAATATTTTTTTGAAGGGTTTTAATTTTTTTGCTTTTTTGTTTAATAATATAATTTTGTATAAGACGCTGCTGAACGTCAAAAGAAGAGCAGCGTAGTCAGCAAAAATTTAATATAAACAAGGGTATTTGAGTCTAGCAAAGCTAAAGTGATGTTGTTTGTGTGAGTTTATATGTGGTGTGTTGGTGGAATGCATAGCTACCGGCATAGCCGCTGGCTGTCAACACAGACCGGCATATTGTTGGTTATGTGGATTGTGCTTGTGCTAGTCTTAGTTCATATAGTGTATTATTTTCGTGTTATTAACTTGAGTGTTCTCATCTTTTCAGAATTAATGAAGAAGATTACTTCATTTTTTTGTGCCGATTAAGCGGCAGAGAATTGATGCTAGTGAAAGGCAAAGTTCCCAAAGTGAAAATATTGTTCTAACTGAATGTGATACTACAGAACAAATTACAAATTTACCAGTGAGCAATCCCATTGAGAATGAAAACATCCAGGTGGCAGGAATTTTTGTTTGTGTAAAAAATGCCAAAAAATTATCTTCCCACTGAATCATATTACATTACAAATCGTTTGTTCTCTAAAATAATTTACAGATCGTCGCATTTCCTTACGTTGATTTTAGTTCTACAGAAATAAAAGTTTGCTTTTGAATATGGAATAAACTTTTGATTTGAGAGACATTCATTTGAATTTTTTTCTGAGCTTCATTTCATACATCATCTACTTGCAGTTAATGAATTTAAATTAACGCCACCCTATGCACTCTCAATGCTCCTAAGAAGAGCTATACACACTATTATCTATTTTCTGAAGTTGGTGTCCCTCCTCCGAAAAAAAATCCTGGATACGGGCCTGTATATATATATATATATATATATATATATATTATTACATATATATATATATATATATATATATATATATATATATATATATACATATATATATACATATATATATATATACTGTACATTGCACAATCATGGTAAAAGTTTTGCATCATCGTAGATTTTTTTCTGAAAGAGAGATATAAACAGAAATTACTTATGGATATCGCTGAACATTTTGCGTGTTGATAATGCAGTAACATTTGTCAAGATTTGTGAGCTTTTGTCACAGATATTTGGTGTAATTTTCATAAATTATATTTGTTATACTCATATTAGAGTTAATATAATTTTTTAAATTCGGTATTATTAAATTTACAAAATGGTATGGAATTCATTTCATCACTGTAACATCATTACTAAAATGTAATGTGTTTCATTTGATTTTATCAAGCAAACTTAAAAAGTTGTTGGGTGATGCAGACCTTTTTGCCATGTGTGTATATATATACTGTATATATATATACACACACACACACACACACTGTATATGTGTGTGTATATATATATATATATATATATATATATATATATATATATATATATATATATATATGATGAATAAAATCACGAAGGAAAGGAAACACAGAATGGTGCTCAAGTGCTTTCGTCTAATGACATCCTCAGGAACACTGAAGTAAATAAAAAGTTCTATATACAGGTTATATAAAGGCTATATACAGGTTACAAAAAAATATATATATATAAAATAAATATTGAAATAAAAATTGTGGGAGGAGCATACAAATTTGTAAGGAAAACTACCAATTTTAGCACTTTGCCCGAATTCAACACAAGATCAAATGGATTGTTTACAACCAATTTTATAGATAAGGCTTGAATGAGATATAGGTCACAAAAATTGGTTGTAAACAATCCATTTGATCTTGTGTTGAATTCGTTCAGAACGGACTTAGACAAGGGCAGAGTGCTAAAACTTGTGTAGTTTTCCCTTATAAATTTTTATGCTCCTCTTACAATTTTTATTTTTCAATTTATTTTTATATATATTTTTTCATATTTTTGTGACCTATATATCATTCAGGCATTAACTATAAAATTGGTTGTAAACAATCCATTTGATCTTGTGTTGAATTCGGGCAAAGTGCTAAAATTGGTAGTTTTCCTTACAAATTTGTATGCTCCTCCCACAATTTTTATTTCTATATTTATTATATATATATATATATATATATTTTGTAACCTGTATATAGTCTTGAACTCTTTGTTTACTTCAGTGTTCCTGAGGATGTCATTAGATGAAAGCGCTTGAGCACCATTCTGTGTTTCCTTTCCTTCGTGGTTTTATTCATCATAAATATTTTTCGTGAAATAATTTTCATATATATATATATATATATGATCACCCAAACCCGCAAGAAAAAGAACTAAAACAGTGTTTAGAAAAGCTAATTAATTTCCGCCGGTCACAACCAAGCCCTTTTCAAAGCCATAAACTAGTTAAAATGCCCAACAAGATTGAAAACTTCCGTCCTGCGAAAGAGCTGAAGTATAAATGACTGTGTTAAGGCATAATCACAGACAAAGAGGTGGTGGCTGTCATATGTCTGGCAGTTGGCGGAGGCAAAAATTTTTTTTCAGCTTTCAATCATTCAAGGTGAGAAATTTTTAAGTAAAAATCAGTCCTGTACATCTGGCAGCCGGTCACGACCCGAAATTGCCCTAAAATATTTTAAAATGATAAAAATAAAGCTTTCCATACTATAGGACAGCTTAATATTTGAAATATAAAATGCCTCGTATATTTTCTCTGTTCCTGGTCCCTTTTTTTTCCCGATAAGTCTGTACCTCGAAGTTTGTCAACTTTTAATAAGGAGTTGGGAAGAATCCTTAGGGATTCTCCCGAACTTTTTCAAGGATTTAAATCCTATTTGCCCCATCTTCCTTATATATCATATAAGGGCTTCCAAAGGTGCATTAACCCTCAGTAACTTTGCGCCCTATTATTTCTAATGTGAGAAGTTCTACTGAACAGCTGTCTAAGTGGTTTTCGAGCCTCCTTTCGACATTAGTGGGCCAAATCTCGGGAGGACATCTTAAAAATTCTGCAGAGTTTGTTGACAAACTTCGAGGTACAGACTTCTCGGAAAAAAATTGGTGAGTTTTGACGTGGTATCTTTGTTTACTAGACTCCCTTTGGATCTAACCTTGCAGTTCCTAGAAGAGTGGCTTCATGATCATCCTGAGACCATTCCATTTGATTATGAAATTATTTTGGAGCTTATTAGACTTTGCTCGAAACATAACTATTTTTCTTTTAATGGTTCTTTTTTTAGACAACAGGTGGGTTTACCGATGGGCTTTTCGTTCTCTTCAATTTCAGCAAACATTTTTATGGAATTTTATGAAGTTAATTTTTTGCCAGAATCTTTGGTTCCGTTATGTTGATGACACGTGTGTTATTCTGGAATCTCATGTGGATTTGGATGAGCTTTCGGGATTTCTTAACAACTGTGTACCTTCAATACAGTTTACGTATGAAGTTGAGATTAGTGGATCTCTCCCGTTTTTGGATGTTCTTATTTTAAGAGATCCCAACCAAAGACCGTCTTTCAAAGTATTTAGAAAGCCGACGCATTCAGACAGCTACATTCATGCTTTTTCCAATCATTCTCTCTGTACTAAAAAAGGCGTTATTTTGAGTCTCTTTTTGACAGCTTTCAGAGTTTGTAGCCCCATTTATCTTGATGATGAAGTGTTACATATTAAAAGTATATTGAGAGGTTTGGATTATTCCAATGTGTTTATTGATAAAGCTTATTTCGATGTTAGGAGATCTTTCTTCTCCTAAAATTAAGAATCTGGATAAAGACGTTTTACTCCTGAGAGTGCCTTTTGAGGTTAACAAAGGGCTTTCCTCACTTTTGCAACAGTGGATTAAATTGGTCTCCGCTGTGCCAAATAAATTATCTTCGTTCATCCGTCATCCTATTACAAAAGCCTCCAACAATTCTGGCATAGTTTATGAAATCCCATGTGGAGGCTGCCCTCAAAAATACATCGGAGAGACAATTGATTTTCAGAGAAGGATTAATTCCCACAAACGTGACCTGAGATCAGGTAATACTTATAGTAGCTTGGTTCAGCATAGGGAACTTCATAATCATATTTTTAATTTTCATGATTCTAAACCTGTTTTGAAGGTCAGGAACCAGGAACAGAGACAAATATACGAGGCATTTTATATTTTAGGAGAAAACACCATTTCAAATATTAAGCTGTCCTATAGTATGGACAGCTTTATTTTTAACATTTTAAAATATTTTAGGGCAATTTCGGGTCGTGACCGGCTGCTAAATGTAGAGGACTGATTTTTACTTAAAGATTTCTCACCTTGACTTTTGAAATCTGGAAAAGTTTTTTTGCCTTCGCCAACTGCCAGACGTATGACAGCCACCATCTTCTTTTATGTTATAATGTTATAATATTTCAGACCAACAAAGACCCTAGGATCCACTCATGGCTGGTCTACCTAACTGTGTTCGTAATTGTGTATTGTGCATGTCCTTCTTGGTGGCAGAGAGGACCTACAATTTTATGTGGGTTCCGAACCACAAAGCCTTAATTTTACTACCTTAAACTATACCCAATCTATCAACATATTCATCTAATCGATTTTTAAAAATGTTTATAGGCGTGCTACTAATTATTTCTACCGGCAAACTATTCCAGTTATTTACTATTCTATGCGTAAAAAAGTTTTTAGCAACAGCTGTCTCGAACCTTCTACTTGTCAAATTACACCCGTTATTTCTAGTTCTATTATATTGAGATATTTCGAAAAAGCTATCTCTATTTACGTTATCGAACCCATTCATAATTATAAAAACCTGGATTAGATCACACCTTAGCCTCCTCGTCTTGAGTGTAGTCAATTTTAACTCCTCAAGTCTATCCTCGTACGACTTCGACCTAAGCGACGGAATCATCTTAGTTGCTCGTCTTTGAACTCTTTCGATTTTGTACCACCCCATTATCACAAATATCCCATAGTCTACTGTACTATTAATCCACTGTAGCACCCACACGACAATTCAATGATTTTTTTATGTAGGAAGGAGGGGCCAAGGGCGAATGCCCACAAAAACGTCTCCAGAAGGAGAAGAAAAGAGCCAAAATCAAGGTCCAGAGTTTTCGAGATGCCTGGACACTCTGCGTTTGAAAGATTGGAGGTCATAGACAATGGAAAGATGGATTGACGAAGGATGTTTCAGAGGTGACCGGTTGAGTAGATGAAAGACTGAAAATACCGATTAACCATTGCGTTAGAGAGTTTGACAGAAAAGGTATGAGAATGTGTAGAACGTCTGATGCTGCGTGCTTTCCTTAAAGGAGGAGGCATGCAGTTCGAGAGTTCAGAAAAGCAGTGTCCGTTATAATAGCGATAGTAAAGAGAGAGTGAGGCAACAGTGCGGCGAAGAAAGAGAGGGATTGAAAACAGTCAGAAATAGGCCGGGAATTGATGAGACGAAAAGCCTTTGATTCCACCCGGTCAAGAAGATCTGTGTGGGTTGAGCCATCCCACACTTGAGAAGCATACTCCATACAGGGGCGGACAAGACCCCTGTACAGAGACAGCAACTGAGTGGGAGAAGAAACTGTGGAGTAGGTACAGCACACCTATCCTCTTAGAAACTGTTTTGGAAAGAGAGTATATGTGATCTTTCCAGGAAAGATTACGAGAAAAGGATAGACCTAGAATGTTAAGAGAAGAAGAATTGAATTGTGTATTGTTGAAGGGAAGTGGATAGTCGTGTGGAAGATTGTGAAGTGTAGACAGATTGGAGGAACTAAATTTTTGAGGCATTAAAAACCACAAGGTTTTCACTGCCCGAATAAGAGATGGCAGAAAGATCAGAGGTCAGATGTACCATAGCTGTCCTACATGAAGCATGGAGTGACTGTTGAGAGGGACGCTTTGGGAAGCGGGTGGAGAAGTGAAGGGTGGAATCATCTGCATAGGACTGGATAAGATAGGAAGTGCGACTTAATAGATCATTGACAAATAAAAGGAAAAGAGTGGGTGAAAGGACACAACCCTGAAGAAAACTAGTCTTAATAGTTTTAGAAGAAAAACAGTGGCCATCTACAACCGCAGTTATAGATCGGCCAGAAAGGAAATTAGAGAGGAATGCACAGATTGAAGGATAGAAACCGAAGGAGGGCAGTTTGGAAATTAAAGATTTGTGCCAGACTCTATCAAAAATTTTCGATATGTCTAGCGCAATAGCAAAAGTTTCACCGAAATCTCGAAAGGAGGATCTACAGATCCACAGAAGCTAAGGCTAACAAAGACCCTAAGATCCACTCTAAGGTTAGCCCGAGAGAAAGAAGAGAGTAGGGGTTAAAAGAAGAGAAAGGGAGTTAAAAGAAGAGAATAAGTGATTAAGTAAGTAGCAAAACCTATCAATCGTGGGTTAACATTCGTTCGGAAAAAGAGAGAGAAAGACTCACCATCATCATCATCATCCACCGGCCACTGCTGACAAGTCGGAAAAATAGTCGAAGAGAATAGGAAAGGGGTGAAACATAAAAAGAAGTAAAATAAGAACGCTTACAAATCATGCAAACACAGTATTAACTCAAACACTAGATGACCAAGAGTCAGAAAGATATGCAAGAAGATCGCCTCTAGAGCGTCCCTTGCGGAACCCATACTAACGATCTGAAAGAAGATTGTGAGGAAAGAGGTGTTTAAGAATCTCCCTATTAAGGCTAGATTGAAAAACTTTAGAAAGGCAAGAAATCAAAGTAATTGGATGATAGTTGGAGGGTTGAGAGCGGTCACCCTTCTTTGGGACAGGCTGAATGAAAGCAAACTTCCAGCAGGAAGGAAGAGTGCCACATGAAAGACAAAGACGGAAGAGTTTGCCTAGGCAGGGTGTCAGCACAGAAACACAGTTCTTGAGAACAACAGGAGGAACACAATCAGGACCATACGCCTTCCTAGAATTGAGTCCAGATAGGGGAGAAAGAACATCTTTAGAAGAGATTCTAATTTCAGACATAATAAAGTCATAGGGAGGAGGAGATAGAAGAACAGCACCAGAATCGTCCAGGGTTGAGTTGGAGGGAAGAGTTTGAGCGAAAATTTCAGCTTTATTAGGAGAAGAGACGGCAACTGCGCCGTCGGAATGGAAAAGTGGAGGGAAAGAAGAGGAAGTAAAGTTGTTGGAGAGGTTCTTAGCTAGATGCCAGAAAGAGCGAGAAGAATTAGAATTGGATAGGTTTTCACATTTTTGGCGGATGAAAGGATTTTTGGTGAGTGGAAGAACAGATTTTGCACGATTCCGGCCAGAAATATAAGCTGAGTGAGAGTCACGAATTGGATGGCGATTACCTTAAGACATTACTAAATGTGTTTCACAAATTACTAAATAAGTACTTCACTTTCTCCGACTGATGTATAAATTCACTACTTCCATTATTATCATAGTAATTAAGTTCCCCACTTTATAATTAACTATCTACAATATGCTAATTTCATTAAACACTTAATTTCATAATTCATAAATAAAAAAATCATTAAGCATAATTTATTTTCTATTAAATATATAGTTGGTTATTTTACTTAAAATTTTGTGAAATAATCAAGCACTACTTTCGTGAATTTTTACCTATTATTATTATTATTATTATTATTATTATTATTATTTGCCATTTTTACTTCTCTCATGTAAAAATAAAATGAATGCCATTAATTTTCCCTATAAAGCTTCCATGTTTCCAACTGCTTATTCAGAATGCAATTGTGTGAATATATTAATGCCATATCAAATACTTTAATTGTACAAAAAAATATTGAAAAATGCTGTAAAATTGTCATTTTTATTCTTTTTCTGAATACAGGGTTTTATTTTGTTTTTGTTTGTCGTGAACATTGAACAATGCACGCCAGATCCATTGGTTTATATAAATCCGTTAAATGACCCTATTACTATTTTTAATGTCATATTTTAATGCTCACTAAAATCGGCATCACACACACACACACACACACAAATACATACAAAAGGGGGTGGAGACAATGTCCTTCAATAAGTCAGCCAACAGGAAGGTAGGGGGATTATTAACTTTAGATTTAGTTTATCCTTGGAAAAAAAAACATTTAGGTCTGCACCTGTGTCCACATACCGAAATAATACATCGTAAAAACTAGGTTTTAATATAAACGTATTTAAAAACATGTTTGGACGTTTAAAAATAAGTTTAAAAATGTATTTACCATAAAATCTTGAAGCACATTTCTAAACGTATTTTGTTAAAACAGCATATCAGATTATTATTTGAGCGTGAAATATATTCTAAAGGAATTCTCTTCCATGTTTTACCATGAAACATTTGTAAACAAATATGTTTTGATCCTTATAATTTCCATTTACATGTACTTATAAACATACGTGAACATGTTTACCAAATAAATGTTACTATCATAATTTTATTACCTCTGAATTCTGCTAATAAATTTTAATATACCTGTCTCAAATAAAGACGCTTCAGGGTTTTCAAAAATTCACTCTATATGAATATACATTACCAGGTATGTTTTTTTCATAGACGAAAAATATGTATTGCTTTTCATTGTGAAAGACATAATTTATCTTATCTTTTTAAAGTGTGCTTTGTCGAATCAATTTTTTTATTTAGAGAGAGGTACACAAGTGATTGTTCTCCAGAAATTAGAACATGCTGATCATGGCCAACATTCTAATTAGTTATATAATAATACAAATTATTGTCAGTTCCACCAAACTTTTGTTGAGCTTAGTAGTGTGGGCGCAAAATTGGAAAGTGCAATTGCAATTCCAATGTTGCAAATGTTAGTCAAATGTTGCAAATGGGGTGGGGTATTGCAACAAGGGGAGGGGATTATGCAACAAGGGGAGGGGATTATGCAACAAGGGGGTAGGGGGAACCCCCAAGTTGCGTGAAGGGGGAGAGCTTTGGGTAAGAGGTTGGGACGGCCTCATCCCCCAAAGGGGTATCCTAACCTAAGAAGGTAAACATTAACCTAAGAAGGAAAGAGACGAGACCATCCTTCGCCTGGCCCCAGCCAGACGCATAATGGGAGTCCAGGGTATCAACATCTCTTATACAGAAGGTCTGGGGTTGCCAGATAGCGCCATTTATTTTAATTATATGGAGGAATTGCCAGAGAGCACTATTTTAATTATTTATTTATATATAGAGGGTTGTCAGATACTACTATTTTAAATATTTATTTATTAATTAAAGGTAAGACAGAGAGAGATGCTCTCAATGCTTAATCAAAAGTTAATAATAAAAGAATTGGGTTAGCAAAAGAATTAAATAAAATACCAATACATTATTTTTGTTTATTTAGACAAAATGATTCCCAATTATTTATTAAAAAATTAAAAATAAAAGAAATACACAGGACTCTTTATATTGTACATTAATATTTCAGACATTGAATAAAAAACAAATGACATAGAAGATAAATATACAAGGAAAATTATAATACACACTTTATTCGATATATATATATATATATATATATATATATATACACCTTACCTTATTGAACCTTATTTGGTTTCGTGCGTTGGTCTCTTCACACGGAGGTCAAGCTGGTGGCCCCGCCTCTCTCTCTCTCTCTCTCTCTCTCTCTCTCTCTCTCTCTCTCTCTATATATATATATATATATATATATATATATATATTCTTAAATAATTGTACAGGAGAAATCTATATACACATTTATATTGAATAATAAAATTTTAACAAACATCCTGTCTCTTTGAAGCAAGTGAACAGTTTGTTAAAATTTTAGCCAACTTCCCATATGAAAGCAAGCAAGCAAGCAAGCACCCACGCATTTTTCTTACTATTTTGCAACACAAATAAAATTAAAAAATTTAGTGATGGATTTCATACCATGTCAGAAATTTAAAAAATTAACAAACGTGTTTCAGATTCCATGTTAAACTGTAGGTCTAAGGTGGTTAAAAAACAGGAATATACATTGCTACTTGACATATTGTACTTTAGAACGGCTTCCTTTAGCATATAAATACACATGTCAGTACATTGTTTCACTCTAAAGCTTAGCCGAGGCGGAATTGTAGCCCGAAAGAGTCTATGTACTTTTGTCATTCCTCTGTATATATATATATATATATATGTATATAGATGTGTCTTCGCTTCTCAATTTCTTAAAAAAAAAATTTCGTTCCTCTTAACATTCATTATTTGTTTACAGTATACTAAAATTGACAATAATCATTATAAATATTCTATGAGAATAATATTTATTTTTTCACCTTATGAATTTTCCTATAATTCGAAAGATGCGAATTGCCTTCAAAAACTAAAAAAAACAACTCTTTTATTCCAAGAAAGACAAAAGTGTGTAACGAGATAAAACTCGATACACTTTAGGAGCAGATGATTTTTCTGAGGCACTCGAAAGCTACAAAGAGAGATATTGGAATGCGTTGTCCCCAATTTGTAACTGACGACCCGTTTCGTGGCAAAATTCTATCTCTCTCTCTCTCTCTCTCTCTCTCTCTCTCTCTCTCTCTCTCTCTCTCTCTCTCTCTCTCTTTCTCTCTCTCGTACGGATGTTTCCCTGTTACTGTATATAAATAGATATTTATTTATTTCTCGGCAAACTTTTCAAACTTTTTATTCCTGCAACTTTAACTTTGTCAAATCGAGTATTTTCTGCAGCCCCAATAAATTTTCTTTTGTATTATTATTATTATTATTATCATCATTATTATTTTTCTCTAAGTCTGGTGTTTCTTAGGAACCTAGGTCTGGGTAGTAGTTGGACGGAAGACCGTGTCCAGGTGATGTAGCGACCCATGGTTCGGATTCTACGTTAAACTGTAGGTCTAAGGTAAAGTGAAAAGCTTGACCTTCGTCAGAATGAACAATTCAGGAGGAAGCTAACCAAAGGTTAACCAAAGGTTTTATATATATATAGAATTTTTAAGCATTTAGTTATTTTTTTACTTTATTTTTTAATAAAAAAAGACTCGATTTAGTTTGCACTATTTCCCTACAATCTTAAAGTGTTTGCTATATAGCTCTTTACTGTTTCTGATATGCTGTATATATAATTCCCCGAAGTCTTTCCAAGCGCTTATCTTCTCCTTATCTGATTTATCTCATGTCTGATGTAATTATTTTCCTTTAGTCGCATTTGAGTTGTAGTTTCGCTTCTAACTTCGTTGTTTTTGTCTTATTTTTTTTTTGCGTGTAATTTAGAAAGTAACTTCTTTGCTTCCATTCTTTCTTCATAGTTGTGTTAATCCTTTACATCGTCTGTATTATTATTATTATTATTATTATTATTATTATTATTATTATTTACAAATGGACTAAAATTCTTCAAGGTCTTCAAATCATATTCCTGCTTGTCAAACTATAATACAATAGGTTTAAATTTTGTGTCTATTTTTAACTTCTATTTACCTATTCTCTCTCTCTCTCTCTCTCTCTCTCTCTCTCTCTCTCTCTCTCTCTCCTTATTTTCTCATTCTTGTCCTATTCTTCTTTTCTATACGCTTCTTCCTTCGTTTCTCTTCGCCCCTCTTTCGTCGCATAACCTAATCGGTCGTTTCGTCTCTTACTTTTTCTGGCATTCGGGCGTCCTCTCACACTCCCAGGATTCAATCAGCGTGCGCGAAAGGCATTCGAACAATGATGAATCAATAGAGTGAATATGTCAACTCTATGCTTATTAGCAGGAGGCCTCAATGGAAGGGAAACAGAGCAGGAAATAGCCGTAAAAACTAAGGAGCTGCACGAGGTATGAGAGAATGGTGGGGAAATTGAGGAAATGTTTTAAATTAAGAGGAAATGGAAAGGGGCAGCCAAAGGAAAGTACATGTAATCGAACTAATGGTAAACACTGTTGGGAATGCAACGCTGGTTCGCTCCAGCATGCTGGCTCCTGAACCTAACCTAACCTATGGTTCAGACCATAGATTCTCCTTGTAACTGAAATCTAACCTAACCTAACCTAACCTAACCAAACCTAACTTAACCTAACCTAACCCATGTCCAAAATGGGAAACTTGAGGATCAAACCTAGAGTAGTATCCGTACAAATGTATAATAATGCAAAATACTTGAAAGCACAGTGACAAGCGTGCGAGTGGACAATTCACTCATTCACTTTGAGATGTGAGCATTGAGAATAAATCTACGGAGAGAATAAGCCAAATTGGATAAAGACACCTTCATTATTCGTGAAGGTGACCAATCAGGAATTCATTGCCGAAAGCGTGGGCCCGTTATAGCGGTGTTACGGCAGCTGATTGGTACACACATTTAACAGAGCCCGCCCAGTTACAGTGACAACCAATCAGCAAACTTATGAACCGCCTATTAGTCTTTTGGGGGTAGTGCTTGGGGATCATGCCTATAAAAGTGAGTTTTTTCACCTGGAACTCACGACAGTTATTTTCACCAGTGAATAAACAAACACATTCCCTCCGTCATGAGTCAGTCAGAATTTTACAATTTACCAGCCTTGTATGAAGATGGAGACACTGCCGCGGTGTCTACAATTATTTTTTTTAACGCAACCGATCGCGTCGGATTATTTCCAATGCAAACCTTTGATGATATTTGCAATGACACTCCTTACGATCCGGCGCAAGGGAATGCAGTTGAAATGTAAGAGTAAAAATTTATGTACATGTATTTCTATTTTTTGTAACCTATATTTAGTCGCGAGCGAACTTGTATTTATTTTAGTGTTCCTGACATGTCATTACACGAATGCACTTGAGTACCGTTCTGTTTTTCAATTATTTCATCATAGGTATATGGAGAGTTGTAGTAATTTATTTTCATCTCATTACATTTTATTGTAAAATGATTCATCATAATATCAGGTATCCTCAATTTTAAATTATAGATTAGTATGCATTTGTAATTAATAATTAATATTATGGTAAAGTCCTGTTTTGATATTTCTATTAATCAAAAATCGTTGATTTTTTAACTTAAAACAACCAAGACTCCTTTACAAGCTTTAAATAATTTTATAAAATTCCATAATAAATTCATTTGAAATGTGAAATTATTTGGCATTTTCTCTTTTTGGGTCACAAACTTCTCTGAGCGGATCGAAGATATTTGATACTTCAGATTGTAACTCTCTTCATATATATATATTTATATGTATAAAAATGAACCATAAATAATTCCTATTTTCCTATACTATCTTATTCTTCATGTAATTCTTGTATTCATTTATATAGTTCTTGTATCCATTTTAAAAATTCATGTGTTATATGGTTCATGTATTTATATAATCCTGTATATTCGTATATATTTAACTATATAATGCCTATAATCAAATGTATGTACGTGTGTGTATTCATATTTACATAAGGACCAAAATCGCCCAACACGAGTTTGGATAAAATTTTTGATTTGCTTTCTACTTTGCCAAATAATTGGTGACTTGTCTTTTTAAAATCTCTTAATCATTGTTTTAGATTTCGCTTAATAATGAATCCTGCTTAAGCTTTGCAATGTTCATATTTTGTATACATTTTCTCTTCGTATAAAAGATGAAGTCACGTTTTGCCTAAGCATTTAATTGTAAATCTTAAACCTTTAATTGTTACTCGTATGCATATTTTAGTGTAAAGATGCATAGTTCAATTTCCACTTTTAGTTAACTTGGCAGATCATGATAGCATAAGATCTGAAAATACGCGGTTTAAGATAAAAATATGGCTTCATCTTCAAATATCTTGTTTATTCGTTTAAACCTTACCACAGCTAAGGGATTTACTTTAATTTCAAATATTGCGCAAAATAATGCAGCCTTTTCAACATTTAATAATAATGATGTTAGCAGTTTTGGGGTATATAAACCCGAAGAAAATCTTCCACATGTTATTAAGAAATAGATTCAAAGGCTGAGCACTACCTGTACCTTTTTGCAGTAAAATCCAGTAAGAAATAGTCTTTAGCTTCTCCTTCGAGTCTTGTTCTCTTCAGGAACTTAAGTCAGTCAAATTCCACGATACGATATAAGAAGAATCCGGGAATCTTCAGAGAATTTTAATACGTCTACCAGAGTCCTCCGAGCCACTATAGAAGAACTCGGAGAGTAATTTAGAAGAAAACTACTACAAGTCACAAATCCGTTGCTGCCACCTAACTAGAACCCCCGTCGACTTCGAACCAACCCAGGACATAAACGGAGGGGTTAACATATATATGTACTCTGCATATGTTTTTTATAAAAAGCAAATGGGTTTTTATTAAAAAGATTCAGAAAAATGTATGAACTAATGAACTTAATTTAAAACTATCCTTTCCCTTTAAAGGTCCGATGAGGAGCTGACTCATGTTATACAATCTTTTCGTGAGAGCAATGAAAATACGCATGTCGTGGACCTGAATACGGAGGTAGAAATTTTACCGCGCAGTCAGCGAAGCGATTGTCACATCATCAACGAAATAATGTAAGCTTTTTTCTTTTTCTTATGTTTCGGGTAAGAGCTTTTTTCTTTTACATGTGTTTCTGGTAAGAAGAAGCCTTAATGTATTTTCATCAATTTATTAAATGATAGAAATCATGTTTTATAAAATAGTACAGTTTTTAATATCTATCTTAAATTAGTTCCCATTACATTTTAAATAAGCTACAGAATACACACACTAACATTACTGGAGACAACACTGATGCAAACATCCATTTTATATATACGATCAAAACATCATACAACACATAGAGTGCGCACAATTGGAAAACGGCTTTTTCTCTGCCTGTATACCATTTGATCATTCCGCTCAGTGTGACACGGGTCGAATAATTTAAAAAAATATAAATTCCTTACCACGTGACATGTGCATGAGAAATGAAAGGCAACACATACCATATAAGTTAATAAAGTATCCCTGGAGTCGATAGGGATTCCAGACAATTTCGGGAATGTGTAGCTGTTCGAGAAATTTTACAATAATAACGTCATTCCATGGATGAGTCCCGAGTGAATTAAAATAGTACAAGCGGTCCCTGTTTTTAAAATAGATAGCTATCCAATGAATCCCTTCACCACCAATGACATCGGTATTCACAATAAGACGACCGCAACCTCTCGTAGTTGGCAATTTCAATGTTTCATTCTTCGCAAACACACCGATAAATTTGTAGCGCGTGATTCGTTCCCTATTCATTACTCTCTTAAGTGCATTCGTGTCCATTTTAAAAGTCAGTGACAACGCCCCTAAATCTGTCAACTTCTATTAGGGCTTGTGACTCAAAGTATACTAGTACACTAATAGGCGCGTCTATCGGCTTGGCCAATTCCAATCTGACTGAGATGTTTCCACTCTGTTGTGGACTTAAGTGTGTATTTACACTAGCAGATAAGTCAGGTGTAATGTCAAACGGATAAAGGTTAAATTGATCGATAAATTCTTTCTACGTTAAACCAATCCCGAGCTCTTCACAAGCACCTGTAATATTGGCCAGATTACTATATGCTCTCTCGCATCGCGGGAACACAGCGTTTGATAAATAATCCGTATCCATTGCCCCGCCCAACGCAACGCCATTGACGTATAGTTATATTTTTAAGGCCGAAATTCTCGAATTTAAAAGCACTATTTTTATATTTTCCATTCACCGAAGCGTGTTCCTGCATTCCAATTAATATTCTTTTAGGTAGAACTCCCAGAGCCACGTTTTCTGTCTGTTTCGAGGGCAACCCTGCTGGCACCGTGTATAGTTTGATCTGTACTCTGTTAATTGGATATTTTACTGTGGCATGTATTAAATTTTTCTCGATTTTTATTTGTTTAGGCGAACTTAATTTCATACGGCGTACACGAAGGTATGTTTCCATAATATGAATCACAACGGGCTTTGCACCTCTTCTTGATGAGCACCTAGATTTAAACAGATCTCAGGATTCGTGCGGGTGAACTTTATTTTCATATCCACCCCATTCACACGCAGTTTCTCCTGGAATGTGAAGTCTGTATGCAGGCGCCCAAAACACTCCATATATCTTATTTTTAGAATTTGTAAATTTTTCCTTTATACTACTTTCGTCTTTAGTCTGATAATAGCCCTCGGCATTTAAAAAGGTATCCTTCGCTTCTTTGGAAAAGTTGAGTACATTTTCCGGATAGGCTCGTAGGTGATAGTACCCCGTTCCTGCCGATATGTTGACCTGATTTAAATATACATCACACTGGTTGAATATGGAGTGCAGAAAGTTTGTTTCAGAGTATACAGCATATTTGTCATCGCAGTCCGTTCCATCAGAATGGGCTATACGTAGTTTAGCGTACATGTGCACCCTGCATGGGTCAAAAAAGTAAGGGCCTGAGCTGGGTATCACGAATTTTATTGGAGCACTCAGGGAACTAATTATGTTTAACGGGTTAATTCTAATAAAGTCACTGTGCTCAACAGACACCTGAATTGGGGGCATGTCAAAGAGGGACAGCTCCGATTTATAACATTGTGAATTACATGGATGGATGAATCGTGCCATGACTAGTCAGAAATAGTACCACCTCTCTCGACAAGTAGTAAACAGTCTATGATTCATGAGAGCAAGGTTCTCAGCTTATATCAGTCAAAAAAATGGTCAACCATAGGTTTCATTCGCTAAGAACACTTCTTCTTCGATATCCTTTTACGTTTAACGCCACGTGCTGGTAATCCCTTCTTTCGGACAGCCCTCTTCTTCTTCCCATCACCACGCATTTTTCTCTTTGCACCTTTGATGATTTCGTCCCGTGCATGCTTTAAGTTTTTTTAGAGCTTTTTTAGGTTTAGCCCGAGCCATTATGTCTTCTGCCGTGTTAAGACCAGATTGTAGCGCTTTCCTCCAGAGATATCTGGCACCCCTCTTCAGCAAGGGGACAGCTGTACGTAGGATGGTTGAAAAAATGGATCCAAGTCCACTACCACGCTGGTATCTCACACCTCGATAGACTGTGAAAGGCTTTCTGTCCATTATAACTCAGTGCGTCGAAAGTGCAGCTTCACTGTTAAGCTCCCATCACCGAATGGGAAACTTTTTCCCTCAATCGTTCCTATATATATTGAGATATTGGCTATTAGATTAGTCGCGACATTCACATAATGGGGCCTCTCATGTGTAATACTCAAGCTCTTCCCTCTATGGTTAGGAACGTGAGCAATGCGCAGCAGGCGTGCCTAGATATCTCCAACAAACTGGTGCTCCACTATATTGCTGTAAATATAGAACATGTCTGGGGGTGTATAGTCAGCAACCAATTTCATCTGATACATTAGGCTGGACAAGTCATGTTGTACCTCGTGAAAGGTATCTTTTTAGAAGGCTGATCGATATCGCCCCTAGGTTATAATTTTGAACAGCCCTTTGTCTTTAATATTTCTGTTAGCCTGTAATTTTTGGATTAGAGTATGTGCAGGTTTTTCTTTGTTTAAGATTTCGTATACTAAATCAACCGTAAGATTTGAGTTTTATAAACTTACGTTTTAGTCTCTCACAACATCCTCATCCGTACCATAACGTCCCGGACTAGTGTTACTACTGTACTGTAATACCGTGGTGTATCCCAAATCCGGGCGATACGTCTGGTTTCATCCCGAGTTACCCCGGCTTTTTCACACTCATCAAGGTCTTTACGAACCGTAAAAACGGGTTCTTTAAATCAATATTTAAAAAGAGGGTGTTCAGCTGAATTTCGCATACCCCCCTCCCTCATACGAATCACGACCTAATTCAATGGGGCCATGGAGTTCTGTTACAAAGTTGGCCAGGGTGTTGTTAGGATGTACAGAGAGGGAAGAAGAGGACGGTGGTGTGATGTAGAAATAGTTAGGCACCATGTTGCATACTATTTAAGCTTCATTATTGCATCAGCTTTTATATAGGTGTTGAAGCTTTCTGGGTACCCTAGCCATATCACCAGGAATATTTTTCTCTTTCCTGAAACTTTGCTTCCTAAATTTTTTTCAATTTTAAACACATTTTTTCCTAAATTAAGTACCACTTTCTGCAACTCCTCGCGGTAAAAGCCTCCTGCGATTTCTTCCCCATTCAAATCTTCAACGTAATACAACATTATCTCGACTTTAGGTCTCATAACCTTAACTTTAAAAATCTCACGTATCCAACCTTGCTCAAATCCCTTCGCGAATTTATTTCCCGAACGCGACAGCCTTACATAATTGATTTTGAAATACGTAGAGTGTGACGGTGTTCTACGAATATCTCTTTTCACATCAGGCTCTGTGCGCGTACCTCTTTCTAAAATCTTGTTAGGTGTTGTCCCAATCGTGCGATGGTGTGAGCGATTGTATGATGAGGCCAATGATTCCAGAATGTCTATATATCTGTATGTGTTTTTATGTGTAAAATAGCGGTGCATGCGTTCCTTTATGATACATTAACTCTTTCAGCTAAAGAGGCCTTATGTATAGAATTAGTAGTGTAGTAGCTGATATTAAACTCTGTCAGCATGTTTTGAAGAGCTCGGCCTATAAATTCTTTATCCATATCCGCACAAAACTAACCTGGAACCCTGTTTTCTTTCAACATCAATTAGCCACAGATATCTAGAGAATACATCTATTATGAATAGGATGTAGCGGTAACATCGTTCTACACTGAATATCTTTGCATGTCTGTTAAATCTGTTTGCCAAATAGAGTCAATCGATGCCGCGGTTTTAAACCTTTTTCTCACAGGCTTATGAAGGGTATAAGCATCCTGCTCCAGCAAAAACCTTTCAACACCTTTTTTCTCTACTCCATTATAAACACTTCTGTACAGTCTAGCTACGATAACGTCTTCTTAATATGTTAGCCATTTGCGTATTTTAGATAGGGTTGACCGTTGTTGTTGTTGTTTGGCCTCTTCTTTTTCCTCTTCAGAGGTGCTACCGCTTGGGGTGATGGCGTTCTCAGTTGTGGCACATGCGAGGCATGTTCCAAGTCTTTTAACCTGTTCAGATTTCCTATCAATGTTTTGGGGACATTTATTTGTTGTAGTCTTGCTTTAATATGATTCCATCCTGATGGTGAGAGCCAATCCCACTTTCTCACCAGGTCATGGACGATGTCTACGATATTCGTCCCCTGTACCTTTGCCTCTTCCACAATGATTTCACCTGTATCGGTCAACTGTATGTTGGGATCCTCATTCAGTAGATTATAAAGACTTAAACCTTTATTCCTCAATGTATGTGGGAGGGTGCTTTTTGATACATGCTCGATATGTTGTAGGGCCGACCCGTTATTCTTTGGTTGGTCAGCTCTATTGTCGGACACAGGTCCTATGTCGCCATACTCATCGTTGTCCGAGCTGTACCGAATAACCACGGGGATTTCTGTCGGATTCTTATAATTCGCTTTCCATTCTTTTAAGCCTGCTTTTACGGGGTTCTAGAACCGTGTCTGGACTCTTTGAACTTTGCAGTGAAGCATACACCTCGAGTGGAATCACTACCACTTTCTTCAATACATTAATCTAGTCAGTAAAGGCCCCAAAACTGAAAAAAAGATGGAGAGGAATGACTCCTCTCTTTGTACAATAATTCGTTTTTCTTCCCTATAGTCTGACTTTTACGAGCGAGTGTACGTATTATGTTCTTGTAATGGCGTAGGTGAGCTTTCTGAGGGGGCTTCATTGATACATTGCAATTTATAACGTTAAGACAGATTTCACAGATGCATTTTAAAAAGCCGGGGGTCGATATTTTTATCAAACATCTGTTGCATTGTCCGGGGCAATCGATGATAGATTTTTACTAATTCATGGTATTTCTTTAGTCTCCTTGTCATTCTGGAATATACACCGTTTCAGTCTCGTTTGCAAATATATTCGTGCTTAGAAGCACCCTAAACGTGTTTCGCGGGTGAAGATCACAAAGCAAATATCCGTAAAGTTGACTTGTAGCTTCTTTATAAACTTCCAAAAATTTCTTACGCTGACTGGGGAACATTTGATTGGCTAATACCCCAATTTGTGACACATCTCTACGTTGCGCGAATAAGACTAGATACTGTGTATTTAACGACACATTGGGCATGTATCTATTTTTGAAAAATAGATTCTGACTGATGAAGAACACGCTTATGTTAAGATCAGTGATGTAGGTCTCGAGATCGGTCTAGGTCTCGAAACCGATCTCGAGACCCAATTTGCAGATCTCGATCTCGGTCTCCGCTATTTATATCTCGGTCTCGATCTCGGTCTCGACAGACGCGGTCTCGGTTTTTCTCCCCGAGACCTTTCGAGACCTCTCGAGACCGTAATGAAAAATACATGTTATTGGTTGAACAGACCAAGTTGGTTTTTAGCCAACATACCCGACCAACCCACAGTGTCAGGGTATTCCTCTGCCAGACCAGCCCCCACAAATTCAATAGGGGACCAAATCGTATGGCAGGAGCAAGAGAAAAGAAGGGTGGCGACCCCGTCGTGGCCCCGCCTCAGGAGGCGCTGAGTGGACTTCGTGGGAGCAGCGCACCCTTGAGGCAGAAGCGCTTTAAGGTAAATTAAGGTAAGGTAAAGTTTGTAAAAGTAAGGGACTCTAGGTATTCACTAATCAATCACCCTGTTTTGAGTTGCCACGTTTGTCTTGCGGGGGTGTGTGGGTCTGGATCGTGGGAGCAGCGCACCCTTGAGGCAGAAGCGCTTTAAGGTAAATTAAGGTAAGGTAAAGTTTGTAAAAGTAAGGGACTCTAGGTATTCACTAATCAATCACCCTGTTTTGAGTTGCCACGTTTGTCTTGCGGGGGTGTGTGGGTCTGGATTTTTTTAGGTTAGGTTGGTCTCGATCTCGGTCTCGAATTTTAAGGGTCTCGATCTCGGAAGGTAGATCTCGATCTCGGTCTCGATCTTGGTCTCACAGGATCAGGTCTCGGTCTCGGTCTCAGTCTCGGACTTGGTGGTCTCGACTAAATCACTGGTTAAGATGGTGGGTGAACACTGTAAATGTCTCGGCAAACGTTTTAGCCATTTCCAACATGAGATCATCAATTACAGCGACTGTATGTTCATTTCCTTTTAACGAATTAACGTCATATACACCTTTGTGAAACAAAATATCATCTTGGTACTCGTTGAACACTGATTGATATGTCGAATAGCACCATATAACTTTATGCAAAAATTTTGAGAACATCTCTCCCTTTTCTTTAATGATTTTAAGCATAAACACAGTTTTACCACATTCTGTAAGGCCAGATATAATACATGTGGATGGGCTCGTGAACCTGAATTTTTCCACAGAATCCATCTCTAGCATGTCACATTCCTAAGTGAGTTATTAACAAAATATAATAAAAATTTAAGTGGTGTTCCTTATATTCTACAGTCTTGTTTTTCCTCTTCTTCTACAGAACCGTGAATGACGTTGAGGTACAGCATCATTTCCCCTTCATCGATATTACAGACGACCCCGATGACAGTGTAGTTGTTGTCGCAGACTCCATCCCCGCTGACGAGCCCAAACCAGCGACACCTGTAACACGCACCAGTTCAAAGCGGAGGCATGCTGAAGAGCCTTCCACGTCAGGTATAAAGTGTGCCAGGATTGCGCCGGTTGTTAGACAAACATTAATAGAGTCCAACCTCTACGTCTTACGACACAACCCCCACAATAGTACCTTCCTCAAATAAAAATGTACCCCCTTATTCCTGTTCAGTTCTAGGTACATCCTCCACAACAGCAGCATCAGCAGCTTCTCCTGCTGTAGAGGAAGGTATAACTTTCGAGTTGGTGCGCACCGCCACCCCCACCCCAGCCCTGACTACAAATCGGTATACAGTCAGAGTTGACCCTGGATCCATGTATAGCAATGGTGTTGAAGACGGACTACGGCGCGTAGTTGAACGTATTTTGGAGTTTGCCCTTCAGAACCGTGACGAACGTGAAGTCAGGACGAGGCTCACCTTTGGGTTTGGTTCAAACAACGGGGATTTAGATGATTTTTGGGTAGTAATACCATTCAGACGCTTGGCAGTTGTAGATATAGAGTATACAGGGTGTCTCAAAAGTCACTATCTATTTTGAAAAATAATGGGAATTACGAAAAACTGGTTTAAGACATGAAAAATATATTTATTTCAAAGTAAGTGCCACAAAGAATTAGTGCTATTTATTTATCTGTCTCCACATGGCGACCATCAGTGTCTCTACAGAGCTCAAAGCGATAAGTTGTTTCCCGGAACACACTTTCCAGCATTTGAGGTGTTATTTTCTGAACTGCATCGGTAATACGATTTCGAAGTTCGGCTACATCACTAATTCTTCTACCAGTGTACACCTTAGACTTAATGAAACCCCAGGCGAAAAAATCTAATGGTGTTAAATCGGGTGAACGTGCTGCCCATGGTTGTGTTCCTCCACGACCAATCCAGCGACCGGGGAAGCGTCTGTCAAGATAATCACGTACAATTATTGCATAATGGCACGGTGCTCCATCCTGCTGAAAAACTACTGTGTCAAGAATGCCATCTGTAAGAAGTTGAGGTTCGAGGAATTGTTCAAGCATGTCAAGATAAATTTATAAATTACACAAAATTCGAAATAAACCAATTAACTTTTTGTAAATACACAAATTTGCACCAGAAGTACATATCTTTATGCCAGCATAGCATTTTTAAAAAAACATCTAATGTCACCGAAATAGATAGTGACTTTTGAGACACCCTGTATATTAAGCAATATAATGCAGGCCTCTCAAAGTAGTACAGTCTTCAATATGGACAACTTCACGGTAGATATTGACCGTGTGTTCCGTGTTGCGGGTCATAGTGCCACACCTTATACTCTTAACTTCAGTTCTCAAGCTATTTACAGGCGGCATATAAACGCCGTTCGTGGTTGTGTCTCTATATCATTAGTTTTGGCCCGTATGTTTACTGTACTAAATACACGGATACATGGTCGCAAAAAATTTGGTTGCCTACGGTTGTGTAGCGTGCTCGTAAACTGGTTTCAGATTGCAAGCTTGAGTTTGACTGTAATATGGGTCCTGAAGAGTTGAGAAGGGTGGAGCAGGAAATGGATATTCGTATAGTTGTATTTGGAATGGTTGATCGTCGTAGCACTGTGTATGTTTTAAAAAGCAGTGTGCGAGATCGTACAAGATCCCTAATTATTTTAGGGCTGTCTTGGACAACGTATCTCCCTATCCGTAATATAAGGGACCTTTACGCGAGTTATTATAAAAGCCGAAAATACGGAAGCCATCCTGATCGCGTTTGCGGATGATATAGTGAAACATTGTAAGGATTGCCACATGGTATGTGCGCAGTGTAAAAGCTCCAAATGTGAAAGCCGTGTGGTTGAAGCTGAAAAAGGGATTGTGTTGTATGCAGACACACATTTTTCAATAATAACTGCTTTCAGCTCCTTAAGTCAATTGGCACGTGCAGGAAAATGAGAATCGGTGAATGTAGTATGTTTCATATGATGGATAATTGGGGGAATTTCAAACATAAATGTGATGAAATTCACTGTTCTACATGCCATGAGAAATATAAGGCCGATGGAGCAATGCATGTATGTGATATGAGAGACGCTAAGCCTAAAAATAGGCCTTGTATAAATTTGTACTACGATATAGAAACATATACGTTTGCTGAATCCAAAGAGGTTATCCCACATCAACTTGTAAGCCAAACTACTGTATCTGTGATGAGCGCATGGAAGTCGGGTGTGATGAGTGTAACAAATGTGGTAAACGGACAAACGTTTTTAATACGAATGCACACGACATTCCCATGAAACTCTTTGTGTCCTATATTTTCAAGTTAGCGGACAAGTTAAAAAAATGAATGTGTATATTCTTGCCCATAAGGTGGAAAAATTGGACACACTTGTGCACGATTCATCTGAGATATTTACAGGCCATCTCTTGAAAAGAGGAAACAAATTTATACAGATGCAAATAAGAGGTAATGTGCAGTTTAAAGACACTTTATTATTCACACCTTGTAAATTAGCAAAGCTACCCAAGGTAATGGGCGTAGCCGCCGAAGTTTCAAACGGATATTTCCCTTACACATTCATCTCTAGCGAAACTTTATATTACTTTAAACTACCTACCAGTGCTATTGGTAAACGTTAGCTACACCGAGAGCATCATTTCCAAAAGCTATTTTAATCATTTCGTTCGTCTCCGAACTCGCGTTGTTCCATTTCAGAGATTTATACATAATGCAAAAACACACCCTCCTTTTAAGCGCTCCAACCAACTATTGACTCATGGTAGCAGATTTTGCTTCAGAGTGCAGACGCCAGAGGGCAGGAAGACTCACATATGTATACGGTTATTTCTTATTTGCATTCATTTGTCCGTAGCAATAAAATTATCGATACTTTTTTATCACACCTCGTGTGTATATATATATATATATGTGTGTGTGTGTGTGTGTGTGTGTGTGCAGTTTAAAATATTAATAACTTAGTTTCTATATGAGATAAAAACAATCTGTAAAATGTATTAGAGAAGTAATGTATTCCAGTTTTAGCATGTTTAATCTTAGAAATGTTAAGTTTCAACATATCCACCATCATGTCGGATACAAAGCATAGTACGGTTTTGTAGTTCCACAAACACGTTCTGCAGTTGTTTCAGTTATGGCATTGATCACATCAGTTATCCTAGCACGAAGATCGTCTAAAGAGCGAGGTTTTGATGAGTAAACTACAGTTTTAACGTGTCCCCATAGGAAAAAGTCTAATGGGGACAAATTTGGTGAGCGAGCTGGCCAAGCAATTGGCCCACCTCTTCCGAGCCACCTGTTTGGGAAAACTTCGTTTAAAAACTGTCAAACACTACGAGCAAAGTGTCAAGGTGCACCATCTTGCTGAAAAGCTGTATTGGCTATAAGTCTTAATCGTCTCAGTTCAGGAATAAAGTAATTCTGTAGCATTTCCAAAAAAATAAAAAAACAAAATTAGAATAAATAAATTTCTTTGTTCATAAAAAAACTGGAATAAATTACTTCTCTAATGCATTTTACAGATTGTTTTTGTCTCATATAGAACCTAAGTTATTAATATTTTAAACTGCACAAGGGCTTTATGGACACCCGGTGTATATATATATATATATATATATATATATATATAATATATATATATATATATATATAAAATTTGTTTTGCCTCACCACTTAAGGAAAGCACGAGCCGCTCCTGCTACCTACACCGAAACATTACTTTAACTATGAATGTATGAGTACAAGTGAACGTGAGGATTTTGACCGCTACTATAACCGTTTCAATGAATCTTATCCTTACAATATAGCTGATGAATGTGAACGTTTTTGCGTGAATGATGTGCGCGTGCTTAGAGTATGTTTCCAGGCCTTTAGAAAGATGTATAAGGTTGTAACATACAGGGGTTGGACAAAATAATATGAACACCTTGATAAATGGAGGTTTTTATTCTTAATATGGAGTTGGTCCTCCTTTAGCGGCAATAACAGCTGCAATGCGTCGGGGAATTGATTCATACAGCTTTTGGACAGTTTTTAACGACCCCAGCGGTGTGGATTGGTGCATTATCATCCTGGAAGACGGCGCCGCCATTGGGAAACAGCGTTTGGACCATGGGATGGACCTGGTCAGCCAATATTCACAGATAGACCTGAGCGTTAACCCTACCATGCAGTACTACAGCTGGGCCAAGAGTATTCCACGATATTGCTGCCCAAACCATCACAGATCCGCCTCCATGCTTAACGGTTGGGGTCAGGCAGTCGGGGTCATAAGCATCTTTAGGCTGTCTCCAGACGTAAACTCGACCGGAACATGGAAATAGCGTAAAGGAGGATTCGTCGGAGTAGACTACATTCTTCCACCGGTCCATTGACCAATTCTTATGGTCATTACACCATTTTCTGCGCCGCTCAATGTTGATGTGCGAAAGGAAGGGTTTGGCAATTGCAGCCCTCCCATGGTATCCAGCTCCATGGAGCTCGCGACGTACAGTTCTGGTCGATACCGGGCTTGCAAGATGCTGGTTAAGCTCTGCAGTCACTTTTGGAGCTGTGGTTTTATGGTTCTTTGTCACAATGCGCTTTAGCACCCTGCGGTCTCGATCACACAGCTTCTTCTTGCGTCCACTATTGCATTTGTCGGTGCTTGTCTTTCCATGGTTTTGGTATGCAGACATGACCATAGACACAGTTCCTCTGGATACATTGAACATCTGAGCGGTTTTCGTCACCGATGCACCAGCCATCCGCGCTCCGACAATTTGCCCCACTTTGGAAGTCTGACAGGTCTTTCATAACTGCTAATTCATAATTCACTCAGATCTGTAAAAACAACGTGAGGGTTATAACATGACGTATACACTCTCTGTTACGCATTTAAATAGGTTTGCCAGTCATTTGACCGTTTACTTTGTGTCTGAGCAGTCCGTAAAGATAACCGGTGAAATCGGCGGGTGTTCATATTATTTTGTCTAACCCCTGTATATTCTGCTCGATTTTTTAGTTCATTCAGAACAAAAATTAAATGACTTATAAGGACAAATTTGCTCGAATTTTTAGTTTATTCACAACAAAAATTAAATGAAATAATGTCAAATTAATCATCAATATAATTCCCTTCTTTTTCTATAACCTCCTCCCACCTGAAGAAAAGTTTTTTTATGCCACGTTCGAAGAAATCCCTTGGTTTCGAGTTAAAAAAAAGCGATCACTTCGTTTTCGATAGCTTCCCTGGATTGCAACTTTTGTCCATCTAGGTGGTGTTGCAGACTTCTGAATAAATGGTAGTCTCAAGGTGCGATATCCGGAGAATAAGGTGGATGAGGCATTTTTTCCCAACTAAATGCCTTCAATTGGGCAGTGGTGATTCGAGCAGTGTGAGGGCGCGCGTTATCCTGGTGGAATAGAACACTCTGCGATTAATTAATGCAGGACGTTTTTCTTGTAATGTCATCTTCAGTCGTTGGAGTTGTTGGCAGTAGCCTTCAGCTGTGATTGTTTGGTTATCTGGCAGAAGCTCAAAATTAATAATTCCTTGCATATCCCACCAAACGCATTGCGACATTTTCTTTGGATAGGGTCCATTCCTTGGCTGAGGTTCAGGCTTTGTTTCACGGCTAAGCCACTGATGTCGACGCTTAATACTGTTATAGAGGACCCATTTTTCATTCCCAGTGACGATCCGATTCAAAAACGGTGCCTGCAATTGCCGAGAATGCAGTGATGTGCAAATATCGTTTCGATGTTGAAGATTCGCTAGTGACAAATCATGCGGAACCCATTTTCCAACCTTCACTACTTTTCTTAACAGCTTCAAATGACAATGAATGGTCATATGGCTAACGCCGAGTTGCAGGCCAAGTTCTCTTACAGTTACCGTTGGGTTTTCCTCCACTGTTGCTTTCAGCAACTCTTCATCTAACTCATTCATTGATAATCTTTCAGACTGAAGTCTCCATTTCTGAACTTCTCAAACCATCTCCTACACATCCATTCGCTCACAACATCATTTCCATAAACTCTTTGAATGTTTCTTGCGGATTCACTAGCGTTAGATCCTTTATGGAATTCATACAACATCACATGTCGAATATGCTCTTTCGTGGGCCCATGTATTTTCAATTACTGTAATATCGTAGGGGTGGCGTTGTAACTGTATGAAAAACACCAGAGAAAATATTCATTAGACTATTCCTACACTAGCCTAAGCCTACACTAGCCCAAGTCATTCTGTATCGTGATAAAACATGTGCGAACATGTCGCCGCGTGTATTTTGCAACATTTCTAAAACTATTTCACATTATTTTGAAATTATTCTATTATCTATCGTCCGTTTTCTGATCGAGCAGAATTTATGTTACAACCTGATACATAGACCGTTTCAAATGCGATCCGTTGTAAGTCGCAACTACCATCGCCTCATTATGTTTTACGGTGTTCAACAACAATTTCATGCCTAAAGACACCTTAGCCGTCATTCACAGAAACATTCCCCGCAGTTATGGGCACAAGGCTATTTACTGGCTCATACAGCAGCAGACAGGTGTATACATAGAGCATGCCCGCAACACGGGGGAAGTACCCATTAATGTTAATGGTCGTGTTTTTTGGGTTGATGGTCTAAGCGAAAACGGTGCCACTGGTGAGAAGACTGTGTATTCCTTTAACGGTTGCTGGTGGCACGGATGCCCCCGTCCTGAGTGTGGAATCGTACGAGATATCCACGGTAGATCCCCTGCCAGTCTTGCATGGACCTGCACCCGCGATCAGCTTATAGGCGCCCAGTTCACTCACAAGATCTTGTGGGAGCATGAGTATGATGCACGGATGGAAACACATGGACAGTACCGTGAAGAAATAAACACGATCAAGCGTTCAATGGTGCTGGATCCTCTCAAATGCGATGATAGCACGTTCGGAGGGCGTACAAATCCCTTCAAGCTATACTTTCCGTGTACGGAGGGCGTGAAACTCCATTACTACGATTTCTGTTCTTTATACCCCTAACGTGATGAAGAACAATCCGTACCCTGTAGGTGCACCTGAAAAACTGGTGGGACCTCACCTGCCCACCATCGAGGTGTTCTCAACAAATTTGAACAAGTACTATTTCGGTCTTTCTTTCGTAGATGTGCTCCCCCCTCGCGACTTATGGATGCCGATCTTACCCGTCGTTATAGACCACAAGCTTATGTTTCCCCTGTGCGTGAAGTGCGCAGAGGAGAACAGTGGGGCTTGTAATCTCACAACCAACCAGCGTAAGATCAGAGGCGTATATACAACACCTGAGCTGTCCCTAGCCGTTCGCCATGGTTACAGAATATTGAAGATATATGAGGTGTGGAGGTTTCAGAAGCTACCCAACCTTTTCACGCCATATATAAACACTTTTATAAAGGATAAGGTAGAGGCATCAGGGTATCCGCGAGGAGTTGATACCGAAGATGAAAAGTCGGCTCATATTCAGCGTTACCGTGACCGTGAAGGGACGCAGCTTGATCGTTCCCAAATTGTAAAGAACCCAGGCAAGCGCTTTAGTGCAAAGTTGTATCTAAACAGTCTTTGGGGAAAATTTGCACAAAATACAGGCAAGGGGAACGTTTATTTGGCACAAAGTTATAGTGAAGTTTAGGATTATGCCAACGCTCCCGATAAAGAGGTCATGGAGATCATGAATGTAGATAGAACGTACATAATAAAGTAAACATTAGCGAATTGGCCACATACACATCGTGTGTTACAAACATACCTGTAGCCAGCTTCACAACGGCTGATGTACGCATCAAACTTTGGGGTCTATTGCATTCTCTTGGGCGGAGGGTTCTGTACGCCCATACAGATAGTGTGATCTTCACAGCGAAGGAGGGTGAATACATGCCGCTTATTGATGAAATCCTCGGAGAGTTAACTGATGAGATTAAGGATGAGTATGTCTCAACAGGGCCAAAAACATATAGGGTACGAGTAAGGGTGGGGGAGGATATGAAATATATCGTGAAGGCTAAGGGTATCACGCTCAACCAGGCGAATCGGCGGGTCGTTAACTTTGAATCGTTGAAGGATCTAGTGTGCTTGGAAGATGAGGGCGACCAGCCACCCCAACTGACTGTGGGGACCCACAATTTTCGGGCGCAGAAGCTCGGGGGCGTGAAGGAACTTAGGAGTACGAAGGTATGCCGTAACACTTATAGGAAACGTTACCAGGTGCCTGGTACCTATGAGACCGTACCCTTTGGATACCATAATCCTTGATTATTATATATATATATATATATATATATATATATATATATATATTCTTGTTAACGATATGTTTGTTTCACTTATTACACGTATTTGTGTATATATACAGTATACACCTTGAATAAGTCGATGATATGTTTATTAAATAATTCGTGTTTCGATTAGTGTTTCAATTTCTCCTTTGTGTGTGTGTGTGTGTGTGTGTGTGTGTGTGTGTGCGTATGTACAGGAGCAAGTTCTAAGCTCCGCCCCCTGAATGATCGATCAATGGTCAGGTGACTCCTGCTACTACTTGGGCATATCTCTACCCTTGCGTGCTCAGTTGACCGCTGCAAGCCCTGGATCTCAGACGTGCATTTGAAGAAATCCCACGTAGACGAAAAATAGTAATGGCTACCTTTAATATTGCATGTTCGACGTTTATGAAGTGGTATTCGGCAAAGTGTGAAGGTGTGGTGGATACTCAAAGACTCCCTATCCCTTCCTCCTTTGATTTGAGGAACAAGATGCACAAATACTCTACGGCTATTCTGGCGAGAGCATTGCAGGATTTCGTGGTACAAACGATGTATTGAACTATGTTGTAGGAGTAAACTTTATAAAAGCTTACATATTCCGTGAAGTGGAAGAAACAACACGTGCAGAAGAGAAGCAATGGTTATGGTTAGTGAGTCTTGTTGATGAGTGGTCCGACAAACGGTATTATGTCATGTTGCATCATACCGAGTACTCGTACCCTGCGGCTGAGAATGTAAATCTTGTCATAATGGAGAATCTGGAGTATTTTTACCGCTACATGAAATACTCAAAAGAATTTAAGGGTCAAAGGAAATTTTTCGATCATTTTTGTAAGTATGTCTGTTTAAGCCAGATAGGGTTAGAATATCCCCCTTTGGATTGTCATTTGGACTATAGACATCACGTTATTATGGGACATGCAATCATTGCACTTATCTTTAGAAACTTTTTAAGTTAACCCAGATTTCCTTTTCATAGATTTGAAGCACGAACTTAGTCAGACTAAACTGACAAACTGCCTCGAAACACCCATTGTGACACCTCATGCACCATTTGCACGTGTTTTGCATGAGTGTCATTCCATGCATGCCAATTTTAGCAATAAAAGGGCTGAGCATTTTCCATTCATCATCACTTGAAATTTGAAGATGGTTCGACGACAACTCAGCATCCAAGACAGGGGAAGGGCCATTGGCTGGCTACAAGATGGACAAACTCAGAGAACTGTGGCTCAGCGTCTAAATGTAAGCCAAAGCGTTATCGGCAGACTCTGGCAGAGGTTCAGGGCAACTAATGCTGTTCAGAATCGCCCCCGTTCTGGAAGACCACGATCAACAACAGCACGAGAAGACCGCTTCCTGATGATAACGGCGTTGCGACAGCGCTTTGTGACCGCACGGCATCTTCGGGATCAACTAAGAGCTGCCAGAGGCACCAACGTGTCCGACCAGACCATTAGGAATCGTCTGCGAGACCGAGGTTTGCGATGCCGGCGTCCTGCAGTCCGATCACCGCTACTTGACCGTCACAGAAGGGCTCGCCGAGATTGGTGCAGACGTCATATCCGGTGAAACCGTGGTCAGTGGGCAGAGACAATGTTCACAGATGAGTCACGCTTCTCGCTCCAGTTCAATGATGGCCGGGCTCGTGTTTATCGTCGTCAAGGAGAGAGATCTGCTGATGTCAACGTTGCTCAACGTCTACCATTTGGAGGAGGAAGTGTGATGGTGTGGGCGGGGATATCCATGAACCACAGAACCCCTCTGTACGTCGTCAACGGAAATTTGACTGGTCAGCGTTATCTCAACGAGATTGTTCAACCTCTGGTAATTCCACTTCTGCAGCGGATTGGACCAGGAGCTTGGTTCCAGGACGACAACGCAAGACCTCATCGTGCCAGGGTGGTGACCGACTTCCTGCAGGAGCAGAACGTTCAGCACATGGATTGGCTTGCATATTCACCCGACTTGTCACCCATTGAGCATGCGTGGGATGAACTAGGGCGGCGAGTTCGATCACATCACGTCCCTGCCGTCAACCTCCGCCAACTGGCTCAGCGATTAGTCGCAGAATGGCAAGCGATCCCTCAACGTTATTTCCAACGCCTGATAAACAGCATGCGCCAACGTTGTCAAGAATGTGTGAATGCTAACGGTGGCTACACCAGTTACTGAAGCTTCTGCGACTTGTGTGAACATCATTTTGGGGGGTGCATGACTTTTTTTCATCAGGGTAATAAACTAGTGTCTAATCAAAAGTTTTTGTTTTGTGTTTTCTGTTCTTGAGCCATCAAAGAATTATTTTGTCATTAGTCGTCACCATTTTAGCTCGTTAGCTTATATTTATATGCACAAATATTTTTTACCCTTAACTTCTTTTGAGTAGTATATATCACGACGAGGTTTGTAGTGAGGTTGTGGCTAAAGGCCTGCGTGAGGTTTTAATAGAATTTAGAGATGGGAATTGTCTGCTAAGCAAAAAGGAAAAATATGAGCATATGTTTCTCTCAAATAGTGCGCCGGAGTGTGAATAAAATGTTTACTTTGTGAAAATCCCCTTCAACGAAAATGTCTGGTGCGCATTCTGGGGAGTGGGAGTGATAAAAATTAAAACCGGTATTGCTCCATGTATCGCAGATGGAAAATTTCTCAAAATACCTACCCAGTATTATGGGGCACAAGTATTCACATGAATCCTTCACGTTGGAACAACGCAGTACGCGATTCATCAGTTTATGGTGTGACTCACTCCTCCACACCTCCCGTCGAGCCGATCCGCCTACCTATGGCTTATAGTCATCTCAGAACTTGAACCGACTGGACGTGCACTCCTCACAATAGAATACGATGGAGCTTCCTTTGAGCAGCATTCTCAATGCCGTGTACGATGTTTCCGTGACGAAGTCATTGCGCGTGTTCAGGTATAAAACCGGTACCATTAACTATGTACTGGAAACGACTTGTAGACAAACAAACTCTGGTAAACGATCTAGAGCTGGGTGCTTATTTGAAAGGTTTAGATTCTTCGAAATATCATGAACTTTGGTACCAAGGACTTGAGCGGTACAGGGCTGAACTCACCTCCACCGTTCACCCTGAAGAAATGTATCGTTATATAATGAGCAGTTGTCATTACGACTTGGAAGATTATTTCAACTGTCGCTATGAATTGTGAAGATGAGTTCACGATTGAAAAGCTCGGATCGGTAAGAATAAACCCTCGATTGGAAAGGAGTGTTTATAAACTTGTATTTAATAATGATGTTGTGGCTAACGTTGACCTTTTGTACGTGCTTTTGACTGTGTTCTGTCCGTGTTTAAAGATAACTTGCCAAACGAATGTAAAGTGGGCACAAAAATAATATTGAACGAAATGAATGCCCTTTACATCGAGTATAAGCATCCCTATAACTTGAGCGGTGAAATTATGTTAAATCGTATTTATTGCTTAGTGCAAAGCAACAATGATGTAACTGTAGACTCGATCACGTGCGAGTTTAGTGTTTTAGTTAAGCGGAGTAGTACATAAAATGTATGTATTTTGAGGGTTTTGCAGTATATTTATTTTGTATATATTTAATTATTTAATATAAATGTGTGTGTGTATAGATTTCTCCTGCACTATTATTTTGATGATTATATTCCATCGTTTAAAACTGTATTTCTTATATTATTATCTTTTATTTTACTTTTTTATTATATATCATATATTCTTCGTTCAACTTGTGTATCTCTTATACTATTATTTTTTTTTGATTGTGTATTTCTTATATTATTATTATTATTTTGTATTGCATATATTCCTCGTTTAAACTGTGTACAGGATGAACTAATTTGATTATGTATTTATTTTCTCTATATTTCATGAAATTATTTCCAGTAATTCGTCTAAATAAACAGAATGACGTAATGGTGTTTTATTTAATTCTTTTGGTTGTGTATTTATAAACGATATTATTTAATTAAATAAATATATACATGTATACCAAATGGCAGGTTATGCCTTCTAAACCGACTGGCTACTTAAGACTTCTAAGCCAACTGTCAAGAATCGTAACCGGAAAATTCGCCGTAAACATTTTCGCCGTAGGAAAATTCGCCGTAAACATTTTCGCCGTAAACATTTTCGCCGTAAGACAAATTCGCCGTAAGGACATTTCGCCGTAAATAAAATAAAATTAAAATTAAAAAAAAAGTTTAAATGAACCCTTATAATAGCCGGTGCTGGTTAAGTGTGAGGTCTACCTAGCTTCGAGCAGTCTACCACAATTAAGATTCTTTATACTGTACGACATTGACGATTGGTTAGGTTAAGTCGTGATAGTTTGGTTAAATAAATTTCTTAAATAAATTCCTTATCTTACTTTGAAACTCACTATATAGGAGGAGAACGAGGCCGAAGCGCGCGAAGGCGAAGAATGGAGCCAACATTTCCTATAGAATTGTGGAATGTTGTCGAAAGAACTCATAATAATATGCCGAGAACGAACAACAGTATAGAAGGCTTCCACAATGCAATACAAAGCTCTATTACTAACATGCATCCAAGTATCTGGAAACTCATAACCAATTTGATGAAGGAAGAGAGTTTATTTTTAAGAAGTTTTATCACTGACTTTTACCATTGAATAAAGAATTGCCTTTTTAATACTTATATAATACCCTTTATCATCCATTGATTATTTTTAAAAATTTTTACGGCGAAATGTCCTTACGGCGAATTTGTCTTACGGCGAAAATGTTTACGGCGAAAATGTTTACGGCGAATTTTCCTACGGCGAAAATGTTTGCGGCGAAATTTCCTAGATTCGTCAAGAATATATGCATTAATTAAATAAATAGTACAATCTGGCAACTCAAAAATAATAATGTGTACCTCAAGCCTACTGAGCCAACTGGCTGATTAGGACCTTCTAAGCCAAGAGCAAAGACCAAGAACTTTATTATGCGTCTGGCAGATCTAGGCGAAGGATGTTCTCTCTCTCTCTCTCTCTCTCTCTCTCTCTCTCTCTCTCTCTTAGGTTAGGTTGGTTCTCCCAGCTTGTGTCAGCGGAAGGAAAGAGGTCTTGCAACAAGGGGGAAAGACAAAGGGGTCATGCAACAAGGGAGAAAGGGAGGGGTCTTGCGACATTGATCGACATTTGCAACATTGCAATTGCACTCTCCCTTTTGCGCCCATACTACTGTGCTGAAGAGAGTAAGTCTGAAATGATACGAAATTAAACTTATGGAAATGAATATACCTAAGCCGTTTAAAATTCGGAAGCTGATTATTGCTGTTAAATTTTGTAATGTAACCTTTTTCGATATTTTTAAAACAATTGTTTTGTAAAATATATTTCGTGTTTTACAAGTAAAGTTCTGAAGTGTATTTCTTTTCGTTTAACCTTCAGTAATATGCAGGTTATATTGCCAACTTATATCAAACCCGTTAAAGCTTTAAACATAGTCATTATAGTTAATTGGAAGTTGAGATAAGTGTAAGTTCGAACTCGTTTAAAAACTATTATTTAGAACACAAAATACTGTTACAGTAGGGCAAGGTAGGGTACGAGCGTTCTAAACCTAAAAAGTAATCTCATACCAGTGTGAAAATTTTCCAGGTAGACACTTCTAGGCATTAGGCTAAAATTAATAAAAAGGGGAAAAATTATTGCAAAAAATTGAGTTTACAAACAATTTTAGCTTAGTTGGTTCGAAGTCGACGGGGGTCTGGTTAGGAGGCAGCAACGGATCTGTTACTTGCAGTAGTTTCTTCTATACTACCCTCCGAGTTCTTCTTTAGTGGCTCGGAGGATTCTGAGAGGCTTATGAAATTCTCTGAGGGTTCCCCCCGATTCTTCTTGTAAACCTATCGGGAGATTTTAATGACTAAGTTTTCTGAAGAGAGCACGGCTCGAAGGAGAAGATAAAGACTGTTTCTTACTGTAATTTACTGCTAAAATGTTACAGGTAATGCTCAGCCTCGTTGTTTGAATCAGAATGAACATGGAAGAATTTTTGTGGGTTTATATACCCCAAAACTGCTAACATCATTATTATTAAATGTTGAAAAGGCTGCATTATTTTTGCACAATATTTGAAAATAAAGTAAACGTTTTTGCTGTGACAATGTTTAAACAGATAAACAGGACATAGGAAGAGGAAGCCATATTTTTATCTTAAACAGTGTATTTTCAGATCTGATGTTTTCCGGGTCTGCCAAGTTAATTAGAAGTGGAAATTGAACTATGCATCTTTACACTAAAATATGCATATGAGCAAAAATTAAAGGTTTAAGATTTACAATTAAATGCTTAGGCAAGACATGACTTCGTCTTTTATAACGAAGAGAGAACGTATACAAAACAGGAACATTGCAAAAAGTTACTCAAGATTCATTATTAAGCTAAAACTAAGAATTGTTAAGCAATTTTAAAAAGAACAAGTCACCAATTATTTGGCAAAGTAGAAAGCACATCAAAATTTATCCCAACGAAAAAATAATAATAATAAAAAAAATAATAATATCGCCGCGTATACATTCCTAAATGGGGACATAATGTCGGGTCCTACATTGAGTACAATCCCAAGTACATCACTGAGTACGTTGTAATTTTGGTTTATTACAATTATGATTATAATTACCAATTAATTCACATTCGATTATTATTGTTAATTACAGTTTCATTAAAGTATATTAATTACATTATATTAAATTATTATCGTTAATTATAGTTTCATTAAAGTACATCAATTACATTATATTAAATTATTAGTTAATTACAATTAAACAGTTAACTATAGTTTTTTTTTATACAGTGTTTCATATTTATAGACAATTAGGATGTTAAGTGTATAACACAACGTACATAGGCATATATATATATATATATATATATATATATATATATATATATAAATCATAACACACATAATAATATTTTATGATTAGAAGCAAGCGAGAGGAGATTTTCACCTCAGAAGCGCACGCTTCCGCTGTGGTTAGCGGAATTCGACCACTTGCATAAGCATTTATGAGTATTGCGAGAAATTAATTAATTTAAGGAAAAGAAATAAAAAGAATACATATGAACGTACTTACATGTAAGGTAACTACGTACGTGATCATGATCATTTGCGAACATGTACGAATGCCTAAAGTTTTGTACACACATTGGTAGTCACACACTAGGTTGACAATAGGTAGAGAATAGGTAGCTGAATGAATAATTAATAAAATTAACAAAAGATAAAGGTCAAGAAAGGAAATGGATGTATGAATGAACAACATATAAATAATGACGTATAGAGTGTAAAGTTTTTATGATGGTAAAGAATTTACCATACATTGAATACTAAAGATATGATTGGTATTCAAGGTATGGAAAATGTGAAGGGAATTACGCTACTTTATGACGTCATAACTATTCAAATTATGCCATGCGTCAATTCATAATTATTACGTCATAGTTATTTAAGTCGTACGTACAGTATAAGTCACTATTGGGAGAACTTAGAGGAAACGAATTAAAGAGATACAGTAATGAAGGGTTTACAGCCATGGTACAAGAGTGAGTGAAACTATTAATAAAATAAATATATTTATACGAGTATACAGTAAATATTAAGGAATTGGTACATTTGGGAGGAATTAAGTAAATGAATAAAGCACAAACAAAGGTTCAAATCATACCACAATCAATGTGCATGCCTAATCTAATAAAATTTAGGGATGAGGGTTAGATGTAAGACATCGATAATTAATTAATAAATTCTATAATAAATGGAAAATGAAGATATGGGTAATATTGTGATGGAAATGTTAAACGATCTAAACCGTCAATTGTCTTGTTTATTCTTTAAGGGAATGAAATTAAGGGACATTCGTTTCTCACAACGAACCTTCAATGACACAAACATGGATTCGACTTAACCATAGAAATGGTAGGTCGCATGGTTGTGAAACTGCAAAAATAGAAAGCAACAAATAAATTTTTTAGCCAAACTCGCGTTAGGCGATTTTGGTTGTTATGTAAAAATGAATATTGGATTATAGACGAATTATTCATTGTTCATTTATATATATATATATATATATATATATATATATATATACATATATTATGCGCCTCGGTGGTGTAGTGGTTAATGTCGCTGACTATGAATCCATCGGCCCGGGATCAAGACCCGGTGACGACAGGCGGCGCGCAGCAAAACCCAAGTCTTCATCCTTCCACACAGTAAATAAATTGTTTGGTAGATAAATGGGTACCCTGGCTATCCTAGTGGTTAAGACGCTGTGCTGCTGGTGGGGCGCCCTTCGGATTCCACGTTAAACTGTAGGTCTAAGGTGGAGTGACAAGCTTGACCTTCTTCAGAATGAACAATTCAGGAGGAAGCAAACCCAAGTTTATATATATATATATATATATATATATATGTGTGTGTGTGTGTGTGTATGTTACACACAGACCGTGCATGGACCAAGGAACTCTTCTAGGAAAATTAAATCCCCTATAGTCCGGAAAAGTAATGGTAAATTTCAAACACAATAGTTTTTCCTTTTCATGATAGCCCGACGTGGGCAACGAGTCACTCGCAAAGTGCCCCAAAATATAGCTTCCCTCACCAGTTATCTGCCAAGCAGGTAGAATCCAGTTTTGGGACAGGATCTAGGGTTTAAAGCAGCCTAGCCCCACTATATTTAGAACCTAGTGGGGCTAGGCTTCTTCGAAAATTTAAAGAGGAAAATGCTTCAGGTATGAAGTTGTATTTAATTGTGAAAAGAATCTAAAATGAAGATGCCTTTCAGTTGGAAGAACGGAACAACTATCTTGATCATTATTATTTTTTTTTAAAAGTAAGTAGAACTTTAAAGAAAAAATGTAAATCATACACAGTAATAATAATAACAATAGGGGCGAGCGAAACGAGCCACTAGGGCTCGGGCAAACTTTCTTGATCTGTTTTTAATGTTACAGCCAGTTAATACATACCTAATGTGGAATTCCCTCCAAAAATAAACCTTTCAAAATATTTTTCATGGAAGCGAAAATAGTGAACATTTTTACTCCGATCACCTACTACTCCAATATTTACTATATAAACCGTAAAATCTGTGTAACTCCTACAGGTCAGGAATGTTTTTATTCTTACAGCTATGTAGAAGGTACCTAATTTCAAATCCCTCAAAAATCAAAATTTGTAATTATTTTTGTTGCAAGCGAAAATGCAAGAATTTCTGGTACGAATCTCAAATCTTGAAATTTCTTATTTAAGAAGATTTCGTCGAATTTATTTCCGCAGCACCTACATCATTGAACTGTACATATGTATGCACATACAGAGACAGCGAAAGAGAGAGAGAGAGAGAAAGCGAGAAAGAGAGAGAGACTCTATTTTAGTTATTCGTTGAAATTTTTTATTTCATCCTCCAAAAATCAAACTTTCTAATTACTTTTGTTATAACAGAAAATGCAAGAATTTCTGTTAAAAATCTAGAATTTTGAAATTGCTTATTTAAAAAATTTCGTCGAATTTATTTCCGCAATACCTACATGGTCGAACGTGCTAATATTCGTTCCAAGCTTCAGAAAGATCTAGTAGTAAAGGTGGAAACTGTGACAAAAAAAAACGGAAGAAAACTAATAATTAGAAATTATCACTAATACCAATAATAATATTAGTAAGAGCAATGTTTTAAGATAATATTATTAGCTTATATTTAGAGGAGAATTTTTCCAAATGATATTCAATTAGAAGAACATTCCTTTCTGAACATTTCTGCGAGTTTCATCATGATAAGTTCAAAGTCATGATTTTAGAAATTATCACTCTTACCCATAATACTATTAGAAATATCAATTTTTAAAGATAAAAGTATTAGCTTATGTTTAGAGAAGAATATTTTAACTCCTATCAGTTTTGCTGGTTCGCGCAATAGGTTTTGAGTTGATACACTGACCAATCACTGACCGATGGTCAAACCTTTTGGGAATAAGCTAATCAGGGCATATTCCATGCAGCCCTACAGTTTTAATATTTCGACCATGTTTCATGAAAATCTGAGCAGTAGTTAAGGTAGAAACCATGACTAAAAATTTAAGAAAAATAATAATTAGAAATTATCACTAATACCGATAATACTATTAGTAATAGCAATTTTTGAAGATATAATTATTAGCTTATGTTTCGAGTAGAATATTTTCACTTCTATCACTTTTGCAGGTTCGCGCGATATTTTTTCAGTTGATACACTGACCTATGGTCAAAACACGAGGGAATAAGCCCTTTCGCGCATATCCCATAGAGCCCTACATTGGTAATATTCTCTCCAAGTTTCATGAAGATTCGATGAGTATTTAAGACGGAAACCTTTTAGAAATTTGGTAATGTGTGGGGGGTCTCCTTCAAAATGAAATACGTCATAAACTGCTCATAGACAAGATGCATATGAATTTTTGGAAAGCAGAGGAGCATACGAAAAATCTGTTCTGAAAACATTTTGAGATTTTTAGTTCTGCGATCTTTGGTGACATTATTTTTCGCACTTTAATAGGATGCCCTGAGAAGGTATATTAAGGATTTTTTCCGAAATGATAACACGTAACAACAAAATAGAACCTTTTTGCCTCCTTGGAATGAATTTATGTGATTCCAATGTACTTTTTCACGCTGATTATGAATTTGAAAACAGAATGTTTCTATTACCCAACAATTTTGAAGGAAATGCAAAAACAAATTGACAGATTTTCATACATTTTTGGTGCATTTAATCGTACAAAAAGAAGAATACCTTACCTAAGATGTTTTTGCAGCTGATTTTCGCTTACAACTAATACTAGGGCGCTTCTCTTATAAGTGTTGAACAGTAGTCGGCCAACATACTGGGGCTATATCTTCTTTGGTACCGTTTATCCATAGTTGATATATCCTGATGAAATCTTTCACCATGCTCACCGCTGACAGCGCCCAGGTTTGATGGAAAGAAGTCCAGGTGGGAGTGCAGGAAATGCATTTTTGAAGACATGGTACATCCCACGCCTTGGTAAGCACTAAGTATTTGCTCCACCAGGGAAATATAATTTTCTGATTTGACGCTGCCGAGAAAATTCGTAGTAAGTTCTTTAAAAGCTTTCCATGCTGTTCTTTCAACCTCCTTCAAAGACTCATCAAATGCAGTCTTTCATCACTTCTCTGATCTGTGGGCCCACAAAAATGCTTTCATTGATTTTCGCTTCGCTTATTCTAGCGAACTTCTGTTTTAGATATAAAAATCCAAGTCCGTCTTTATTCATGATTTTTACAAAATTTTTCATCAAACCAAGTTTGATATGGAGAGATGGTAAGAAAACTTTTACTGGATCTACTAGGGTTTCATGGGCAACATTTTTCTGTCCTGTAACCAAATTTTGTCGAAGTGGCCACGTTTTCTCTGTATAATGACTCCCCTTAGCTCGGCTGTCCCACTCGCAGAGGAAACAAAAGAATTTTGTGTATCCTAACTGTAAGCCGAGAAGTGCAATCACTTTCAGATCACCACAGATATGCCAAGAATGTTTATCATAGTCAATATATTTCAAAAGTAACTGCATATTGTCATATGAATCCTTCACATAAACTTTATGTGCAATCGGAACCGAAGGATAGACATTACAGTTGTGCAATAGTACAGCTTTCAAACTTAACTTTGATGAATCGACAAAAAGCCTCTATTCCTTAGGATTTTGCTCTCGACCAAATGCCTCCATGAGAGCGTTCATATCATTACAATACAATAACTCACATTCCATTGAGAAAAACAATGAGAAGTGTGTCTGACACTTACGAAATGATATTTTTACTGTCTTTTGTAAGCGATGCCAACCTTTTAATCTAAAACCTAAGAGCTCAGCTTGATTTTTAGATAGATTCAACTCTCTTACAAGATCATTTAATTCTGACTGAGAAATTAAATGAGGTTCATCCGATAAAGGTGGTTGAAATTGTGTATCCATGTCATCTTGTCTGTCCAAACTTCCAAAGGTTCATTACGAGATTCATCATCGGGGTCATCATCATTTAAAGTCCATTGCTTTGGTGGTTTTGGTACTGGCAAATTGTCACATTGTGAAAGAGGTCGCATATATATATATATATATATATATATATATTACTTACTTACTTTTGTTTACTTTTGTTGAGTTTGAACGACGGTTCAGGATCGACCTGCGGTCGACCCCTCTGCAGCATCCCGCCTCATTTGCGGGACTTGGTGAAGGAGGGAATTGCTCTCCGATCGCCTCCTGCCCTCGTAGCCAGCCACGCATGGCTGGTCAGGGACTTTGCACAAGAATCTGTCCAGCTGGTTCTTGAAGTTATTCAGGTTGGTGTGCTGGAGATTCCTCACTTCTTTTGGAAGGACATTGAAAAGCTTTGGGCCCCGTATTCTGAGGGTATTTTCCATCCTCGTTTTCATGGCTCCTTGTCCCACCGCAGCTGGGACCGTACAAAATCTGCCTCTTCTCTCATTCCAGTTTGTTTCTATTTCATTTCTGAGGTTAGGGACAGAGCCCTCAAGTATGTTCCATATGTATATTATTGTGTACCGCTCTCGCCTTCTTTCGAGAGAGTAGAGTTCCAGGGATTGTAGTCGAGACCAGTAGTCTTCACCTTCCGTTTCCTCTATCTTAGACGTAAAAGTCCTTTGTATAGCTTCAATGCTCGCAATGTCTCTTTTTCTGTGTGGGCTTGTGAGTACTGAGCAATACTCAATAGGGCGGATCGAAAATGAGGTTTTTAAACTTTTTTTCGAAATTCAAATATGGCTAGTGCGGAACATATGTGGGTGCTATAGATAATGACTGTGCATAAATATTAGTCCTGCGAAATTATATCTTCAGGTGCCACAAAGCCGTCGAAAAAAGTGAAATATAATGATTTTCTTATATTCTGCATTAGTACAATAACTGAAACTTACTTGTTATTATTATATATTAAGTGTTCCAATTACCAAAATAGTTACTGAATTACGCAGCTCTTAGTTTATTTAGATCAATGTTCTTTTGATTAATGATCTAAATAATCCAGAACTCACCACGAGGAGGTGGCTGCGTGTCGAGCTCCACCCATGCCCTCCCAACCACCCATCCTTGCGCATGTTTTTTTCTATTAACGTTTTATTTAAACTTTATATTCAGCTTTACTTTCGAATGATGGCATTTTTTTACGTGACTGAAGTGTTGATCTTATGAAGCCATCTCGCGCGTTCAATCCAAATACTTTTGATGATGCTTCAGTCACTAATTTTACCATTCTTTCTACTACTTGTGTATGACAAGGGAATTTCTCGAATGGAGGGGTACTCTTGTTTTCTATGAATTCTTCAATCTCATTTTCTGTCAGGTGTCTTGTCACAGGTGGTTCAGTGACAATGCATTTTTGCCAATTAATTAAATCAGTATAATCAGTAGCTTCAAATTGAATAACAGGTACTGTGAAACGCCTCACAACTTTTTCCTTGTTTGTTTGCCTTGCTTTCTTTATTCGCCTCCACGCTAATTCTCTTATGGCGCTGCGGTCATCATGAATCATTGATGCTAGAATATTTTCTGGATTTGCAAAAAATGCATTTCTTTGTATGACAGGGTTTACAATATCCTTTACTTCGTCATTCAGTGTTCTTGTTAGTTCAATAGTTTTGAAAACATGTTTTGAGCCATTGACAAAAGACGTACTTTGCTTAATAGAAAACCACATTGGGATGTCGACCTTCATTATAAAAGAAGCAATGTTCATGAGGTTCTCAGATGGACTTACAGTTGAAACGTATAGACAAAGCAAACGATTTGCTGTAGTCAGCCATCGTGAATGTGCCATTTTGCCTGGACTACGATGAGCAAGATCTGGAGAGCAATATCCCTTTGTTATGGCCTGATGAATATCAATTAGATATTTTTGGTCGGTGCTAAGATCTTCACAGTCTACAGTTGGTTCCTCAGCATCAATCCTTTCAAACTCGACAATAGGAAGACTCTCACAGTTCTCTACTTCCCTGCCAATAGGACCGGTGAATCCGCGGGGGCCAGATGTTTTTCCATCCAGCTTTGCAACTAAATGGCGTAATGGCAATTCATTGGCATGGAGCTGGCACACTAAATGTTGAACTGGCTTCTTCAGCTTCAATTCTATAAGCCTTATAACGCCTCCCTTTTCTCCAGTGTTGACTGCTGCACCATCGCATCCAATGGCAACAAGGTTTTCCAGGTTCATGTCATTATTTCCAATATACTCAAACATTCCTTTACATATTTCTTCAGCTGATCCAGAATTCACAGAATAATGGCCCAAATAATCTGAACCAGGTTCTCTCACTAAAGTGATATGTTCTTCTGTTACCTTCTTCTGATATACTTTGGACTCTTTTTTTTCTTGGAAGAGTGTAGAATCTTTTCGACCATCAAAATAGATTCCTCTGATTGGGACCTGATTTTGATCTTTCATAATTTCTGATCTCTTCTTTTGTCTTTCTCTTCTGATTTTACTCCTATCCACTACTTCAGATGTATTGTCAATAGAAACTTCTCCAATATCTTGCAATACTGCACTAACAATGAATGCTGCAGCTCGATCTGAAACTGCAGTCCTGTCACAAGCAGTAGCCACTGAAGGTAGATTTGTAGTTTTCCTTTTCTTGAATAATTGTTCTTCAGGTTGTTCGAGCTTTCTCTTCGAGCTAACTGGCTCTGGAAATGTATCGTCTGATATTTCGCCAGATTCACTTTCACTTTGATGTCGATGATGATAATTCAACATTTGTATCCTGCAATTTCTCCTGTGAAGATTCTTTGGTGAGCCTCACAGCTTCTTTTTGCTTTCTTAGCAACGTAGATGTTTTTTTCTTTGAGAGTGTAATATCTACTCTATCAATAAACAGTTTTCTTTCACTCCTTTGATCTAAGAGGAACGTCACTTCTTCCTTTGGAACCGTTTTTTATTTGGGACAAGAACATTGTGTTAGTACTTTGCACTTGCACGCTGCAATGTCAAAAAGTTTCGTGTGTGCTTCTTTTTTGAACATATCAATCTTTGCTTTGTAAGCTTCAGAATTTTTTCTGCTTTGGTATGGCTTCATAATGACACGATACTTTTCGTGGTAGCTTCTGAACATTGTTTCAATTCGCCTGTCTGACAGAATTGGGACGGAAGCACTTTCCCAAATTGTTTTCAATTTATCAACAACTTGTTCTAATATTTGAGATATTGAAGGATCTTTATTAGTATTGTTTCAAATCGTTTCTTACAAACAAGTAATATTTAAAAACTCCTTCGTATGTAGGAAGATTCCTGTGCCACAAATCTTCCCCCATACCAAACATGGGGCACTCAGTTGAGGCCCTGGTTGATTTTGCACAAACTCGAGACATTTTGAAAGTATACAAATCTGAAAAAGAAAGAGCTAATATCAATTATTACGTTAATTTCAGTTAATAGTACATGGCAAACTTAGGGCAACACAATACAGAAATGCAAAATATATAAGAAATATAGTTTAGATCTGAGTAACGCCAACAACAGAACCCCACCTGCTACGAGAGCGACAGCTACACTGAACCGAGGTACTCACGTGACAGCTGAGTGAGCTGACTATAGAAAACTGTTTTTTAGAGAATAGAAAACTTTTTTTAAAGGTTGACTGAGCTATTTTTATACAAGTGTGAATAAATTCTTGTCTATTGTGCATCGTGGACTCTTCTGTAATTATTGGTTAAAATCTGCTTTTTTCAATTTTTTTTCAATATGAAGGTCATTGTGGCACCTGAAGATATTAATGTTATGATTTTAAATTTATACCACCTTATTTCCTCACGACTCCACACATTTTCCACACTAGCCAATTTGAAAATTCGAAAAATGAGTTTTTCACTCCGCCCTAATACTCAATTATTGGTAGGACTAGACTCTTCCATAATTTGAGCATGATGTTTGTTTTTCTGCTGCGGAAGCTCCTCCAGATGATTCCCATTATTTTTCTAGCCGTTGTGATTTTCATTTTATAGTGCTCTCTGAATTCTGCATCCGACGACATTATTACGCCAAGATCCCTGACTTGTGGATTTGGTGTTATCTGTTTGGCTTGCGGAGTTTTGTACCCTTTTTACTGTAGCTCTTTGTTATTACCATATCTTAGAAGTTGGAATTTTCCTTCGTTGAACTTCATATTGTTGTCTTCTGCCCACTGGAATAATGTTTCAATGTCGTTTTGTAGTTTTCTTATGTCATCTTCGTTCAATATTTCCTTACATATCTTTGTATCATCTGCGAAGCATGATACAATACTGTCCTTAATATCTGCATCAATATCTGCAATCATTATTATGAACAGCAAGGGAGCTAATACTGTCCCTTGTGGGACAGAGCTCACGACTTCCGAGACTTCCGATTGAACTCCGTTTACCACCACTCTTTGTGTTCTTTGCGTCAAGAAATTAAATATCCATCTTCCTAGCTTTCCAGTAATTCCTGTATCCTTAAGTTTGTGTGCTATGATTCCATGGTCACATTTATCGAAGGCTTTAGCAAAATCAGTATATATTACATTAATGTTTTGTCCTCGACACAATGTTCCTAATATTTTCTCCTGGTGGTCTAGTAGCTGTGACAGGCATGATCTACCCGCCTGAAGCCATGTTGATTTGGGTTGTATAAGTCTTTTTCTTGTAGGTAGTAGGTAGTTTTGGCTCTAATTATGCGTTCAAAACACTTTATAAGGTGTGAGTGAGAGCCACTGGCCGATAATTTTGGGCATTGCTCTGTTACCACCTTTAAATAGGGGGGCAATGTTCGTGTTCTTTAAGGGAGTGGAATTTGTCCTGTGTCGAGTGATTTCCTCCATAGTAAGTATAGCGGTTTTGCAATACTCTCTTTGCATTTCTTCAGAAATGTGGCACTCCATTGTCTGGCCCTGGCGCTGAATTGTCTCGCATCTGTGATAAGGCCGCAATTACATCTCCTTCCGTGAACTCGAAGTCCATTAATAGGTTTGTGCCGGGATTTGTTCTTGTTGATCTGTTTCAATGTCGAAAAACTCGTCTGGGTTTTTCCACTTCCATCTCGGACTTAGGGGTGCTAAACACAGATTTAAATTGTTCCCTAAGCAGTTCACTTATTTCTTTCGGGTCATTTGTGTATTCGGCCTCCCGTCTATCAACGGTCCAATACTCTCTTTACACTGCATTTTCCTTTTCGCAAAAGTGTAGAAGTATTTTGGGTTATTTTTTATGTTTTTCTGCTACCTTGTTTTCCTCTTCGTTCGTCTTATATGAATGTTTGCTTTAGTGTCCATTTCTATTTCGCCAAGTTTCCTCTCTAGTTTGAGTCTCTTTGCATCAGTTCTGCATCTGTGGAGATGTTTTACGGTTTGTCTTCGTTGCCTGAATAGAGTCCTGATTTTCCTCTCGAGCTTGCTACGTTTTCTTTCCTGTCTCTCTGGAATATGTTTCAGTATTATAGGTTTGGTTTCCGTCTCTATTATACATAGTATTTCTTGTGGAGTCTTCTCGTATAGTAGCAATTCCCAATTTACCTCCTTTAAGTCTTTATTTACGTTTTCCCAATTTACTTTCTTTGAATTTATGTTTAAGCCTTCAAATATTCCATTTGCCTATATATATATATGTTATGATGTGTGTATATATATATATATATATATATATATATATATATATATATATATGCATATTATCTATAAACATATAAATATAAATAATAATATGCAAAATATAAAATTTTATACAAAATAAATGACTAACAATAAATTTCGTATTACCTATGATGCAAACTGAAGAATGCTATCTCGATCTCAAAGGACTTTAAATTGCAAATCCCTGAAAAACTGTGGATGATAGAAAGAATCTGTTTTCATTTTCATAATCAGCGTTAAAATGGACGTAAGAATCATCCACATTTATCAAAAGGAGAAAAATTTTGTTGTACAGTGTAATCAATGAGAAGAACATTCTTCTTTCAACATTCCTGCCGAGTTTCATCATGATTGGTCGAAAAATCCATAATTTTAGAAATTATTCCTAATACCGAAAATACTATTAGTAATTACAATTTTGAGACTAATATCATTAGTTTATGTTTACAGGAGAGTATTTTGATTTCTATCACTTTTGCTCGTACGCGCAATATTTTTTGAGTTAATACACTGACCTATGGTCAAATATTGTGTGAATAATCCCGTTAGGGCATACTCCAGAGAACCCTGCAGTCGTAATATTCCGTCCAAGTTTCATGAAAATCTGATCAGTAGTTAAGTCGGAAAGCGTGACGAAAAACGGAAGAAAAATAATAATAAATTGAGCGATTACAATAAGAATTTTTACGAAGCAGAAGTTCTTAACATATTATAGCATGTAAAATAGCTTCATATAAAGGAAAACAAGATAAATTTTCGAGCCAGAAAAAGAAAGCGTAACATTTCCTTCAACAAAGTCTATTCCCAACAAGATCCGAAACTCCGACCACATTTGCTCTAGTTTTTCTTGTTCTGCCACACTGTGTTCGGCAGGAGAACCAAATTACCCGAGAAAAAAAACGTCATTAACTTAGACTCTGTTCCAGTATTTATTATTATAAAGTAATTAATCAAATATAGGATCATTTAATATAGGTTTCTGTTTTCTTCTTAGGATGAATGTACTAATCCTATATACTATTGAGCTAAAATGTGTGTGTGTGTGTCCGCTTTCTTCGGAACTGTGCACAGACTAAACGGCACACAGGAAAATTCTGCAACCACCACCAACTGATAGCCCATGAGTTGCTGATGTGCTCTGTCAAGTTTTCCGGTCCTAGGTCACTCCGCGGCCGAGCACGAGCTACCTGTATTTAATATCTATTACAAGTGAATGTAAGTACTTCGAAAACGAAAATGATGCGAGCAAAAATACATAATAAACAGTTTGGTAGTCCCGATAATACGTAAGTATCAATATACATATACATTATACATATATACAATATGCATATACATATACAGCTAGCTGTGACATATACTGCTACATATACTGTGAAATATACTGCTACCTGCCCGGAGGGCGAAAGCGAGCTACCGCTTGTATTCACTATTTGTTAACATACTTTTAAATTATGCAAGTATGTCCTGATATTATGATTAGTTCTTCCTCCATTTGCAACGTGGCCAATGCCTATTATTCATTTTTCTGGATAAAGTGCTAAATAATGAAAAAAAAGCGTCATTCAGTTTTAAACTTACGAGACACTTAGATTTTAAATGCAGCTTCAAAAATTTTGACTTTGGTTGCGGAGTTCAAATTTTGAAGGTTGTAATGTTTGGTAAATTTAATGACTGGCTAGCTTTCCTTGGTTCTTTTACCCCTTTCCTATTCTCTCCGACTATTTTTCTGACTTGTCGGCAGTGGCCGACTGATGATGATGGTGAGCCTTTCTTTCTCTTTTTCTGAATGAATGTTAACCCACGAGTGATAGGTGTTGCTACTTAATTAACCCCTTATTCTCTTCTCTTAACCCCCTACTCTTTCCTTTTTCTCGGGCTAACCTCATGATGGTTGAGAAAAGATTTTTGAATTTAGTGCCTAATTTGTGTTTTAAAATCAAATATTAGACTTAATAACAGTTTTTGCAATAATAATTATTTGAGTTTGCTCTAAGAGTTTGGTTTTCCTTGATAATCAGGTGACAGTAAGTTCAACCCACTATTGTTGCGATAGCTTATGAAAGACGTCAGATGATTATGTGTTTTGTAGATTTCTGTTAATATCCTCGGGCTAAACTTTCTGACGCAAAGAAGATATTAACTTTTTTTTTTTTCAAAGAAGTATATTCCTTTGAGCTATGGCAGTGACACAAACAGGATATACTTTTAATGTTTTTAAATCTTTGAGAATACTGAGAAATTGTGATGAAAAACTTTCATTGCGTTCGAAAATTAAGTGTGGACCAAGTAAATGTAATGTTATATTTTAACTGGTCTTAAATCAATAAAGTCCAGAGATTTATGGATCTTTCTCTCGAAAATAGGACTCAGAAAATACAAAAAAAGATAGAAAAAAGATCCGGCGCAACCTCCGTCGTCCGAGTAGTGGTTTCTGGTGAGTTTTGCATATGTGAAACTAAAGGTTGGCTATAAATATATTTATTAACTGATTATTATCTCAATTTTATTTTCCGGGTTCGTTTTCCCTTGTCAAGTTACCATTTGCCATCCTTACCTTTAACTCCACCATATTTTTGTTGACTTTTCTATAGAATATTTCAAAATTTTCTGGCGAAACAATTTGTCCGCCAACAATCTCCTTCCCCGAACACCAAACGCAACATACTTATAAATTATTAAGTAATGCTAACAGAATTCATTTCTCGTATCAACTACAAGTTGGTTTGTGTGTCCTAAAAAATTACCTTACATAACTACAGGGTGTGTATAAAGTAACGCGAGTGAAGAGACAAATCTGGTTTAAACTGACTTAATTAAACTAGTTTCGTAACGCGAGTGAAGACACAAATCCTATTTAAACTTCTTGTAAACTTCACTATCGAATATAGAGTTGTTACAAAGTACATATAAATATTACTCGTCCATATTCACTCGTGTTAATATAATTCAAATCGGATTTTTCTCTTCACTTGCGTTACTTTATACACACACCCGGTATAACCCTTGTGTTATCTTACATTTAATTATAATCATAATTAATCATAGTTATATGTTTTATAATGATAACTACTGAGGATTTTTTATATTATAATTAATCATAATATTTATACTGCTAAGTCGTAACTACATTTATATGAAATGTTTTTACCTTATAAATGATCTGAGAGCCCAGTAAAGCCTAAAACTTAAGGACTAAACTACACAGGTAAAATAAATAAATGTGTTCTGTTAAAAAGTTATTGTAGTGTTGCGTATTGTAATATTACAATATTTATTTTTAGCAGTAAAAATTATTTTTACCAATATTACTATTAAATTATTATTATTATTATTATTATTATTATTATTATTATTATTCTGAATTATACATTTATTTCATATTCATTTTACTGAGGTCATAAAATATAAATTGAGACGAACGTTTTATTCTCCCAATTTTGAAAATAAATTTTAAATTTGGGGAACAAAATCTCATGAAACTTGTATAAAATTTTATTTTTTTGACCGTTGTTCAAATATTTCCTATTTTATTATAAATTTAAGAATTTGAATTTCCGAATATATTTTGTCCCTTTGACCGAAGCTTTGGGATCATGTTCCCCGTTTAGATCAAAACAGAATTTAATTTTGTAGGAAATACTGATATCCTTTTCCTCACACACACACACACACACACACACACACACACTTATCTATCTATTTATCTAGCTATCTATCTATATATATATATATATCGTATAAAGAGAGAGAGAGAGAGAGAGAGAGAGAGAGAGAAATTTACAGGGTAACAAATACCCTAAAATCCAATCTAGAATAGCCCAAGAAAGAAGCAGAAAAAAAATGCAAATAAAAATAAAAACTACTGAAAAATCTCATACATGTTTATATTTATAAACGTGCAAAATTTTCACACAGGAATAGTAATATTATTGGTAAAATATAGAACAGCCAAGGTTTCCCCTCATCCATCAACCATTGTTGACAGGAAATTGTTACGAAAGAACATTTATAGGAAAGTAAGAAAATGTATAATGAAAAGAGTAATTTCAGCTTTCATTTACCAATGCGTACACTTATTTCTTGTTCCCAATTACTTATTAAAGGACATTGGAAAATAAAGGATAGCATGAAACACTAGACTATAAATAATCTAAGCTACACCATGAATTTTTTGGTGGATTTTTTATTTATTTATTTATTATATACAAGAGTTCATCATTTAAATGGCGCATCATTTCTTCGATGATTATGAAAGGACACCGTGCTGAGAGACTGACTTTTTAAAATTAGTTTATATTGTCATCCTCCGCACTATAATTACTTAGTTAAGGGAACTTATCCAGAGAACGTAGTATCAGCAAGCAAGCCCCAATTTAAAAATTCCCACGAAAGTGTACATCACGTATGTCATTTTCCCCCCCCTTTTTTTGGAAAAAGATTTATCATAACATAATTTATATTGCATACTTCGCCTCGGAATTACATGTGTAGTGAATACTCTTATTTTAGTTTAAAGATAAATGTTAATTTTACCGTCTTGAATTTCGGAATAGTATAAATTCATTTTAAATTAGTTACCCCATTATAATTCAATTGTGAACCACATTAATACTAATTTTATGTATACTTATTATTTATTGTATGTAACATAATTAATTATATCACAATTGTCAGTTAATTATTATATTCAAATATTTTATTTAATCTAATACCATGTCCATTTTACAATAAATAATAGAAAACCAAAGGTTATATTTTTCACCTTTGGTACTGTCGCAGTTTCGCCTAACGGACTCAATACGGCTAGTGAGATAATCACTGGTTGGCACTTAACTAGCGGCAGTGCTTATGGCTACATCATCCAGGTTAACCTATACCGGATAGATGCGCTACGGTCCCAAGCCGTAGCTTGCCTAGGCCAACGACGACGACGACGTAAACCAACAATTGGTGACCCGGAGCTGGATTACCCCTTCTACCCGAACGACTAGGACTAGACTGTAATGTCGTTCGTGCCCATCACCCCCTTCACCCGAGCGACTAGGACCAGACTGTAACGTCGTTCGTGCCCATCACCCCCTTCACCGAGCGACTAGGACCAGACTGTAATGTCGCTCGTGCCCTCTGCCCCTCACCCCTGCCCGTGCGCTCTGTGCCTGCGCTCGTCTCAACCTCCACTCCTTCGTTGGTAACTTGTCGTCTTGCTTGTACGTCAGCAAGCATAGGAGAAGATGCCTGACGACGCTGGTGCCATCTCCCACTTGAGCGTAAAGCTCCCCGTCTTCTGGCCGGGTGATCCATTTATTTGGTTCCACCAAGTGGAATCACAATTCAACTTGGAAGGATCACCGCTAGCAGGACGAAATACGATCATGTTTTGTCCTCTCTACCAGCGAGCATCATCTCTGAAGTCCGTGACGTCATCGTATCTACTTCCACGAGTGAGGACCCGTACAACGATCTGAAGTCTGCCATCCTGTGCCGCACCACTGTCTCCGAGCGTGAGAAACTACATCAGTTAATCTCAAAAGAAGAACTTGGAGACCGTAAGCCCACTCAAATGCTGAGGGCTATGCAGTGCGCTCTAGGCGAACGCGCACAAACCTTCGATAAGGACATCTTTAGACAGTTGTTCTTGCAGAAACTTCCTCCATCAGCTCAGCGTGTCTTGGCCACTATGGATCCTGCTACTCCAGTTGATAAACTAGCAGAAACTGCCGACAAAGTAGTGGAGATTGACACAGCTCCGGTCAACAACGTGAACACACAATCGGAACTGGAGTTGAAAGTGAAAGAGTTAAGTCAACAACTCAACCACGTTTGTTCTCTGCTACAAAATCAACGGCAAAGAAGCCATTCTCGGTCGAGATTTACGAAGAGGCATCGTTCGAGTTCCGGGAAGATCTGCTTCTACCACGCCAAATTTGGAAAGAAGGCTAGGAAGTGCATCTCCCCTTGCAATTTTTCGTCGGAAAACCCCAGCAGCGAGTCCTAATGGCGTCTAGTACTCGCACTGCCAACCTGTTATTCATAAAGGACAGGAACTCTGGTGTCAATTTCTTGATCGATACCGGAGCGTCAGTCAGTGTATTCCTCAAAAATCTGGTCATACGCACTCGGAATCTCCGCCTCTATACGCTGCTAACGGTTCACGCATACCCACGTACGGTACTCAGTCGCGTGAACTAAACTTGGCCTTCACCGATCCTTCAAGTGGATTTTCATCTGTGCTCAAGTGCAGCATCCCATAATCGGCGCTGACTTCCTCCAGCATTTCAAACTCCTGGTGGATCTTGACAAGCGACGCTTATGCGACCAGGCCACACTGCTTTCTGTTCTTGCCAAACAGGTTGCCCTTCCGGACGCCTCGAACTCTGCACTTTCCCTCGTTCCCCCTAATTCCATGTACCAGTGCCTTTTCCAGCGATATCCAGGAATTCTTCAACCGATGCAGATGGGTGATACCATTAAGCACACCATTACCCATCACATTACAACAAAAGGTCCCCCTGTGTTTGCAAAACCCAGACGTCTTGCCCCGGACAAACTGAAAGCTGCCAAATCGGAATTCCAGCTTATGATAGATCTTGGGATAATAAGACCTTCCAAAAGCAGTTGGTCCTCTCCCCTACACCTGGTCCAGAAGAAGTCAGGAGACTGGAGACCATGTGGGGATTACCGATTTTTGAATTCGACAACCATCCCGGACCGATATCCGGTACCAAATGTCCAAGACTTTACTTCTCTTCTCCACGGCAAATCTATCTTCAGTAAAATAGATCTCGTTAAGGCTTTCCACCACATTCCCGTAGAGCCTTCGGATTTCCCAAGACTGCAGTTTGTACACCATTTGGGTTATTCGAATTTGTGAAGATGCCGTTCGGGCTACGGAATGCTGCGCAAACCTTTCAGAGGTTTATAGATGAGGTCACAGAGGCTTAGACTTTGTTTATGCCTACATCGATGATTTGCTTGTGGCCAGCTCAACGGAAGAGGAACATAAGGAACATCTTTCACTCCTCTTTCAACGCTTAGAACAATACGGTGTTACTATTAATGCATCTAAGTGTGTGTTTGCACAGCCAACCTTGGAATTTCTTGGTCACACGATTTCGCAGCACGGAATTACCCCGCTTCAGGACAAGTGTGAAGTGATAAAAAATTACCCTATGCCAAATAATCAGCGTGAGTTACGTCGGTTCCTAGGTTTGGTAAATTATTACCACAAGTTCATTAAAAACTGTGCCAGTGTTCTTGCTCCTCTACACGCTATGATCACACACAAACGCAAGGTAACGAAATTGTTATGGTGTAGCGATAGTTTACAGGCGTTCGACAATGCCAAAAATGCTATCAATAGTGCATTGTCTCTGTCATTTCCTATCAGTGATGCCCCCCTAACTCTGACGGTCGATGCCTCAGATGTTGCGATCGGTGGGGTGTTGGAACAAACCATTAACGGTCAACAAGCACCCATCGCGTTTTACTCGAAAAAGCTGCAGCCAGCCCAAACGCGTTATAGTGCTTTCGGACGTGAACTTCTTGCTATTTACTTAAACGTGAAGCATTTTCAACATTTCCTTGAAGGCCGAGAGTTTTGTGTTTTTACCGACCACAAACCTTTGGTCACTGTCTTCAATAAAAACAGCTGTAACCACTCTCCCAGAGTCATCAGGCAACTCGATTATATCTCGCAATTTACCACAGATATCCGCCACATCAAAGGTGTCTTGAACACTCCAGCGGATGCACTCTCAAGAATAGAGATTACTTCTGTTACCCTCAGCTCTACACTGTGGAATGCTATTGCACAGGATCAAGATAAGGATACGGAACTACAAGACCTGCTTAGAGAAGACTCCACTCACTCACTTTCCCTCAAGAAAATGAGTATGCCAGGATTGTCTGTGCCCCTCTATTGCGACGTATCAACAGCTGCTATTCGCCCTTATGTCCCTCCATGTCACAGAAAGCAGTCTTCACGGATCTTCATAAGCCCTCCCATCCTGGTATCCGTGCTTCGCAACACCTGGTTACCTCTCGCTTTGTTTGGCCCTCGATGCGGAAGGATGTCAAACATTGGACCAAAACGTGCCTTGCCTGCCAGCGTGCCAAAGTCCAAAGGCACACCAGGTCCCCCTTTGACGCATTTCCGCCCCATCCCAGCGATTTGAAGTAATTCATGTAGACATTGTTGGCCCTCTTCCAGTGATTCAAGGCCAACGTTATCTGCTCACCTGTCTCGACCGCTTTTCCAGATGGCCTGAAGCCATCCCACTTCCTGATATCCAAGCGGACACTGTTGCAAGAGCCTTTCTTCATGGATGGGTATCAAGATTTGGATTGCCGACAAAAGTCATCACTGACCAAGGTCGCCAATTTGAGTCTTCGCTTTGGAAGAAGTTTACCAGCTTGTTGGGTACAGTACATGCGCATACCTGTGCGTATCATCCGCAAGCTAACGGCCTCGTCGAACGCTTCCATCGCCAGCTGAAGTCATCCCTTATGTGTCACGAAGACTCCCATTGGATGGATAAGCTTCCACTCGTGTTGCTTGGTATTCGCTCTGCATTTAAGAGTGATCTGAAGACTACAGCGGCTGAACTAGTCTATGGAACAACACTGCGGCTACCAGGTGGCTACTTCACTGCAGGGGATAAGTCATGTGATCCTACGGAATTCGCTCAAACACTTTCCTCTCACATGCAGTCCCTTCAGCCTGTTCCCCCTCGATTGACTAGCCAACAGAACATCTTTGTTTCCCCAGCCCCTCCAGTCTTGCACCCACGTTTTCGTTCGTGTACCTCTCCCAAAACGGCCTCTCCAATGTCCATATGACGGGCCCTATGAAGTTCTCCGACGTACGCGCAAATCATTTCTCATCCAGCGCGGTTCCAAGGTCGACAAGGTTTCTATCGATCGTCTTAAGCCTGCGTTTTTGGAATCAACCTTAAGTGAGGTACAAGTAGCTACCAAAAAGGTTCAGCGGAAATCTGTGTCGTTCGGAACTCTTTGAACTTCCTCTCTGGTGGGGGAGTGTGTAGTGAATACTCTTATTTTAGTTTAAAATAAATGTTAATTTTACCGTCTTGAATTTCGGAATAGTATAAATTCATTTTAAATTAGTTACCCCATTATAATTCAATTGTGAACCACATTATACTAATTTTAGTATACTATATTATTTTATTGTATGTAAACATAATTAATTATATATCACAATTGTCAGTTAATTATTTATATTCAAATATTTATTTTAATCTAATACCATGTCCATTTTACAAATAAATAATAGAAAACCAAAGGTTATATTTTTCACCTTTGGTACTGTCGCAGTTTCGCCTAACGGACTCAATACGGCTAGTGAGATAATCACTGGTTGGCACTTAACTAGCGGCAGTGCTTATGGCTACATCATCCAGGTTAACCTATACCGGATAGATGCGCTACGGTCCCAAGCCGTAGCTTGCCTAGGCCAACGACGACGACGACGTAAACCAACACATGGATAAGGAAGCACTGATCCAGAGGCACCTCCAGCTGTCTAGCATTCGTTAATTTAAGCTTTTCCCTGACATTGTACAGCATGAATGATTCTTTTTGTTTTTACGAAATTTTGCTACACATTTTTAAAACTATGAAATTCCACTCTAGCTAAGTAACATCCCTGAAGTTGACTATGTTACTTCGGAAGTTTTGACTCCGAAAATCAAAGAATAATCAATTTAGTTTAAGTTGCTGCATATATTCATGGCGGTAACACTGCTTTTGAATATATCTCCGTGTATGTGGAAGGGCACAGAATTGTCTTTAATCATTTATCAAAGTTCTTAATCTCCAAATAGGGATAACTGTACCCTATAGAATTCCTGCAGGAAAAGGGATCATATCGCCAATTAATGCCTGTGAATTCTTCCCATTAGCTAACAGCGTATGAGAGCAATTTTCATTCCTTCGTAATGTTGTTAAGTATCTCTGTATATTCGCTGGAAAGTTTTAGTTCTTCCTAAAAATTCGGCTAAGCAACCTACATGAATCAAATGTGTTTTCCATTTGCCCTCTGGTGAGAATTTTAATTACCCCGAGGGAGATTATACTTGTTTTGCAAGACTGAAAGAGTTGAAGTTTAGGAGTTAGCCCACTGTATTGATTTGAATAATGCTTCAGTTTTATTCCATTCAAGCAACATTGTTAATAGAAATATTCTTGAGTCTGCCATTATCCAACTTTCAAATAACTTCAACATAAGCAAAGGTCTTTTTCAACTCGATCCTGTTATGTTGAATTCCTTTAAAACAGATTTAGATAAGAAGGGTAAACATTAAATCTTTGGTAAACTTGTCTTCTACTTTATTAACTTTTAATTTGCATTTTATTTTTTTATATATATCGAAACCTGACCATAGGCAGCAGTGTTAAAACCCGGCAGAGTTCCAGTATAAATTTGTATTTTTATAATCCATTTGATCTTGTGCTAAAAATCGATTAACTTTTAATTTGCATTTTATTTTTTTATTATATCGAAACCTGACCATAGGCAGCAGTGTGTTAAAACCCGGGCAGAGTTCCAGTATAAATTTGTATTTTATAATCCATTTGATCTTGTGCTAAAAATCGATTAACTTTTAATTTGCATTTTATTTTTTTTATATATATCGAAACCTGACCATAGGCAGCAGTGTGTTAAAACCCGGGCAGAGTTCCAGTATAAATTTGTATTTTTATAATCCATTTGATCTTGTGCTAAAAATCGATTAACTTTTAATTTGCATTTTATTTTTTTATATATATCGAAACCTGACCATAGGCAGCAGTGTGTTAAAACCCGGCAGAGTTCCAGTATAAATTTGTATTTTTATAACCCATTTGATCTTGTGCTAAAAATCGATATTTTTCCTTACAAATCTGTACGCCTCACTGGTAATCCTTTAAGGTTTTAATTTTTAATTTTTTATTATTTTTACTTCTCTGTTTATTGTATATATATGTATGTATGTATGTATGTATGTATTTGTATATATAGATATGTATGTGTATATATATATATATATATATATGTGTGTGTGTATGTATGTTATTTATTTTTTATTTTTTCTTTCTATAACCTATATATAGGCTTAACCTTTTTATGTACTTCAGTGTTCCTGAGGATGTCATTAGACGAAAGCGCTTGAGCACCAATTTGTGTTTCCTTTCCTTCGTGGTTTTATTCATCATAAATTTTTTCACGTGTTACTTTCGTGAAATAATTTTCATATATATATATATATATATATATATATATATATATATATATATATATATACCTTTACCCTTTGGTTAGCTTCCGCCCGAAATATTCATTCTGACGAAGATCAAGCTTTTCACTCCACCTTAGACCTACAGTTTAACGTGGAATCCGAACCACGCCCCACCAGCAGCCCAGCGTCTTAACCACTAGGCCACCAAGGGTACCCATTTATCTACCAACCACTTTCTTTATTGTGTGGAAGAATGAAGAGCTGGGTTTTGCTGCGCGCCGGCTGCCGTCACCGGGTCTCGAACCCGGGGCCGATAGATTCGTAGTCAGCGACGCTAAACACTACACCACCGAGGCGCATATATATATATACACACAAACACACACATTTATATATATATATATATATATATATATATATATATACATATATTTATATATATAGTGTGTATATATACATTAATGCAAAGAACGACGCTTGTTTAGAAGAGTGTCCGCACAAAAGGAGGAGAGAAAACGAGCAGTGAAAAATGAGGCATCTTCGAGGAATCGAACCCGGGATCATCCGATTGCCGGTCACAGATATGCGAACCATTACACCAAGAGCCTCCATGAATCAGAACTCGTAATTCTCCAACGTACGAGCGGAATCGAATGCCCTCTGAGGGGGCACCTTCTTATGCCGTATATATATATATATATATATATATATATATATATATATATATATATATATATATATATATATATTAGGGTGGTCCACAAAATGGAAGTATTTTAAATTCTTCCTCCCAGGGTTTCATTAGGTTCCTTTTCCCAAACACCTTATCTGAGCAAGCTTTGGGTTCAATCGGTTAATATTTAGAGGTGGCTCAACTACCCCCAGAAGTCCACATTCATGGCTTCTGGGTCCCCCCCATTACAGGGCGTCCCAAAAAAATGTATACACACTTTAAATACTTATAAAGGCAGTGTTTATTAAAATACATTTCATTTTCAAAATGTAATAGAATCTACAGACATTATTTAATTGTTTTGTCAACGCCTGTTTTCAAACTGACGTCCGTTCTGGTCCAGGCACTGCTGATAACGCGAAGCAATGGAATCGCAAACATCACGAAACATTTCATTTGGTATTTGTGTGCATTCTCGTTCAATGGCTGCTCTCAATTCAGCGACTGTTGCAGGTTTTATAGCGTAGACTTTGTCTTTTAAGTATCCCCATAAAAAAAGTCTAGTGGTGTGAGGTCTGGTGAACGCGGAGGGTATTCTACGAAACCCCTTCGTCCAATCCACATCCACATCGTGCCAAGTACCACTCGCAATACTCCACTCTTCGGTCCGGATCATCTTCATTAATAGCATGGACTAATCTTGGAATGTAACTTTTCCATTGACAGCGCTTCAAAATGCGTTGGACAGACGATTCTGAAATTCCTACCTCACGACTCGCTTGCCGCACAGATTTTCTTGGACTTTGGTGATACGTTTCCAGTACTCTTTGTTGCTTTGTGGGGCTTGTCGATGTCCGTGGTCTTCCGGAACGCTTCTTGTGGACATTCTGAGAGTTCCATCGGCTTCAAACTTATCTCTAATTCGAGTGATGGTAAGTCGCGTTGGTGGATCTGTTTGAAACTCCCTCCTAAACTGTCTTTGCACTTCAACTGCGTTTTCACACTTCCAGTAGCATTTTAGAATGAATTTCCTTTGTTCAAAGCTTAGTCTGACTGCCATTATTAATTCTAATGGGTTTAACTTGGAAAGAAAGAAACATCAATTGAGCTATCAGCTGTTAAAGTGTGTATACATTGTTTTGGGACGCCCTGTATATGGGTATTATCCGCTTGTTGGCGGGGGTATCATGGTTGACCAGGCCACTCATTGTTGCCCAGCTAAGATTGTGGACTTGTTAGAATCAGGAAACCTCTTTCGGTGCTCATCCACCACACTTAAGAGAAACTGGAGTTGATCTTCTCCTTTCGTCAGTTCCGCTGAAGGTCTGAATGAGAGCTACTGCCCTTTCAGCATGATCATTAACTACTTTGATGTTTCCTATGATTCCTTTAGCTTCTTGGAAGTTTTCATTCTCCTCCCAGGTGCTGGGGTCATCATCAAGAAAACTAATATTGATCGGTAGGGCCTTAAGAAGCTTTAATGAGTTCTTTGTGGCAAGAGTTTCTAATTTCAGTGTTGCTTTGCATTCCTTGAGTCTTCTTCTCTTTGAGAAGTCTAATGACCCCTCCTTTTCCCTCATACACTGGACCACGATTCCCTTGGTGTCTGGTGCAACAGTTTGATCGAAGAGAGCAAGGGCCACCAGCTCTTCTGATAAGTACCATAGGTGGTTTTCAAATTTCTTGAGAGCTGCTTTGGCCACTTTCTGGTCATGATAGTCCTTTAACTTTTGGATAAGATCCAGATCATTCTTCGGAGCTTGTGATGGAATAGGAGCAGTGATCCAGCTTTTTAAGTAGATTAGGACTCCAAAAAGGGTAAGGGTTTTCAGGTCCTTCTTCTCTCGAGGAGTCAGGGTGATTTGATTTCGAAAAAGCCACATTTTGATGGCATAGATAACTTTAGCCATCCACCTTGCATAGTGCGTGCCAGCAGGACGTTTGAATGTGTAACCTTCAATTTTTTCACCAAGAAAGATCAAAGAAAGTTCCAAAAACTCTTTATAGTCATCTCGAAAATTTCCAGTGGCCAGATGTTCTTTGGCAAAGGCAATTATTTCATTTCTGAAAGGATCAACTTGCTCCTTCATCTCATCATCATCCTGTGATGTAGAGAAGGTTTTTAAATAAATGTAGTCCCACATAGAATGGAACCTTTTGAACAAAAGTGGCTCAGGGGCAGAAGATGAACCATGGACTGCTTCAAACACTCCTCCATACGACTTCCATGCAATGATGCCTACAGGCAAAATAGGAGAGTGGTCGACCAAGTTTCTGTTCCAGAAGAACGCATGCTCCCCTGTTTGTTCCTGTGTTCGATGCTGTAGTATCTGATAACATTCCGATTATTGACTTATCTATGTTCCATTCGGGAAGAAGATTATACACTGCAGCTGATTGAGCTTCCCCTGTTCCACTTGGTAGTTTGGGAACACCAAGCAGTTTTGAATCACCTGATTCAACTGAAGAGACAAGGACTGGGAGTCTGTCTACCTTTTCATTCTTGGCAAGTAGATTAGGGATCAACTTCCCATCCCAGTGGACAATCGAAATACTTGGACTAAAGCTAGCTTTAATGGCATGGGTTATTTGCCTTCGATGCCTCTCTCGGTGCCTTTTGATTGAAGAACGAGAGATGTTCACCTCTGAAAGATCTTGACCAAGGCTAGATGCAGTTTCAGCTAATACAAAGGTGGCCCTCCTGTCACTGATGCCAGTCCTGTCCAGAGCAGCAGCCAATTCAGGAGATATGATATTCTTTGCTGCCTTTTTCTTTGGTGGAGTTGGTCCGCTGGTAGATGGGGGATTAATAAGGTAATCTTCATCTTCTCTTTCTGACTCACATAAAGACTCAGAAGAAGAACTTCCCTGATCTAGCATAACTTCCTGTGAAGCAGCATATTTTTCTTCTTCAGCTTTCCGCTTCCTATTTACCAATTTCATTTGCTTCTCAGCAGGTCTCTTTTCTGCCTTGTCAGTCACCATATCTGCAGAGACCATTGATCCCACTCGTCCCGCTTTCCTTTGTTGGATCAAGAACTGCCGGTCTTCTTCATTTTTGATTGAGGTAAAGGCATCAGCATGGGCGACATCAAATAGGTTCTCCATTTCTTCCTGAAAGGTTTTCTCTTTTTCTAACTGAGAGTTGCTTTTCCTCCCAGCATTCTTCTTAATCGCTTTCCACTCCAAGTGTAGAGCCTGAATTTTGTGAAGAATGTGGTCTTTCCTTTGAGTAGGGATTCGGGCTCTCTCCGAGAAGAGACTCAATTCTTCAAAAACAGCTTCTGAACTAGGTTTGATCTCCTTCTTCAAGACTTGATGATGGTGGAGGAACATGCGGATGACCTGGCCACGGGAAGGCAGCTTGGCTCCACTGATTGTTTCCTCTGACTTTTTCATTAAGTAAAATGTACGTTTATTTGACATTGCAAAACCTGTAAATTTAATAAATCTATCTGAAAGAAAAATAATCATTAGTTAATGTATCTGTAAATAATGTTTCTTTTAATTATTCACTATATTAATAAAGGGCATAATGGTATACAAAAAACAGCTTTGAGCCACCCCTAAAAGTTATTCGATTTGCCTTAAATTTTACATGAAATATTTTTTAGCTAAAAGGAACCAGATTATAGCCTGGGAGGAAAGAAAATTGAACTTCGATTTTTTACCCCATTCTGTGGACCACCCTAATATATACATATATACACATTTTAACTGCAAACGACACACAGTATGATTAATGCAAAGAACGATGCTTGTTTAGAAGAGTGTCCGCACAAGAGGAGGAGAGGAGAGGAGGAAAAGGAGATTTTTCATTGCTCGTTTTCTCTCCTCCTCTTGTATATATATATACAGGGTGTCCCATAAGTCAGGCATCATAGGAGAAATTCATATTTTTCTATTTCTATAAACCATAATTCATATTTTTCTCTTTCTACAGGCCATAATGTCTGTGAGCAAGGAAGAACGAATCCAGATAATTCTACTCATAGGAAATCGGAGTCAAAGAGAGGCCGCTGCTGAATTTAACAGACTGCATCCAGACCGCGAGCCAATAACACAGAGTTGTGTTAGCAGACTTGTTGCAACGTTTAAGGAAACAGGATCCATAGAAGATAAACCACGCAGTGGACCTTCAAGGAGGTCCACTGACGATGATACAGCGATTGTTATCCTGGCTCATTTTAACAGAAGTCCCAATAAGTCTCTTCGGCGATTGTCCACCGACACAGGAGTGTTGAAAAGTAGCATCCATCGCATTCTTCAGGCTCACAAATGACAGCCATATAAACTTCAGATCCTACAGAAATTAAACGAAGATGATCCCGACCGGCGGATGGAATTTTGTGAATGGGCTACGGAACAATATGCTCTGGATGCCAATTTCCCGTCCACCATTCTGTTTAGTGACGGGGCTGTTTTTTATGGAAATGGTGAGGTAAATCGACAGAACACCCGCTACTGGTCTCAAAACAACCCTCACTGGTATACCTCTTCAAAGGAACAAGGTGCATCTCGGGTGATGGTATGGTGTGGCATTTGGAAAGATCGCATCATAGGCCCCCTCTTTTTCGATGAACATGTCACTGGAGGCACCTACCTACGTATGCTCAAGGAAGAAGCATTTCCCAGTGTCTTGAACGAAGAAGGAAATTTCCCAACATGGTTCCAGCAAGACGGCGCTCCTGCATATTACAGCACCCAAGTAAGGGAATACCTGTACCAACAATTCCCTGGTCATTGGATAGGACGTCGAGGGCCTGTGGAATGGCCAGCTAGAAGCCCGGATCTCACGCCACTAGAGTTTTATCTCTGGGGCCACTTGAAAGTGCTGGTATACGCAGAGAAAATTAGGAGTGTTGAACATTTGCGGCAGCGCATTATTGGGGCATGTAACACCATTACTCCTGACATCATTCACCGTGTGCTTGCTGACTGGGTATCACGTCTGAATTTGTGTATTGAAAACAATGGTGGAGATATTGAGCACGTTCTGTAAATAAAAGCTTTTGTTTTGCCTTTTTTTATTATTTTTTCTATGATGCCGGACTTATGGGACACCCTGTGTATATATATATATATATATATATATATATATATATATACACACAAACTCAGAATGGTCCCCTGAGAAACTTATATGTTAAACACAGACCGTGCATGGAACAAGGAACTCTTCTGGGAAAATTAAATCCACTATAGTCCGAATAAGTAATGGTAAATGACAAATACCATAGTTTTTCTTTTTCATGATGCCAGCCCACGTCGGGCTAGCATCATGAAAAAGAAAAACTATGGTATTTGTCATTTACCATTACTTATTCGGACTATAGTGGATTTAATTTTCCCAGAAGAGTTCCTTGTTCCATGCACGGTCTGTGTTTAACATATATATATATATATATATATATATATATATATATATATATATATATATATATATATAGGGTGAACCAAATGTAGGTGGACAGTAAATGTAACGTTTATTTTGAGAATACATATTTAATTTTTTGTATACTATAATACAAAATAAAATTTAAATAATTTAGTTATAATATTTAATATAATATAACACAAACACCATAGTTTAATGAACACCATAGTTATAATATAATATAACACAAACCGTATTCAACCTACTGTCCACCTACTTTTGGTTCACCGTGTATATATATATATATATATATATATATATATATATATATATATATTGAAATAACCTGCAAGAAAATGAAACATCCTTTCCGAGTACTTTCGAGTTTATTTCAACTTCTTTTCAGGGAAATTGAAAAGGGGTTGAAATAAACTTGTATAAATAAACGAACATATATTATCATTATCATCATTCCTCTCTCTCTCTCTCTCTCTCTCTCCTCTCTCTCTCTCTCTCTATATATATATATATATATATATATATATATATATACACACAGTAGATAGATAAAAATGAAAACACCTCTCCGGAAAGATCTAATACGCATATCAGAACTGTTGTCAATGTATTATTTTCTTTTGTAATTACAGTGGCTTCTAAAATTACTTGGACCACCCCCAGATTTTTCTGTTTTTGATAAATTCCAGAGAAGGTAGCAATTCTTGATAAAATTCATTCCTCTGAGGCTACGTGTGTCTAGACATATCGCAAAAAAGGCAAATACCCATAAACGGCTTATCTTAATCCTTTGAAAACCTTTTCTAAATCTCATTCCACGTCAAATATGTAAGTGGTCCAAGTAATTTTAGAAGCCACTGTAAGTTTTTTGCTTTAACTATAATATTGGCTTTACTTTTAGAAATATTTCTAAATAATTGGTGCGTAAAGGGAAACAGAATGAAAGATTGTTTTCTGCAAACATTCAGGTCCCTGTATAATTTATATAATTTATATAAAATAACATGAACGGAAACGAAGATTGAATTTTTTCACAACTTCTACACTTGACACAAATATTCTGAGCAGTATAATAATAATAATAATAATAATAATAATAATAATAATAATAATAATAATAATAGTAATAATAATAATGATAATAACAATAATAATAATAATAATAATAATGATAATAATAATAATAATCAGTCAGTCAGGAGGCAGAAATTAGCACAACGCTCAGGTCAGACTAATGTGGACCGTTACTCGAACTCCTAGATTATCATTAATTAATCAACGTCATCAAGAATAGAATCCCAGAGCTCAGTGTCTTCACTTAGCTTAGAATAATCATTCAGGTGGATCAGAAATCGGCACGGCACTCAGGCCAACTAATGCGGCCATCGCTCTAACTCCAGTATTATTATAACCAGCATGACCGGGATTCAAACCTCCGACATGAGCGTTTTCACTTTGATTATGGGAAAACTGTTACCCACTAAGTTACGGACGCTTAGGGAAACTGAGTTAAGCTACGGATGATGGTTTCTGATGACTATCAGGTAATGAAGGAGTTAAGTACAATATTTTTCCTATGTTGTGACACCAGAAAAAATATTAAATATGAATGATAAAAGGGAGAACAAGGATTAAAAATCTTTCAGAAATGATTAAAACAAAAAGACTTTCCTGCACTAACTTGTATCTTATAGTTAGCTAAACGTGCTCGTACCATATATAAATAGAAAAACGTACGCTCTTTATTCTTTTTTACTTCATTAGAAACACTTTTCACAGAAAGAAATTTTTTAATAAAAAAAAATAACTTAAGTTTATTTGTTTAAAATCACATTTTAATTACAAGGAAGATGCAATTTTTTGAATAAAAAATTAATTTGAAAAAAAGATTTTAATGCAAATATAAATTTCTTCATCTTCAATAATTTAATGTTTGAAACAAAAATAGCACATTATTTAATAAGAAAAGTTTTATTCATTAATACTTTTTATATAAAATATTATTTTTTTGAAAAATTTAATATCAGTTCTTTTAGCTTTTAAAAGTTTGACTTTTATTTTCAATATATAAAATTAAAAAAAATATGTATAAAATTTTTAGGTGAATAATTTTAATTAATAAAATTGCAATGCAAAAAACTATAAAAACCCAAGACAGCGTCTGGAGTTGAGTGGGTAACACCGTTTCCTTGTACACAAAGTGTATAGGGAAAAGGTCGGTGTTCGAATCCCAGTGATGCTGGTAATAATAATACATGGATTAACGCAATGGGCCATAGTAATTGGTCTGAGTGCTGTGCTAGTACATGGCCCTCATGACTAATTATTATAAATACCTAATTTGTGAAGCACACCCACAACTCAAAGTGGCAAAGCGAGAAGAATACTTTGTACGTTGCGTAGCTGATGTCTCGGAGAGAGAAGATCAAAACCCCTAAGGGTAAAAAACAAATCAAATATTTCAACTTTTGAATGTATACAGTATTTTTCCGACAAAAAAAATTGATGAAATAATTTTTCATTTGATAAAAAAATATATTTGCGAATTATTTAAATGATTTTTTTTGGCTTAGTTCCCAGTCGAAAAAAATTACTTAATCTTTGTGTTCCTATGAAGGTCTTAATTTTGACATTCAAATAAAAAAAATAGTTCTTCCTCCTTCGGTCCTTCGGCAAGAGGTGAATCTAGTTATAATTAGAGACGTCAGAAAAGATGTAATAAATTTTCTCTCCTGAAAATCTGATGCAAATCGGTTCCCATCGCGAAAACTAATTAGAAATGAATTTCGTATCAGCGAACCTTATTGTACATAAATTTCTCATATAAAATCTATGTAGTTATACTAAAAATTAGAAAATACAAGAGTTACAACCTCACATACATACCTCACAACCTCACATACTGTTTTTAAAGCAAAGAAAGCACAATTCTTTCTTCATGATAAATAAATTTACTGCAGTTTTTATTTATAAAAATTTAAGTTTCTGCATTAAAAATTAATAAAAAATTATTAAAATAAATTAATTTAAATAAAATAACACATCCATACATACATATTGTACATACATAATCTAAGAACCGATAGGGTGTGTTCAATGCTTGTACTCAAGACCGAAAACATTCATATTAATTACATATACAAGGATATATGGAAATCACCAACGGGAATAATACCTTTCTTTTTACCCTTTCAGATATTCCATGCGATGAGTCCTCATTTCGCAGAGGTTAGGCTTGTTGCCCATCCTCTTAAGTTAGTTTATTGAAGAAAAGAGCGTTTCTTGCGCTCTCCACTTCACATAGCCAGGTACTCCCGGCTCATCTGGAATTGTTCTGAATGAAGCGTAGGTCTTCTTTTGAAGATATCCACCGCTACACCACTCCTGTTCCTTAGTTTCTTGGGCAGCTGATTGAACAGCCTTGGACCTCTCACAACAAAACTATTTTCCTTCAGAGATGAGGATGTTCCCTATCTATCCTTCAATTTGGGAACACGACACATCCTTCCTTTTCTACTTTCCACTGTTGTTTGAGTGGTTGTAGTGTTCAAAGTAAGATTAGGGACTAGTGCCTCCATTATTTTCCAAGTGTAAATAAAGGTATATCTCTCTCTTCTTCCTTCCAGTGAATATAAATAACCTAATGTATAAACCTAACCTAACCTGTAAATAACGTAACCTCTCCCAGTAACTTAGTTCTTTGCATCCATTGAATTTGGCTGTGAAGTTTCTCTGAATCCCTTCTAGTTGACTAATGTCTTGTTTCTAATATGAGAATGTTAAGACCGAGCAATACTCCAACTTGGGTATGATCAGTGTTTTCAACAGAGGAATCATTATATTCTTATCCCTTCTTTTAAAGATTCCCAGCATCTGTCTCGTTATTCTTTTTACTCTGTTTACTGTTATCTTATTTTGTGTTTCGAATTTCGGGTGATCAGTCATTACAATTCCTAAACCTTTTGCTTTGGAGTTTCTCTGAGCTTCCTGTCCATTTGGGGTATATATTTCATGGATTTTAGGGCCTCCCTTCTTTCGTACCTTAATAGTCGAAAATTTTTAGTATTAAATTTCATATTATTGCCTTCAGACCAATTGTAGATTCTGTTCAGGTCTGTTTGTAGAGATCCTAATTTTTGTTTCACCGGCAAAGGATGATGCTGTGCTGTCCTCATCTATATCAATTTGCATGATTATGAAGAGTAATGGAGCTAATACTGTTCCTTGTGGTACTGAGCTAAGGAACTCTGACTCTGGTGAAGATATTTCTCGAACTGTAACGATTTGTTGCCGCTCACTAAAAATATTATATACCTACTTTCCTACTTTTCCTGTTATTCCCATATATCTCAGTTTATGTCCTATGATTTCATGGTCACGCTCATGGTGTGAAACTCACCAAAATTTTCTGATGGCCCATAGGACCACTGAGCTTGAAAATCTACTGGCCCATAAAGAAAACTACTGGCCCGCTCTGCTCACAATGTAAATGCAAAGAAATGAATGTTAGGGGGAAATAAAATTTTAAACTTTAAGAGCTAAGAATCTCACAGTTTACGTAGAGCATAGTAAATCACGTTTATATTATTGTGGTATTGGTAAAAGATTCGTCTGCTATGCGCCAATTTATTTAGACCTACCCTACATAAAGGCTACATTATATATTGTTGATCTTATGAATAAATAAATAATGTTTCACATATATTGTGCTTATTGTGCTTATCTCTGGCTTGTACTATGCTTGCCAGCATAGCAGCAGGGTTGAAACATCGCTGGTCACTCGGACCAGCTGTCTTATGAAAATTACTGATCCGACGTGAAAACAACTGGCCTCGGGCCAACGGCCAGCGGAAATTTCGCACGCTGGTCACACTTGTCGAACGTCTTCGCAAAGTCTGTGTATATCACATCATAGTTTTCATTGCTTCTGAGTGCATCAATAATGTTGTTATAGTGTTCCATTAGTTGTGATAGGCCTCCATGTTGGTTATCATTTAATTTTTCCCGAGTTTCCAAAAAGGCAAATTTTTTCTCTAACTAGTTTTTCAAATAGTTTGGTGAGATGAGATGTAAGCGACAATGGCCTATAGTTTTTAGTCTCAGATCGATCTCCTCCATTACATACTGGAACTATGTTCGCTCTCTTCAGGATACTTGGTATTTCTCTCGTGTTCAGTGATCGTCTCTGTGTCCAATATAGGAGCTTAGCGATTTTATTCGTTGCAGTTTTTTATTAGTGTGGCATTCCATTTGTGCGGGCCTGCTGCCGAGTGTGTGTTTAGTTTACTTATAGCTTGTGTGATATTATTTGTCGTGAAGTCAAAACCCATTATACTTTCCCCTTGTAATTCTTCTCCAAAGAACGCGTTTCAATCGCATATTAGTTTGTCAGTTATGGGAATACTGAAAGATAATTCATACTGAGCTCTTAATATTTCAGATACTTCTTTCAGATCATCGGTTAAAACATTGTTTTCATTTTTCATAGCTACGATAGTCGTGTGATTTTCGTCTTCCTTTTTGCAAAATTACAGAAGTATTTTGAGTTAACCTTTATCGCTTCTATAGTCTCATCTTCTTTCTCTGTGTGGTTCTCAATTAGACCCTGTATGATGCAATCTATACTCTCCAGTTTATCGTTTAATATTTTTCTGATGTTATTGTCTTTACAGTTTCTTAATTTTACAGTCTATCTCTTTCTCTTGCGGAGCATTGACCTTTTTTCTCTCGAACCTGCTTCTCTTTCCTCTTTGTTGCTTTTATGGGACTTGTCTTTCCACAATTTGTAGCGTTTTCTCTTCCAGAGTTATTCGCATCGCTTCCGTTGTCTTGTCCTTAAAGATGGTTCTCCAGTCTGTTGCTTCCATACTGGACGCAATACCTTCCCAATTTAAACCTTGGAATGAAAATTAAAAATTTCGAATTTTCCTCTTTCTATAGCGCATGTTCTGCCATTCACTGCTGCTTTTATATTGGTTGTCATTTCAATAATGTTGTGATTTGATATTATAGTTGGGGATATTTCTGTGTTATCAATTAGGTTGTTGTTTGTGAATACCAAGCGTAGGCAGTTGTTTTATCTTGTATTTTCCGTTATTTATTGTGTTAATATAAATTCATCAGTTAGAGCTAGCAGCATTTTTGCCTGCTCCTGTTTTTCTCGTGTGCCTACGTTGTCTTGGTTTATATATATATTTCTTCCTCTCCTTTTATTTTTCATAAATGGGAAATTAAAATCACCGCAGAAAATAATATTTGGAGGTGGGGAGTGTATAGCTTTCATCCAGTTCCTGACCTCTTTAATAGTATCTAAGAATTTTGTAGTTGGAGTATTCAGGGGTGTATATATGTTACAAGGAATCTGTGTAACTATGAATTTCTTGAAATCCCTAAAATGTTTAGGGATTTCATGTAAAGGTAAGTCGTGATATTTTCGTTAGTTTAACGAAAATATCACGACTTAACCTAACAAATCGTCAAGGGCATACAGTTTACCTAACCGGGCATTCAATAATGTTTACGTAGGTTTAACGAAAATATCACGACTTAACCTTACATGAAATCCTGAACACCATGAAATCCATAGTTACACAGATTCCCTGTAACATACAAATATATATATATATAATATATATATATATATATATATATATATATAATAATATTATATATATATATTATATATATATATATATATATATATAATAAAATTGAGGGGTCGCGCGTCTTAAGGTACCTAGGCGCCACCATAGGTGAAAACGTGTTTTTGATGGATATCACTATTTTCACCTTCCTCTATCGCGGTGGTTTGGGTTATAATGACCTTACGACACTAGAAGTATGGTTGAAAACCTTATGAACGCGAACTACTTTTTTCACCTCATTCTGTGCCAAAAATCGCACCCAAAGTTCGGCATAATATAGAAATCAAAAAATTAAAAAATATATATATAAAATAAAATATAAAATGAACCTATTCCAAAAACTCAACATCTTCATTAGCATACTTAGAACTCTAATTTAGCCAAAAATGAACGTTCTAGCTCAATTATAACAGAGATACTACTGCCAGAATATTGCTGAACTTGGAGGCGATTGTGGCGAATTTTAATTTTGGCGCTTAGGTACCTAAGACGCGGGACCCCTCATATATAATATATATATATATATATATATATATATATATATATATATATATATATATATATATATATATATATATATATAATATTACAATTACTAACATATTTAATTTTTCAACTTTTGCTGCTTCTAATTCTACATAGTTATTTGAAGTACTTGTAGTTATTTCTGTCATATGGTTTCCGTGTTTATAAATAGTACATCCTCCTTTTCGTCTTACTTTTCTGTCAGCTAGAAGTATGTTACAGTTGTCAATTTGTATTTATTTTTGTCGATACAAAACTCACAGTTTTCACAGTTCGTCTGGCAGTTCTTAAGACGAGTTTCCGTGAGGCATGTAAAATCTGCTCTTGTTTCTTGCACGAATCCTTTCAGGTATGGGACTTTGTCCAGGGAATGGTTTGGTTTTAGGCCCTGTATGTTGGCTAGGATTATTTTTATTTTTTAGTTTTCAATTTCTTCTGTATGTAGTTCAGATTCGTTATCTCTTGGTAGTGAATGTTTCGTTGCTTTTTGATCCTCCGAGAATTTTCTCTTCTTTATCTGTTTCGGCATTTTTTTCCGATATCGTATATAATTTCTTTCTGCATTTGTTCTGTATGGCTTTCGGATTCCCGTATTTATCATTTGTCTTTGTCTTTGTAGTTGTTCAATGGTATTTAGTAGCTGAATTGTGTTGGCTAAGTCTAAACAATTGATAACCCTGTTTGCTAATGGTTTTGGCTGCTCACCTGTTGTGTTCATTTAAGGGTTTTTGCCCGTACTTTCATCTCCCGTATCTTGCATAAGTTTTGCAGGTACTAAGGTGTTGGAACTTGCAGTTTCTTCAAATTTACAATATCCATTTTTGTAATGGAAGTTACATAAAGTGGGATGTGCATAGGTGCATTGCCCATCCTTGTATCTGTAATGCCCTTTTGCATAATATTTGCATACGATATTTTCTACTTTTTTAGTTTTCATCGTCTTTTTATCATCATCTTCGTTTGGTAGTTTCACCACATCACAGAGTGTATTTGTTTCTTTTCCTTCTTCTACAATAGTATCCTCCATTCGTGTTCTCTTTTCATTTGTTTCTCTCTCATCCACACCGTTTTTCTTAGGGACATTCTGGCCATCTTTTCCTCCCATTATTCTCTTTCTCTATCGCATTCATATTCCTTCGTATTTTCCATTTCTTTAAATACTGCAAACGAATTTACAATCTCCGTACATGAGTCACACAGGAATTTTATGCCCGTAATTTGTTTCGCGTTCGATACAAGGGATATTTTCCTGTCGTCCCAATTCATACGGTTAAAGTCGTGCAATTTTTTACAAAACTCACATCTGGTTGCGTCGTTTTCAGTTGTTGCTAGGTTGCATAATTTGCAAATTAGGTGAGAACTTGAACCCATGGCCCTGTTATTTATTACCGTAATCGCTCAATACACACACACACAAAATGTTTGGATCACCTGAAGATCAGGGCCCCCAGCCTTCGTTAGTTAGCCTTATAAGGCTAACTAACGAAAATATCACGACTTAACCTAACCAATCGTTAGGTCAACTGTACGCCCTTGACGATTGGTTAGGTTAAGTCATGATAGTTTCGTTAGTTAGCCTTATAAGTCTAACTAACGAAGGCTGGGGCCCCTCATTTTCAGGTGATCCCAATTTTTTTTCCTTTTATTCGTTTGGGTGGGTCAGTTTAATGATTATTTTCCTGCCTTGTTCCAAACTTTTCTCAGATGACTATCGTATTTCGATTAAATATATATTTTAACTTGTGATAAATTGTGTAAATTATAGTTTACACAACTTATCACGAGTTAAAATACATATTTAATCAAAATACGATAGTCATCTGAGAAAAGTTTGAAACAAGGCAGGAAAATAATCATACGTTCAATGAAAATAATTTTACGTTCAATGAATTTCATTTTATAATTTATATGCGCGGATTTAATGATACTTTATACACTTTCAGGTGCAGATAGAATAAACCGCCGAAAAGTAATTCCCTTCTTATTTTGATATTAATTCAGAAAGAGAAACAATGCGTCCATTCCCCACGAGGTATAAATAAACTATATAAATTAGAAATTTAAGTTATTTAATGCTTTTTAAATTATTATTAATTATTATTAAATTTAAGGCATAAATTAAAAATTTAGGATATAAAATAACTAAAAACAAAATAAGAATCACCTGAAGATCAGGACCCCCATTGTATTCTTGTTTTCTGCTTTACAGTACCAAATATAATAATAAATTAAATTGAATGCCCGATTAGGTCAACTGTACACCCTTGACGATTGGTTAGGTTAAGTCGTGATATTTTCGTTAGTTTTAACGAAGATATCATTTTGTAATTGAGGCTGGGGGCCCTGATCTTCAGGTGATCCAAAATAATATAAATTAATTCATCTTTAAACTTGACAGGGAAAAAATAAAATTAGCAAAGAAAATTATAAACGTTACATCATAGATTTTATCTTCCATTACAGTGACGACGTGACTATAACTTTTCATATGAAAAACAATCATCATATTTAATAATAAGAATGCAACTGTAATCAGCTCAAAAATTACAGTCATTTCCTTTTCGTCTGTACAGCATATTTCAGTCAATATACTGTAGTATTCTTATGAAATCATGGTAATTTATGTTATGCATACAGCCCATGTATTAATTCCTATTTAAATATGTAAAATTTTCATGTAAGCATATATAGATTTAGATTTTAGAGCATACCACTTTAGAGAAATACACCAGCTGATATATATATATATATATATATATATGGGATTGAACTCAGAATGGTCCCCTGAGGCTCTTTCATGATATACACAGACCGTGCATGGAACAAAGAACACTTCTGGAAAAATCAAATCCACTATAGTACGAATAAGTAATGGTAAATGACGAACACTATAGTTTTTCTTTTTCATGATGTTAGCCGGACGTAGGCAAGGGGTCACTCGCAAAGAGGCCCTAAAATATAGCTTTCCTCACCAGCTATCTGCAGAGAGGATCCAGTTTTGGGACAGGATCTAGGAGTTGAATCCTGTCCCAAAGCTGGATCCTATCTGCTTTGCAGATAGCTGGTGAGGGAAGCTATATTTTTGGGCCTCTTTGCGAGTGACCCCTTGCCAACGTTGGGTTAACAGCATGAAAAAGAAATAATTATAGTGTTTGTCATTTACCATTACCTATTAGGACTATAGTGGATTTGATTTTCCCAGAAGATTTCCTTGTTCCATGCACGGTCTCTGTGTATCATATATATATATATATATAATATATATATTATACACCCTATATATATTACTTTTGTTGCTTTCAAAGCCATCAACCTGAAATCCAACACTCAAATTCTAAACAAATTTCGCAAACAATTGTCTGTGATTAATTAAATTTTTTTGTACTTATTAATATGTTTGTTATGTTTATTATTTCATATTTGTAATTATTATAATTATAACACTGTATCCCCTGTCTTATTTCCACAACAAAAAATTTAACTATACCTTTGGTAACCTTTGGTTAACTTCCGCCCGAATTGTTTATTCTGACGAAGGTCAAGCTTTTCACTCCACCTACAGTTTAACGTGGAATCCGAACCACGCCCCACCAGCAGCCCAGCGTCTTAACCACTAGGTTACCCAGGGTACCCATTTATCTACCAACCACTTTCTTTATTGCGTGGAAGGATGAACAGCTGGGTTTTGCTGCACGCCGCATGCTGTCACCGGGTCTCGATCCCGGGGCCGATGGATTAGTAGTCAGCGACGCAAACCACTACACCACCGAGGTGTGTATATATATATGCTGCAAACTTACAAGGAAAAAGGAAAACGATTCCAAGGCCTTTCGTGTATTCAGAGCTACACCTCGTCATTCCCTGACGAGGTGTAGCTCTGAATACACGAAAGACCTTGGAATCGTTTTTCTTTTTCCTTGTGGGTTTGCAGCATTCATTCATTTCACGTGTTTAATTGTGAAATTCATCCACATATATATATATATATATATATATATATATATATATATATACACACAATCCTATTTCCATAATAATAAATGAATTTATAGTTCTGTATAACAAAACAAAACACCAATAATACTACTAATAATAAATGGGTAAAATAAAAGCAGATATGTGGATGGTCATGGTATCTAAGGTCGTTAAAATACTCAATTAACAGGGTAATTAATATTCCATATTTAATTATTTAATATTTAATTATATTTTAGTTTCTAATATCCCAATAAATACGAAGGTATAATCTTAGCTGAATACCTATAGGCTATATATAATTATTTGTAGTTGTGTGATGCGTATGTATTTATAAACATGTTTGTAGCTTACAACAGATAATCCCCATGTACTTTTTCTCTCTCTGTCTCTGTATATTTAAAACTAGCGTACATAACTTCACTATTCTGCATTATCTAATAAGATTTACCATATAACTCCATTCTGCCATAAAGAATAAAATTTGCTTGTTCAGGGCAGTATGTAAGTATGATACATGAAAGATCTACCCTTCCATTTATTTCAATGTACAGGGTGGGCCGTAAGTTTCCATACATAGGAAAAATAAACATTTTTTTTATGGACAACCATTTTTATTTATATAATATGCTCTACATGGTTGCCATTGTTTTGAAAACACATTTCAATACGTGTTCCCCACTGTTGATGAACACGCATTAGCACAGTTGACGTTATGCTTGTAATGGCGTTGGTGATACGTTCCTTTAGATGATTTATGTCTCGTATCTTTTCCTGATACACCATGGCCTTCAAGTGCCCCCAAAGATAGAAATCAAGGGGGGTGAGATCTGGGGATCTGGGAGGCCACTCCACAGGACCACGCCGACCAATCCAAGCATCCGGAAACTGCTGATCCAAATACCGACGCACTTGAAGACCATAATGAGGTGGAGCTCCATCTTGCTGGAAGTAAACTGGGAAGTTACCTTCCTCGTTTAGCAGGGATGGGAAAATCTCTTCTTGCAACATGTTAAGATACCTTTCGGCATTAAGATTTCTACTGACAAAAATTGGTCCAATAATTCTGTCACCCCATATCCCGGCCCACACCATCACTTTACCGGCACCTTGCATCTTCGTCGGACTCAGCCAGTTAGGGTTAGCATTACTCCAATAACGTATGTTTTGCCGATTAACCTCTCCATTGACGTAAAAATTTGCTTCATCAGTAAACAAGATCTTACGTCAAACGCATATTCTTAGGGTATTGAAACATAAAAACAAACGTTTAATTTTTCCTATGTATGGAAACTTACGGCCCACCCTGTATATTAGACATGTATGTATATATTTATGTGGTTACATATTTATAAGTATACATGCATGTCTGTGTGTGTACACACAGACACACACACACACACACACACACACACATATATATATATATATATACACTGTATATGTTAGCGCAATAAGCGAAATCAGGCATTAAGATAATGCCTAGGGAATAAGCTGGAAGCTAAGAATGCATATAGCATTAGTTACAATGGTCACCTTCACTGTTTATGTTGTATGTTATGTTAGGTTGGGTTCTATATATTATTACATTATAGATATATAACTACGCATTATACTTATGATTATATGCTTTCTTAGCTTTCAGCTTATTGCCTAGGATTTAAGCTTAATGCCGGATTTCGCTTATTACCCTTAACATATATACATATATGTGTCACATGCCATGCACGTGTATGTATGTACTCGCATGCTTCCTGTAGCAACTGACTGATGTGCATCATCAACATGTATAAATACAATAATAAATTGTAATATTGATATTATTATTTTTAGTGTTGTTATTATTGCTTTATAATGTTTATTCAACTACACTACGTATGCTTAGTAATGCATTAACTGTCGCACTATCATATGTATATAGGGATGTGTTAGTATATGTTATTCTCTGTACAACTACTGTATGTCTTTTACATGTATCAAAGAACAATAAACTTCTTATTAAAATTATTATTAGTGCCATTAGTTTTTATATTATTATTACTTTAATGTTACAGTTACTTTTTAATTTCTGTTTTTATTTATTGGTTTGTGTATATATAGTAACACGCGTTTCTTCAGACACTTCGTCAGCATTTCCTGCAGCGATTGTTTCTGCCTTCACAAGAAGCCCAATGTTCCATCGATGCAGCCTTCGCCATTTCACATAAAGTTTTCTTTTTTTGTTTACCTAAGCGCGACCAAGATGACGTCACATCGCTCCCTCTATCGAGATGCCCTGGACGCATCCTGCTCAAGCTACAGTACATCCCACAGTCTGTTGGCGCACGTTCAAGAAGCCACTTTTTTTTAGCATTCCGTCGTTTAGCTATATTCATTCCTCAATTTAATTAACTACAAATTCATTCATTCGCGAGAGCTTACTTTTCGTTACTCTTGTAATTAACCAATCTACCTTTGTCTTTTTGTAATCAACGATAGTTTCAGCAATCCAATCTTATTCACTGCACAACTGTTCAAGAATTGTAACGTTATTCACCGTGAGAATTAATTAATTATCTATCTTCCTTTATTTAATTAAAGGAAAATCCAACGAAGCTTATTAATCACCTTCCTCTATTTAACGACATTTATCGTTTTGATCGAAAGATCAAATGCAAACTCCTCAAGCAAACCTTAATTACTTTAATTAACCTAATTATATCATTATAGGATCTACCGTCAACAATATATATAGGGTGGAGCAAAAGTCGCGCATCATAGGAATTTTCAGTGTTGATTATAATGTTATTTTTTTCTTTTTGGTAGGGGATGGGTGCGAAATTAACAATAGACGAGAGGGTGAGCTTGGTTTTAATGTATGGAATACCAGGTACAACAAATCGATGAATCGGTATAGAATTTAAATTCTGTACCGATTCATCGATTTGTTTATCTGGTATTCCAGATATTAAAACCAAGCTCATCCTCTCGTCTATTGTTGATTTCGCAGCCATCCCCTACCTAAAAGAAAAAATAATATATTATTAGGGTGTGTCGAATTTTTCAACTTTCAAATTCCAAATATGAGGGGTGCTAAAAAGTTGCAGCATGACTTAGGAATTCTAAAGATATTTTTGTTAATTTAATATAATTTAGTTTTGCTTGGTAAGAAGCTACATAAAAATAGTGACTTTTTTGACTTTTTTGTGGAATTATATAATAATTATTATATTAATAATTATATATGCTGTATATATAATGCACTGCTGTTTTTGCTTATTTCACAGGTTGAAACATATTCATCAGTGTGCTGAAGATTACTTGTCCGTCAGTGCTACCATCCTAACCAGTGGGAATTGACCTACAATGGCTTCTAAAAGGAGGACAAGACTGGGGACATTCACACATATGAGCAACCTAATTGGAACTGGTAGAGAGTTGTTGCCCTCTGAACTCCCAACTCTGCGAGACGTTCTGAAATATGGGCTACTGCTAAGAGAACAAAGTGGTGAGGATGTGAGAAACTACCCAGCAGCCAGTCTTGCAAAGGGCATTTACCCTAAAGTGCTTGAAAAGTGGGAACGAGCAAACAGTTCTTTTGTAGCCCCCGTTGTAAATTCACGAGTCACAATCTTAAACAAGATCCAAGAGAGGTGGGAGCAGGCCAAAAACATATCTCTTGGGAGAGGAAAGCTACATGTCAAAGAGGCTTTCATTGCAAAACTTGACAAGCTTTTTGACATCCTCAGTTGCAAGTGTAAAATTGTTCTCTGCTCTGAATTTGGCTGCCTTGCAGATGCTGGTTGCAAAAACGAAACTCACATTAACTGTACATGCCCTAGGGAGATGAAGATCCCTGTGAAGGAACTTGCTTTCATTAAAGGTCAGAGAGACAAGTCTGGTTCTATTGGACCACATCAGATTGGCTTGCCAGATCAACCTGAGCACAACAGACAAGTCAAAAAGCAGAAGCGGCAAGAAGACGAAAGAAGAAGGCTTGCTGAATATAAGCAGACAAGTAAGCAGGATGTTTCAATGCCATCAAATGAAATAATTTTCTCTGATAATGAAAATGAAGAACAAATAGCTGATGCTCAAGATGGAAAGGATGGAAGTTATGAAGTGACATTAGAAATACCAAGCACGTCTTCAACTTACAATAAAAAGCCAGAGTACAACACATTAGAAATACCTAATGTTGCTATGCATAGCATCAGATATGGTGTTGGCCTGCGTGCCACAGCTGCCATCACCACTGCTGCCTTTATGGATGCTGGCTTGATCACTGAAGAAGACAAGGGACTTGTAGTTGATCACAATAAAGTCAAGAGGGCCCAAGAAAAAGTTATGAGATCCCTGGATTAGGAATTTGATGATCTTTGTAAGAAGGGTGAAATTGACTGCATCTTCTTTGACGGCTGTCAAGATACAACTAAAGTTATGCTGAAAGCAGACAATTCAGATCGTCAGTTCCCCAGCATCATCAAAGAAGAGCATTATTCTGTGTGCAGTGAGCCAGGTGGAAGATATCTCTACCACTTCACTCCTGAGAAAGGCTCAACGAGAAAAAGCCCTGCTGAAGTTATTGCTGATAATCTTGTAGATTTCATGAAGAAGGACATTGATAAAAGCCTGCAGGCCATTGGAGGTGATTCTACAAATGTTAACACTGACTGGGAGGGTGGTTCCATGCATTGGGTAGAGGTCAAGCTTTGCCGTAAGCTGATCTGGTTGGTTTGTGCCCTCCACACTAACGAGTTACCCCTGCGACACTTGATCACAGCACTGGATGGGAAGACCTTGTCTAACAACAAGTGGACAGGTAACATTGGCAAGATGCTAGACACTGCAACCGAACTTGAAATTGATCCTTCATTCACCAAACTCTCAATTGAAGAGCCTCTTACTTCACTGAGTGACAATGTCGTAAAGGATCTCTCTACTGATCAAGCGTACGGGTATAGGATCACACAGGCCATAAGGACAGGAGAACTTCCCACAGATCTGGCCCTTCTTGAAATTGGTCCAGTGAGCCATTCAAGGTGGTTGACAACAGCAAACAGGCTTTGTCGCATATGGGTTTCAAAACATGGCCTTAAAGGCAAAACCCTCAACAACTTAAGACTGATAGTGGAATACATTGTTGGTGTGTACTACCCCTGTTGGTTCAACATCAAAGTAAAACACTCTTGGGTGGAAGGCCCACGCCACATCTTGTTTCAGCTGCGGCTAGTTAGGCTGCAAAAGAAGGCTGTAGTAGATGCTGTTTTGCCAACCATCAAGCGCTCAGCATGGTATGCATTCAGCGAAATGATAATCCAGACACTCTTGTGCTCAGATGACAGTGAGGAGAGGAGAGCTGGTGTCCAAAAGATTGTTGACATGAGGGGTGGAGATGATGACACACTTGGAGATCTTTCTGTACGTCCCAGGAAGACACCTTCCATCAACCCCAGTGCTTCTTCCGTGTTGGAGCTGACAGACTGGTCTGACGGGGTATTTGAACCTCCTTTGACATGTAAACTGACTATAGTGGAAGTAAAGAAGTTCTTTGACAAGCCTATGCAAGTTCCACAGTGGCCCTGTCATGCTCAGTCAATAGAGAGTGTGTGAAACAAGTCACAGAGGCAGCAGGCAGGGTGTATACACATGAGAAACGTGAGGGCTATATCAGAGGCCAAGATGCAAGTCGGCGGCTGATGTCCAAGAACGAATCAAAGCAAGACTTGATGAAACTTGTTGTTTAAATATTTTTTTTTACTGATGTCATTACTTTCTAATGTTGTTTTATGATTACAAGGATATGTTTTATGATTACTAGGATATGTTTTATGATTACTAGGATATGTTTTATGCAGAGAAACTAACATTTTTATAGCATTACCTGACATTTTGAGAAGCTAAAATTAATAAATGTTGTTTTCCGAGAGCAATTTATGTGCTTTTTAATCAAACGTAGATTTACCAAGCTAAGTGTTGAGCAATCACAAAAATAATAGCAGATTTGAATTCTTCACATCCAAAAACATATTTTTAAAACCCCTCAGTGAAGGAATTGGCAAAAATTAATTTTCACCTCCAAATTGACACACCCTAATATATTATAATCAACAGTGAAAATTCCTATGATGCGCGACTTTTGCGCCACCCTGTATACATATAGTCTTCGGTGTCCCTTAATCTCATTTCTTTTACCCATTTCTCAATTGCCTTTCCTTACTTCCGGTTCTCCTTGCCTTAAAAAGTGATCATATCCTTTCATTCCAAGGGTTGCCAAGTCTACCGCTCTGGCGGTAGAACTAACGCTTTTTCCACGTTTTTGAGAATTTCTACCGTTCTACCACTTTAATTAAAGTGGAGTTGGCGGCAGATTTCGCATTTGTTACTTCCGAACATACTTCAACAATATTTACTTTGTCTCGTTTTATACAATGAGAAACACACCCACGAAACATGCTGTTTTACACAAAAGGGTAAAAAAAAAAGAAACCCCCGGGTTTTTTTTTCGCAACACAAGTGGTAGTAGTAGCAACTTGGTCCATATCGGCAAATTTTATTCCTCATCATGGTGAAACATTTTCAGAATGATTATAGAATCATCTGAAGTCATATTTAAATGATCCTGTTTTATAATAATCCCAGAAAATCCGTCTGTTGGATTCCTGTTCTCTTTATGACTTACCTTTATATGTTTTACGAGATTCAATTTACGTCTTTCGTTTCTGTATCGCTTCTTCCCAACTCAGTGGTTTTAGAATCTTCGTTGTATTTTTGTTATAATCGATGTGAACATTTGTAAATAATGCAATTTTTGACGTGTTATTTTCCGTGTTTTCCAGTTTTGCTTTTTCTAGCTTCATTGTCCTTCTGTTTACCATGACTATTTTCCAAATGTTATTCTTATGTAAATATACGGGGCTCCAATAAACCTTAGCCCCCCCCCCGCCATGGCCGCCTAAACCATTAGAGGTACAGTAAAACTAAACATACCGTGCGAAAGAGAATTTAATCCTGCATTTAATGAGCAACAATTAAAACTTGGTGTTCCCGCCATTGGCTTCCAAGACAGCCTGAATTCATTTGGGTAGCTTGCCAAAAGTGACGTCAATAGATCTTGATCGTTACGCAAATTTGCTAAAACAGTTTCAATGTGTTGCGTCATTGTATCCTTCGAAAATCGATTTGCTGCAGGTTCTTGAAACAAGAGACATTCAACCTTGTCCTTTATAACTGATCCAATGTGTTCACAGACGTTCAGGTCAGGAGAATTTCCTGTCCATTCTTCATTTCCAAAGAAATCGATCTCATGGTTCCGCAACAACTGTTGAGTGGCTAATGCCTTAAAGCAGGGGGCCTTATCGTGCAGAAGTGTGACCTGATCGACATCCATAACATTGTTTGGGTTTCTTAGAAAAGGAATGACATGCTGGGATAGAATAATATCACGAAAATACTGTCCATCACAACTCTGACCATTTGGCTTCAGCACCCACATGAGCTTCTTTGCAGTGAACAAAATAAACACACTAACACAGTCTGGACTTTTTAATAATTCGCGATAATGTTCATTGTCATCGATTTCATATGGTGTTGTGGCCCACACACGATCATTTTGGTAGTTAGGCCGACGTGTTACGTAAACAAAAAATTCATCGGAGACAGCTAAATGCATGAAATCATCCACATCCCAATCTTCAAGATAATGGGCAAACCACATTCTGTCATCGATGTTAAGTTGAGTTTTTCTTGGCTTTGGAAATTCATGCCAAGGCTTTAAACCTTGCCTATGACGGTACAGTCGAATGATCTCACCACTAACGATCTTTCCTCTCAACACTTCGATCTCTCTAGAAAGTTTAGCACAGCTGTTTTTCCGCTTACGCGTACAGCTTTCAATGATGTCCTTTGTTTCCTGAGAGAGTGGCAAATTTGGGCGCCCAGATTTGGTTGTATCCATTTCACATTCATCCAAAGTTTTATTCCAATTTCTTTTGACGAAGTCCTCACTTCTTCGCAACTTTTTGGCAACCCATGAACGTGTTATAAAGGTGGCTCCAGCATCACGAGCTTCCCGAAATGTTATTGCTCGTATGCGATATATCACACGTTGCCTCTCCGAATCACCAATTAATTGAGAAGCCATTATATTATCACTTTATCAGCTAGAGTAATTTTAATACCTGCAATAAATAAAGAATTTTATATATTTTTATAATCATTAAAAACTATTCCGATATAAGTAAACATGTAAGCTGCAAATGGGGGGGGAGGGGCTAAGGTTTTTTGGAACCCATTACATTTTAAATATACGTCTATTATTGTATTTACATCATTTAATTCATTTCGTATATCCTTTTTTATTTCCTCCAAACATTCGGTGCAAACATACGCAGAAAAACCAATAACATAGTTTTTTTTTAGAGTTCATGTTTCTTTTTCTTTCAGGTTCAGACATATATATATATATATATATATATATATATATATATATATATATATATATATATCCCTCAACGAAAAGTGAAGCATCTACGCCGAGTACAAGAATCAAACAACATAATTATTGTATTCGCACAGTTAATGATTCTAGCAAAGGAATCTAGCGAATTTGTACGTAACAATAACCATGCAATTGATTGAAATAATTCAGGTGTCTTGTTTAGAAATAATAACAATGTTGAAAGAAATATAATTAAAGCATCGTGTATTAAGCATATTAGTAATTTTAATGTTAGTTCCGTACATATAAACTGGGTTGTATCTCCAACCTCATTTTTAATCAGTATAAAAATAGTTCCCCACTATCCTTTAGTATAGTCCGAGGGATTAGATCCTTGGTGAGAGGTTTCTGACAAGGCATGTACAGTCTCGCTGCAATAGTTCCGCTCCACTCCCTCCGAGATGTGGTAGCAACGCAGTCCCTCTTAAACCACAGTCCTCCACCCTCACTCCCTCCCTCTCCTCCTCCTCCTCTCAGGTGTTGTCGTAGTAATACTTTTATTTTTTGAAAACCACTGACAGAATAAATATATTGTTTTGGTGGTAATGCTAGGACGACTATGTATTTTATTCATGCATTATTCATAAATTTAGGGAATACAGTAATTAGGCTATTTCACAAACGTGGGATACTTTAAAAACTTTCAATCATAGGATTTTGATGTGGCCATGTTATAGTTAAAGTGTATGATAAGTTGTAGTATCGACTGTTCCTCCAGGCAATAACATTTCTGCTTAAAGTCCACGCATCATCAACAAATAATTATCCAGAAAAAAGTCTATCCATGGAGAGATAATGATAACATAGTTCAATTTTTTATTACGAAAATAAACATGAATCAAGTAAATTTAGGGATTTTCTTAAAAACATACAAAACATAATATTTAAATTATAAGGAAGTGACAATTGTTCAAGTAAATAAATATATATTTACTACATCACAACCATAAAATTATTATACACAATTACTCACTACTTAGTCCATCCTCCATTATTATTAATGACCTCTCGTAGCCTATTTGGAACAGATGCCACGTGATTGTAGATGACTTGTGGGTTCCTGCGGAAAGTTCCCATTCTGCCATGGTGTGTTGCAGCAGGTGCCGAGATGTCCGCTCCTGCCCAGGCTCACAAGCGTTAACCACATTTTTCCACACATTTTCAATGGGGTTTAGGTCATACCCCTTGGTGAGCCAGTTCAGCAGCTCGACATACCGTTGTTCCTGAAATCACCTTCTGATGATCCTGGCAGTATGAACAAGGCAGTTATGCTATAACCCTCCGTCTATGGCCTTGGGTGGTTCGAGGTTGACGGGGTTTCTGGTTAGGTGGCAGCAACGATTTTCTCACTATGGAGTAGCTGGTACCGTGTAAGGAATCGTAGTAGTTTCTTTTATACTGCACTTTGATTTCTTCTTGTAGTGGATCGGAGGATTCTGTGAAAACTTACTAAATTATTTGACGGTTCCCCGATTCTTCTTGTAGGGTATTGGGAAATTATTTATTCTATTTCAAAACTAAAATTTAAAACTAAATTTTACTACTTCTAAAAAATTACAGGTAGTGCTTCAGCCTCTAGGTCACATCAGAATAATCGGAATGATAATTTGAAAAATTACAAGAGTTTATATACTGATAATTTGGCGACATTATTATTATTTAATGTTGACCTGTTTTGTTTTTTTATTTTCAATAGGCTTAATTTTTTTGGCAAAATATTTGAAGATAAAGGTAAATTTTGGCTGTAACAGCATATTGACAGATAAGCAAGATATCTGAAGATGAAGTCCTATTTTTCTTTTAAACATCATATTGACATATCTGATATTATGATTTGTCGAGTTAACTAAAAAAGAAAATTGAAATATGCATTTGATTATGGGTTAAAATTAAACACGTATATGAGCCAAAAATAAATACTTAAAATTTAAAATTAAGTGTTAATTTAGAGTTTTGGCAAGTTATGACTTCATCTTTTACAACTAAGAGAGAATGTATAAAAAAATTAACATTGCGGAATTTAACACGATTACATGATTAAGCTTAATCTAAAAAATGATTAGGTAATTTAAAAATGAACTAATTCAGCAATTACTTGGCAAAAATAAAATAGAAAGAAAATTAAAAATTTTCCAAACTTACATTTTATATGCAGTTAGAATGTCACACGAGTTTGGACTTTATATGCAAAAATGAATGTTAGAATTATCCATTTTTACATATATATTAATATATATGATTTAATATATTTCGTCGCTGGGTTCAAATCACAGTTTAAAATTAAATACTATTTGAACCATAATCTGATACGCCAAATTACAGTGTCCTTCGAATTTTGGGATCATTCGTGATGCAATACTTTTTGTCATATCGTGATTCGATATTAACACTTACAAATAAGTGTTGTATTCCTCTACATTATGATGATTAATTTCAGCTATTATGCGATTCCATGTAGAGTCGTCGACGGTTTGATCTCGTAATATCTTCGTTTTTGGTATATTATTAAAAGAGGAACAAGATTGGGACTAGCGAAAGGAGAGGAGGAGGATGAGAGTGGGGGGATAGCGAGAGGGAGAGGGGGAGGAGGAGAGTGAAGGAGTGAAGGGGGGAGAATAAAGAGGGACTGCGTTGTGACCACATCTCGGAGAAGGTGGATCGAAATATTGCAGGGGACTATACAATATGTAAACTGGGCGGACTCGTCTATTTTCAGTTTCCTTGAAGAGTTAAAATATACTTTACTCGAAAGCACTCAGAATGGATGTTTCGCTTTTTCCTACGGGTTATTTCCAAATAAGGAAATTCACGCGTTTAATGTGAATATTAGTGAAATATATATATATATATATATATATATATATATATATAGGTTATAAACACCGCTAACAGACCCTCACCAAGCCACAGAGTAAGGGAGGGGCCTCCTATCCCCCAAAGGTTGTGCCACCCATCCCCCAGGCAGGCGAACCCTGCCTCAGGGAGATCGAGGGAGGAGGAACGACGGGTGGGTAACTGTTAACAGGCGCCCTTCCCGAAGGTTTCCTCAACCGGTCTCCGCGGCGAGGCCGCCGATGGGGAATCTCACCCTCTTTGTGTCGCGAATTCAGCTCTCGAACGAGGCAAGCGATATTCGACACATGATGGAAGAAGTCATTGGTGAACACAGTATATTGATAGTTAATAAACTAAACACGAAATCTCTGTATTATAACTCATTTAAAGTAATAATTAAAGGTGTAAATGTGCATTTCAACCCTCATAATATGAGTCAATGGCCAGACGGTATTATTGTTAAGGAGTTTATTCACTTTTCCAGGAGATTTGATAACAGGCAAAATAATAATAATCTATATAATATAATAAGAGAGCTGTCCGTCCGTCTGTCCGTCTGTCCGTCACACTTTCAGAAATTGTGAGAAAAAATTGTTAGAAAAAAATTCAGAAATTGTAAAAAAAAATCAGAAATTGTATTACGGGCGGCAATGTGAAGCTCAAGATTTTCATGAGTGTTCTTTTCTGTAGTTTAGCAATGGGGGAAGGGTGGGGGTGGGGGTAATGGGGGATGGGTGGGGTAATGGGGAGGGGTGGGGGGAAGGGTGGGGGTGGGGATAAGGGTTGGGGCGGGGGGAAGGGTGGGGGTGGGGGTAATGGGGGATGGGTGTGGTAATGGGGATGGGTGTGGTAATGGGGAGGGGTGGGGGTAATGGGGGAAGGGGTTAGCCCCCAAGTTGTATGAATGGGGGTGAGGAGGTTTTGGGAGATACCAGATTCAGAAATGTTGACACAATGTGAAGCTCAAAATTTTCACGGCTGGGTTCTTTTTTTGTAGTTTAGCCTGTCTAACAGTCAGCGAAGCGACGGGAACTGTACTAGTACTAATAATAATAATAATAGGCGCCCTAACGGTAATGCTTGAAAGTTGTACTGTGTATAATAATAATAATCTTACTAATAATAAATTCTCTATCAGTCATGGCGGATAACTTGTTGAAAATAGTCTCATATAATGTAAGGTCAGTGAGGAATTCAACTGTAGATGTTCATAAAATCTGCGACAGCGCAGATTTGATACTCCTGCAGGAGCACTGGCTACCTACGCAAGAGCTAAAATTCCTCTCTACCATCCATGATGACTTTATGTACAATGCGTCCGTCATCAGCAGTAGACTTGTCAGATGAATTAATGTACGGTAGGCCTTTTGGTGGTGTTGCTTTCTTAATAAGGAAAAATTTGTCAAAACATATAAAATTTTTGACAAGCGATAATGTAAGGTTGTTAGGCATTGAATTACAAGTGAACAATGATTGCATATTTATTGTAAACTGCTGTTTACCATATAACAACGGCAGTAATCTAGATGAATACATTGATTTCCTGTACAAAATTAAGTCATTATCAGTAACCCCAAATATTCTCACTGTATAATAATGGGGGACTTTAACGCACATATGAACTCGGAATTCTTTGTAGAATTGGGTAACATGTGCGAGTCGGCCAATTTAAGTATAAGTGATGTAGATGTATTAGGGGTAGCCAGTGGAAATTTTACATACGTTAGTGATATCAGTGGTACCACCAGGTGGATTGATCATTGTCTCACTAGTAATAATCTAAAGGATCGAATTGTTAGAGTTCATATTCTGCATGATTTCCTTCTGTCTGATCATAGACCATTAGAAATATTAATTAACGTTACCAATTTATGTGCAACACGACTTAACAAGAACTCAATAGGTAAGAATAATCGCGTCGATTCGTCCAATGTTACGATGTAGCAGAGAATAGAATACAAAGACAGAACAAGTCACCTCTTTAATAATTTAGAAATTTTGCACCTTGCCTGCAATAATCCTTGCTCAAATGATTCTCACTGTAAACTCATAGATAGGTATTATAGTAAGATAATACCCCTGTTAAGAGAAGCAGGAAGCCCCCTGATTAAATCTTACAACTATCATACTAAGATTATTCCTGGATGGAATGATTTTATTGCCTTCCTGAAGAGGGAATCGAAAAACGCCTATGATTTGTGGTGCTTTCATTGTAGACCCAGATAAGGACCAGTACACTTGAATATGTGTAGAAGTCGGGGTCAGTATAAGGCGGCCATAAGGCAATGTAAACAGGAAGAAGAGTCTATTCGAGCATCAAAAGCCTGTGAAGCTCGCATAAATAACGATAATAACAAATTTTGGAAATTTGTTAAGAATGAAACGGGTGTCAAAAATGTCCTCCCTCCGACAATCGATGAGTGTCGGGGGAGGATGAAATTGTAAAGCTGTGGAAAACCCACTATTCTAACATTCTTAACAGTGTGAGTAGGAATAATCTTAAGATAGATTGCAGCGAAACGATTGTGGGAGGGACAAGGGAAAATACTTTGATATCATTTTCTGAAGTAAAGAGGTTAATTAAAGAGTTAAAGACTGGTTCTGCGTCAGGGTAGATGACTTATCGAATGAGCACTTAAAATATGCAAATAACGTAGTATGTCTGCATATATCATTGCTCAGATCAGCCGTGCTTGCTCATAGCTATATCCCTGTAGAGTTCATGAGGGTATATATCTTGCCCCTAGTCAAAAATAAGTACGGAGACATTCTGTCCAGCAATAATTACAGGCCTATTGCTGTCGCTTCCTGCTTCTTGAAACTACTAGAGAAACTCTTGTTACGCCGATTAAATGATTTCCTATGGACATCTAATCAGTTTGTCTTTAAAAGGTCCCACTCAACTAACCTATGTATCTATGTGCTTAAAGAAACGATATCTAAATACATTGACAGTAATTCAACTATTTATAGCTGTTTCCTAGATATAAATAAGGCATATGATAGGGTGAACCACAATATTTTATTTGCAAAACTAGAAGACAGGAAGGTTCCCATGTACATATTAAATTTATTGAAATTTTGGTATTCCCACCAATCTTTCACTGTTAGGTAGGGCAATGTACTATATCCGAGTGTTTTGGCTCCTCTTGCTCGTGAGACAAGGCTCCTTGCTCTCCCCTATGCTGTTTAATGTGTATATCGACGGATTAATTGCTTCACTTAATGAGGCAACAGTGGGATGTTGTATAGATAACACAAGGATAAATAACTTAGTTTATGCCGATGATATGGTGTTAATAAGTCCCTCTGTTAAAGGTCTGGATCGGCTACTAAAAGTCTGCGAAGTGTATTCGCAGAAAAATGATATTCTTTTTAATGTTACAAAAACTAAGGTTGGGCAATTTCATCCTAAAAGCTGTAATCAGCCAGCTGATATAAGGTTTAAAATGAATGGTGAAGTAATTGAGGAAGTACAAGAGTTTAAGTATTTGGGTCAAACTATTACCAGCTCCTTGAGTGGTGACTCGGATATAAGAAAACAATCTCGAAGCCTGTGTGTTAAAGCGAATATGACCATAAGGAACTTTCGATTCTGTACCAGTGAAGCTAAAGACACTCTCTTTCGTACTTTCTGCAGTAATATATATGGACAGCAACTGTGGGTGAATTATAAACAAGGTTCTGGCAGAACTCTAAATTTGCTGTACAACAGGTCTTTTAGACTCTTACATAAATTACCCCCGATATGCTCAGCTTCGCAAATGTTTGCTACTCGCAATGTCCCGAGCTTCCCGGAGGTAACAAGACGTGCTGAACACAGTCTAATGCAAAGAATTAAAAAATCAACCAACCCGATCATCCAAGATATCCATGAGTCCTGCCATTTATCCTCTAAGCTATGGACTTCTTGGTACGAAAACGTCTGTCTGTAGCTCTACTTAACTTCGACATTACAGTATTATTTCTAATCAATTGTATATATTTCTATCCTTAGTATATGACCTGTCATTGTTTTAATAATATTTGTCATATGGACTATAGTCTGCCAATAAACCTTTTCATTTTCATTTCATTTTCATTTTCATATATATATATATATATATATATTATATATATATTATATATATATATTATATGTGACTGTATAGTGTATACAACTTTATAGTAAAAAACTTTTAAAAAGTATATCAACATCTCATTAATTAGTATGAACAATAAAATCCTGATTTTCTTACACACAAGGTGCATGCGTATATTTCTATAATGTCAACGCTTAACCATTTTACTCACAGATGACGATATCGTGCAAAAAAAAAATTTGCCTTTATGTGTAGTTACATAAGGATAAATATAGTTTATTTTCCAGCTGCACAGTTGTGTACCCGGTGAGTGAGTGAAAGGGTTAAGGTGCAAATAAAAACCATTGAGAGTGAAGAATAAACAGGGAACTAACACTGAGGTTCTTTATTCACAGTTCTCACTTATAGTCAGGTTCACTATGTATTTTTGTTCAAATTTTATGGAGATTAGCAAACCAGTACATTTTTGAGAAACTTATGGCATCAGGAATATGAAAAGTAATGTTTACATTTGCGCAGATGCCTACTTGGCGGCCATTTTGGCGGCAGTTGCAACAGTGTTTATAATTCCTGACGCTTCAATAATTTTGCAGTATTTTTGCAGTAGTGTTGCAATATTTAATTTTATACTGTAAAAATTTATGTTAACACAACTAGTACACAATTATCTTGGTGTTGGTTAATATAGTGGTGGCTCTCTTTCTTTTCAGTGCCTGAGTCATCATGAGTGAAGACCCGGGAACCAGCAAGTTGAGTTCGGTCAAGTCGTCCATGGACACAGTAGAGTGGAAGCAGTGCATTCTTTGTCAGGAGTCCACTGCCAGCAAAGGAACACTTGTTCAATATCCCAGAACAGAATCATACCAGAAACTACTCGATGTAATGGAAGAAAGGGCCAGCTTACAGGATGGAAAATATGTTGACATCCAAAGACACCTCAAAGACTTTACCAAAGAAATATTGATTGAAAGGAAACCCATGTGGCATCGCAGTTGTTATTCTGATGCCACAAATCAAATATCTATAGAGCGAGCGAGAGACCGCTTGCAGCATGCCATGTCTACAGGAACCTATGCTGTGAAAAAACGTGGGCATAAAAGAACAAGCTCTGAAATGGAGCAATCAGCAACCCCAGGCACCTCAACACCTTTCACTAGATCTGCGACAGAACCGTTGACAAGGGATCACTGCTTCTTATGTCAAGAAGATGATGACTAGCGTCTCTTCACCGTACGAACTGAAAACGCGGGGAAGGCACTTAGACGAGCTGTGGATATTTCTCAAGATCCAGTATTGATAACAAGACTAAGCAATGCACTCTCACCAAGTGATGCCCATGCGATAGATGTAAGATACCATAAAGCATGCTGGACACGATATGTGTTCCATGTCCTGAGGGATGATGCCAGCAACCGGGCCAAGTCTACAAAGACAAACCTACCAATGCAAGTACCATGCTTGATTGAGCTGATCAATCTCATTGAATATCAAACCCAAAATAAGGCTCATCTATCCATGGATGCCATCAAAAAACCTACATATCTATGCTTGGTGGTAGTGATGAGGCACAGAAGCACACTCCGACACTGACACGACAGTGACTAAAGGACAAAATTCTTACAGAGTTACCAAGTGTGAAGTCAGTGAGGCAGAAAGACAGAAGAAAACCATCTGTTCTTTACTGTCCTGAAGCCTGCGAAGAAGATATGGTCTACACTTCCTTGAGGCAAGATGCCACAAGTGAAATGGACAAGACAATGATGATATACAAGACAGCTAAGCTAATACGCAACAGCATTGCCAATTTCGCTGAGGAGAAGGAAGCACACACAATTACAGTATCCAGCACAAGAGAGGATGTCCCAACCGAGCTGTACAGCCTTATACGGTGGATTTTGGTGGGATCTGAGGAGGAGCTGCAAACGGAGATGAGGAGCAGGACAGTTGACAGGTCAGCATTGACCATAAGTCAGAATATCATGTATGCTTTCAAGACCAGGAGACAAGTGCACCACGTGCCCAAGAAAGCCACTGACACATTTCGGACACCACACACACAAGAAAACCCACAGGTTGTAGGGTTGGCACTCACTCTACATCATGACACCAGGAACAAGGCGCTGATGAACCTCCTCCATGTACAGAACTACTGCGTATCACACAGCCGTGCCTTGCTCCTAGAAACAGCAATTGCCAATGCTGTTGTTGAAAACACAAAACAATTTGATGGATTGTATGTACCACCTTTCCTCAAGAAAGGTATATTTGTCTTCTTCGCTGTTGATAATACAGATTTTGCAGAGAACACTGTAGATGGCAAAGACACCACACATAGCACAATCACCGCAGTGTATCAGAAGGCAGGTGCGCCTGGAGAATCAATCAAACCCAATTTGGAAGTTAGTGAGGCAAAAAACCTGTCGGTTGTCCCTCATCATGTGCCCATCGAGCCTTGCAGTAAACCAAAACCTGGGCCAGTCAAGAGAGCAAAGGAATTCAAGGCATGTTCCACAGGTGTTGCTGAATCCTATGAACTACGACAAGAGTATGTTCCACAAATCCTGAACAGTGATGACATCGGACAGAAGCTTTATGAAAATTATGTCACTGAACGTATCAATGGAGATGTTAGTCTCTGGGCACCAGTCAAAAAGCAGAGCAACAAGCTGTACATGTCTGGCAGCAAGAAACAAACTTTCAAGTTCCGTGACCAGACAGTTGACTTAAAAGAGACCAAAGATCTCTTTGGTCGGCTGATGGTTCTCACCAGGTCGAGCAGGGACATCGATCAGAAGAATGCAGTTGACAACTATGAGTTCACATTGACTCCGAGAGCACTATTTACACCAGACGGCTCAATGCTGCCATGCACTGACAAGTCCAAGCTGATACACAGCCTTGAGAAGCTGGCAAAAACAGATGAAACCCAAGAACAGACAGAAGCTCTAGCGGCCAAAGAGGATGATGATGACAGAGGTCCTGTATCATCATCTCCATCGTCGTCATCAAATCAAAAGATTGCCATTGTTGATGGAATTGTGCTTGTCCAGAAGATGACAAAGAAATCAGGGACAATCAGCACAGTCAAAGATCTAGCCCAGTGTTTCAATGACAGGCTCGTGAGCTTGACAGCAGGGTTCAGTGAGGTCATCCTGGTCTTCGATACATACAAACCTGATTCACTAAAGGAGGAAACTAGAGAGAGACGACGACAAGGAAAAGCTCCTATACAGTATCAGGTTGCAGATGATACGAACATCAAACACATCCTACTGGCACGGTTTCTATCGCACGAAAAACGAAAGCAGATTTGACAGACTATCTCGCCAAAGCAACCCTTGATTACAACAAAAACTCACCTCAGTAAGTCATCACATCAGCATCAGGTCACACCAGAAGCAACAGAAACATGCACTTTGAAGACAACAATCACGAGGAGGCTGACACATTGATGATCTGCCTGGCAGCGGAGGCATCACAGCGGTGTCCTGATGCACAGCTAGTATTCTTCACTCCTGATACTGACGTCTTGGTTCTGGCTGTGGCACACTATGACAAGCTCTGCAAAAAGACATCTATTTTGATGGTATCAGGTACAGTCGAAATAGAGCCAATCTGGAGAGCTTTGGGCAAAGAAAAGGCGCAAGCTTTACCTGTATTCCACGCATTCACTGGAGCAGACAATGTTGGAAAATTCTCAGGAATAGACAAAACAAAATGGTTTCAGCAGTATATGAAAGCTGACATGCACTTAGTCAGAGCACTGATGAAACTACCGGAGAAAGGTGACCTAACACAGGAGGTGAAAGACGTATTGGCCAAATTTGTGTGCTCAAGCTACTGTCACAAGGGTATTCACATTGCAAGTATCCATGATCTAAGATGGTATCTGTTTTGTAAACACCTACTTGAAAGCAACAACTTACCTCCTACACTCGGTGCACTTGAGGAACACATCCAGCGTGAGCGGTTACAAAGCCGAGTATGGTGCCAAGCCAATGTTTGCAGCAACAGCCTTTTGACCCCCTGAAATTTGGTTACTATCAGGACAAAAGTGGCCAAATACTGCCAGTCACCACAAAGGTTCCTCCTGCCCCGCAAGCCATCATCGAGTTGGTCAGATGCCACTGCAAAACCAACTGTTCTACACAGAGATGTTCATGCAGAAGGAATAACTTGCCTTGCACAGAACTATGCTTGTGCGGCACAGAATGCGAAAACGATGCAGACTGTAATGTTGAATATGACACTGAGAGTGATGATGATGTGTAATGATGTGTCAAACTGAGATAGGAAATACGTCTATACGTATGCTGTTGTCACTACCAACAATTTGAGTGTGCTTTTTTTCATGAAAATACAAACATAATTTCACAAACTTCTTTTCTTGGTTTTTTGTGTTCATAATCACTAATTTGACATAAACTTTGGATTCCTTGGGCCTGGAAACATAGGATTAGCATTTAGAATGAAGTTTCTATGTCAATTACAAGCTGAGATATTCGGAAATTCTTATTTTATGGCGGCCATTTTGAAAATAAAAAATGGCGGCTATGCAGGCATCTGCGCAAATGTAAACATTGATTTTCAGATTCCTGATGCCATAAGCTTTCCAAATATGCACTGGTTTGCTAATCTCCATAAAGTTTGAACGAAAGCGTTTTAGTGAACCGACTATTAGATTGACAGAAATATTCATCTGACCAAACAACCCAGCGTGCAGTCAATTTTTGATATATGGGGGTACGTCCAAGCCGATGTCGTAACACTGTTCCCATCCATCAACGAAGTTAAGCGACAATAGGTCGTGGTTCGGATACCACATAAAACCGTACGTCCCATCCGTCATATGACTTTTCATATTACGAAGAAGGTTAAATGACACCATCAACCAATCTAGCGCACAAAACATTCACATTCTTCAAAGCGAACAATAATTTTAAATGCCCTCAATTAGGTTAAAAGTATAATGAAATAAGCAGTTTAAACCCCATCATAATTACATGCACGAAAGGTCCAGTATTTGGCTTTTTAACTTGTCATGAGGTTATATCGTTAATTTAAGAAAATCCTCAATATTACTCAGTCTTTATTTACTTCATTTACTTTACAACATGAAATTCGATTTTACTTTTATAATTATTTCGCTAAATACGTTTTTAATTAGTTTTAATAGAACTAAATTAATAACATGAAATTACTTTCTTAATTAATTTTATTCTTATTTTGCTTTTCATAAATTTAATTAAATTTACTGGGGTTTTTTATAATTATTCATTAATATGCAGATGAATTTTCTCTAAAAATATTACTTTTTATCATATGATATGAGTACTAGTTGATAACGAGTTTATAGTCGCTATCAAGTTTATAACAACCATAATATAAACTTGACAATGAGGAATTTCTAATGAACTATATATATTATATATCGGGTCGGCAAAAGACAAAAGGGAGACTTTGGCTGTAAAATCCAAAGTTATGGTCAGATTTCAAAATTTTTTTCACACCCCACAACTAAGTAAATTTCCTATACGGTGAGCGGATTTGAAAAGAAACTAATGAAAATTACGGATTTATTGAACATTTCTTTATGCCACTGGAAATTCTTCATTTACACTACTACTGCATTGTATGTGCAGATAAAAAGTTACAAAGTACTCACATATGGTGCTACCTTGATGTTAAAAAAAATGCTCGACATGTTTACCACGAACTTCTACAACCTTTTTCAGTCTAGGACGGAACTCATCTATTGCTTTATTGATTTGTTCTTGTGGTAGCTCATCCCATTTTTCCAGAAGCTGTCGTAAATGAGCGACATTTCTTACTTTGACCCGATAAATTCTCTGTGACAAATTTTCCCAAAGGCCATAATCGACAGGATTTAAATCAGGACTGTTTGGTGGCCAAATTTAATACCGCTACCTGGTATTCTTTAGATATCTCCTGTTTTGTTGATTTTCTTGAGAAGCTTGTCCAAACCTCCTGCAGTTGGCTTACGTTAATTAAAATCGCTTTAATTATCAACTTGAACGTATGATTAGCAAGGTTTTCTGGAATATTCGCCATCAATCCAATTTCTCAGCTAAAATGCTAAAAGATGGCATGCAAACCATAAAATTACCAAGTACTAACATACTAAAATTTCATTGTCTATGTACTGTATTTGCCGAGATATGAAGGATTTAAAAGGTCTCCCTTTTTTTCGCCGACCCGATATATATATATTATATATATATATACATTTTCAACTGCAAAGAACACGCAGTATAAGTAACGTAAAGAACGACGCTTGTATAGAAGACATTCCGCGCAAGATGAGGAGGGAGAACGAACAAATGAAAAAAATGAGGTAACCACCCGGGAATCGAACCCTGGATCTTCCGATTGCCGGTCAGATATGATAACCATTACACCATGGGCCTCACTCGATCAGAAGTCGTAATTCTCCTACATACGCGCAGAAACCAATGCATTGGTTTCTGCGCGTATGGAAAGTCCAACGTGGGCATCGGGTACCTCGCAAAGAGGCCCCAAATATAGCCTCCCTCACCAGCTATCTGCAAAGCAGATAGGATCCTGTCCCAAAGCTGGATCCTATCTGCTTTGCAGATAGCAGGTGAGGGAAGCTATATTTATGGGACCTCTTTGCGAGTGACCCGTTGCCCACGTCGGGCTAGCATCATGAAAAAAGAAACTATGGTATTTGTCATTTACCATTACTTCTTCGGACTATAGTGGATTTAATTATCCCAGAAGAGTTCCTTGTTCCATGCACGGTCTGTGTGTATCATAAAAAACTCAGGGAACCATTCTGAGTTCATTCCCATCTTGAAACGGACATGTTATGTGCCTTGAAAAGTGGACGCTCAATTCTGTCAGTTGAGGTTTAAGTTTTGGTTTTTGGCTAAAATAAATATAATAGTTACCCCTTTTTCTTTGATGTATTCAATCTGACGTGAAGACAGCGAGTCTTTTGCTTATATTGAGGTTCTAAATGTAGCAGGGCTAGGCTGCTTTAAACCCTAGATCCATGTCCCAAAGCTGGAACCTCTCTGCTTTGCAGATAGCTGGTGAGGGAAGCTATATTTATGAGACCTCTTTGCGAGTGACCCGTTGCCCACGTCGGGCTAGCATCATGAAAAAGAAAAACTATGGTATTTGTCATTACCATTACTTATTCGGACTATAGTGGATTTAATTATCCCAGAAGAGTTCCTTGTTCCATGCCCGGTCTGTGTGTATCATATATAATATATATATATATATATATATATATATACACAAACTCAGAATGGTCCTTTAGGAAACTTATATGTTAAACACAGGCCGTGCAGGGAACAAGGAACTCTTCTGGGAAATTACATCCACTATAGTTCGAATAAGTAATGATAAATGACAAATACTATAGTTTTTTTCTTTTTCATGATGGAAAGTCCAACGTGGGCAACGGGTTACTCGCAAAGAGGCCCCAAAATATAGCTTCCCTCACCAGCTCTCTGCAAAGCAGATAGGATCCAGTCCTCTTTGCGAATAACCCGGTGCCCACGTTGGGCTTTCCATCATGAAAAAGAAAAAAACGACAGTATTTATCAATGCAAAAAACTTCACTTTTTTTCTACGTGAAGGTTAAAATATGAAAATAAAAACCCACTCTAATAGACAGAGTTTATTTCCACGACAGTTTCGACGCCCGCTGGCATCCTCCTCGGGTGGATACAGAAACACGAATGAACCAAAACAAGAGGGAAAAACAGTCCAGGGACCGACCGTTAAGAAATTCGCACCTACGTTAGATCTCATTCTCACGACACCGGAAGGGCATTTTTCATTAAGTACATTCGCGCAAATTTAAAACTATCTTCCTGTTCTAAACATACAGATTCTATTATATTTTTTTTACATAATTATTACATTTATTATTAAATTTATTACATTTAATATTGCATAATTATTTATTACAGAAATTATAATTTATTATTACATTGGTTATTACATTATTGTTTATTATACAGAACTTATAAACCGAAAAACGAATGAAAAAAGCCGATTGGGAAACAATCCAGAGCCATTGAGAAATTCGCACCTAGGTTAGATACCGTTCTCCCGACACTGGAAGGGCATTTTATTACAGGGCCGCTTATAAGTACATTCCCACAAATTAAAACTATCTTCTTGTTCTATACATACAGATTCTAATATTTTGACATAATTACTGCATTTATTATTACATTTACATTTTTTAACATTTATTATTATTACCTTTACCCTAATTATTAAATTATAATATTACCTTTATTATTACATCTGTTGCATTTATATTTATTTCCACATTTATTACTTCCATTATTACATTTACTAAAGGCGAGTAAGGAAACATTCCAATCCAGAGACATTTAAGAAATTCACACTTAGGTTCGAACACGTTCCCACGACTCCGTAAGGGATTTTTTGACCAAGAATCTCATTAAAGGGTCTAACTTATAAGTATCTTCGCACAAATTAAAATTATCTACTTTTTCTATACACACAGATTCTATTATTTTTCTTTTGACATAATTATTACATTTATAAGTACCTTACTTGATTCCCAATCTATAGCATGATTATTTTGGCTGGCGTGATAAAAAATGTCATTATTAGTATTACAACTTCTGAAGGCATATTTGTGTTCTTTAATACGGGTTTCAATATTTCTTCCAGTTTCTCCCACGTATACTAAATCACAACTTTTACAGGGAATGCTGTAGACACAGGCTTGTTCCTCTTTTGCCACGTTATTCCTAACCAATTTACTTTTCACGGTAGACGAATATTTGAACGCCAAAGCAAACTTAAAATCTTTCGTCAACGGTTTTACTCTTTCTAAGCCGGCAATGTAAGGCAAACTCACATATTGTTTTTGGTTAACTGAAGGTTCCCGAGGGGCATAAAAAGATTTTCTGGCTTTAAAATACGCCTTTCTGATAAACCACTCGGGATATTTTAAATCCTTAAAAATGTTCCAAATCTTTGAATTTTCCGGGTCCAGCAAATGTGGGCTACAAATCCTGAGTGCTCTTAGAAACATGGAAGAAATAATTGAGCTTTTAACCCCTTCGTCATGATATGAAAAATAATGAATGTACGAATTGCAATGAGTAGGTTTTCTATAGACCGTGAAATTGGGCTTTCCGCTTTCGTTAATGACCAAAACATCTAGAAAAGGTAATTGTTTGTCGTTCTCCCATTCATATTTAAATTTAATAGAGGGAACAAGATTATTTAATGACTGAAAGAAAGTGTCAAAGTTGTTCCAGTGGTCAGGCCAAAATGAGAAAATATCATCTACATAACGAAACCAAATTAGATTCCTGGGACATATTGTTTGCAACAATTCTGACTCATAGTATTCCATGTATAATGTACTCAGTATTGGGGATAAAGGAGACCCCATTCCCATACCAAAACGTTGCAAATAAAATTCTTCACCGAAGGAGAAGGCATTATTGGTGAACAATTTGTCACCAAAAATGCCTTCTCCTTCGGTGAAGAATTTTATTTGCAACGTTTTGGTATGGGAATGGGGTCTCCTTTATCCCCAATACTGAGTACATTATACATGGAATACTATGAGTCGGAATTGTTGCAAACAATATGTCCCAGGAATCTAATTTGGTTTCGTTATGTAGATGATATTTTCTCATTTTGGCCTGACCACTGGAACAACTTTGACACTTTCTTTCAGTCATTAAATAATCTTGTTCCCTCTATTAAATTTAAATATGAATGGGAGAACGACAAACAATTACCTTTTCTAGATGTTTTGGTCATTAACGAAAGCGGAAAGCCCAATTTCACGGTCTATAGAAAACCTACTCATTGCAATTCGTACATTCATTATTTTTCATATCATGACGAAGGGGTTAAAAGCTCAATTATTTCTTCCATGTTTCTAAGAGCACTCAGGATTTGTAGCCCACATTTGCTGGACCCGGAAAATTCAAAGATTTGGAACATTTTTAAGGATTTAAAATATCCCGAGTGGTTTATCAGAAAGGCGTATTTTAAAGCCAGAAAATCTTTTTATGCCCCTCGGGAACCTTCAGTTAACCAAAACAATATGTGAGTTTGCCTTACATTGCCGGCTTAGAAAGAGTAAAACCGTTGACGAAAGATTTTAAGTTTGCTTTGGCGTTCAAATATTCGTCTACCGTGAAAAGTAAATTGGTTAGGAATAACGTGGCAAAAGAGGAACAAGCCTGTGTCTACAGCATTCCCTGTAAAAGTTGTGATTTAGTATACGTGGGAGAAACTGGAAGAAATATTGAACCCGTATTAAAGAACACAAATATGCCTTCAGAAGTTGTAATACTAATAATGACATTTTTTATCACGCCAGCCAAAATAATCATGCTATAGATTGGGAATCAAGTAAGGTACTTTATAAATGTAATAATTATGTCAAAAGAAAAATAATAGAATCTGTGTGTATAGAAAAAGTAGATAATTTTAATTTGTGCGAAGATACTTATAAGTTAGACCCTTTAATGAGATTCTTGGTCAAAAAATCCCTTACGGAGTCGTGGGAACGTGTTCGAACCTAAGTGTGAATTTCTTAAATGTCTCTGGATTGGAATGTTTCCTTACTCGCCTTTAGTAAATGTAATAATGGAAGTAATAAATGTGGAAATAAATATAAATGCAACAGATGTAATAATAAAGGTAATATTATAAATTTAATAATTAGGGTAAAGGTAATAATAATAAATGTTAAAAATGTAAATGTAATAATAAATGCAGTAATTATGTCAAAATATTAGAATCTGTATGTATAGAACAAGAAGATAGTTTTAATTTGTGGGAATGTACTTATAAGCGAGCCCTGTAATAAAATGCCCTTCCAGTGTCGGGAGAACGGTATCTAACCTAGGTGCGAATTTCTCAATGGTCTCTGGATTGTTTCCCAATTGGCTTTTTTCATTCGTTTTTCGGTTTATAAGTTCTGTATAATAAACAATAATGTAATAACCAATGTAATAATAAATTTATAATTTCTGTAATAAATAATTATGCAATATTAAATGTAATAAATTTAATAATAAATGTAATAATTATGTAAAAAAAATATAATAGAATCTGTATGTTTAGAACAGGAAGATAGTTTTAAATTTGCGCGAATGTACTTAATGAAAAATGCCCTTCCGGTGTCGGGAGAATGAGATCTAACCTAGGTGCGAATTTCTTAACGGTCGGTCCCTGGACTGTTTTTCCCTCTTGTTTTGGTTCATTCGTGTTTCTGTATCCACCCGAGGAGGATGCCAGTGGGCGTCGAAACTGTCGTGGAAATAAACTCTGTCTATTAGAGTGGGTTTTTATTTTCATACAGTATTTATCATTTATCATTACTTATTCGAACTATAGTGGATGTAATTTCCCAGAAGAGTTCCTTGTTCCATGCACGGTCTGTGTTCAATATATATATATATATATATATATATATATATAGAGGGTGGCGAAAAAGTCGCGCACCATAAGAATTTTCAATTTTGACTATGATATATTATTTTTCTTCTTTTAGGTCGGGGATGGCTGCGAAATTAACAATAGACGAGGGTTGAGCTTGATTTTAATGTAGAGAATGCCAGGTACTACAAATCGATCAATCGCTACAGAATTTAATAGAAAACACCCAGAGAGACCTCCAATTGATCAGGCAACCGTTCGAAGAGTAATTAATCGGTTTAAAAACATGGGAGGTGTTCATGACCGCCCGCGTAATGTGACAGGTGATACTTATATTCAAATGCGGCAGACATTTTTAATGTCTGTTCTGTACGACATTTCATTGGCACAACGGGCACACCTGTGGTTCCAACAGGACGGTGCACCGCCACTTTTTGCAGTCATCGTCCGTAACTTTTTAAATGTGACGTTCTCATAAAGTGGATTGGACGGCAAGGTCCAACCGAATGGCCACCAAGGTCACCAGACCTCACGCCTCTTGACTTCTTTCTGTGGGGACATCTCAAGTCGGTCGTCTATACTGATCGTCCCAGAAACATAGAACAATTGAAGGAAAAAATCAGATCCGAGTGTGCCAAAATCAGCATAAACGTGTTAAGAAAAATTCCAACATCATGTTTACATCGATTCGGAAAGTGTATTCAGATTGATGGCCAGCAATTCGTACATTTACTTTAATTTGTCCTATGGTGTGCGACGTTTACCCCACCCTGTATATCTATGAACAAGAACACCAGAGAAAAATAAACATTCTTCAAACTTTAATTCATACTAACGTTTCGGAATGTATTCATTCCATCTTCAGAGCTAAAACTATGGGCTTCTTACAGTATGCAAATTCACCAATTTTATCAGCAATAGGAACTTTTAGTTATAATTTATCAAAGCTCCTGGTCCCCATATTATCATCTATAACTTATAATTTATATACAGCACGAGATTCTTTTCCTTTCGCCAGAGAAATTACCACGTTAAACAATAATTCATACACAATGGCTAGCTTTAATGTAAAGTCTGTATTTACCAATGTACATGTTGCAGAAACTATTGATATATGTATTGATAACCTTTTCAGTAATACTGATGCAATTCAGAGTTTTAATAGCGGTCACTTGAAAGAACTGCTAAAATATTTTGTGGAGGACTTTATATTTATATTTAATTAATGATAAATGTTTCAAACAACCTCAAAACGTTCAAATGGGTCCGCCCCTTGGTCCCACCTTAGCCAACGCGTTTCTTTGCCATCATGAAACTAAATGGTGAACGAGTGTCCTTCCAATTTCAAACCGGTTTCATCATATATGGAAATATATTGATGACACTTTTCTCCCGTTCAAATCACCAAACCATATCCCTTTGTTTCTTAATTATATTACTGTAATTCCAAACACCCTAATATTGAATTTACTTCTGAAACTGAATCCAATAATTCTTTGTCCTTTCTGGAAATTAAGATAACGAAAACTAATTCCTCTTTTGAAACTTCTCTTTATCGAAATCCCACATTCACTGATCTTAGACGAACTTTTCTTCTTTTATTCCTTTAAATTTTAAACGAAATTTAATTTCCACTCTAACAAAGAAAGCTTTCAATATTTGTTCAGATTACTTTAAGTTACATCAAGAATTAGATTTCATTCGACAACGCCTTACAAAGAATAATTTTCCCTCTAGATTCGTGGAGACGACAATAGGCAGAACCCTAAATAGATTAATAGACCCCGCAACTAGAGATATACAGTAATTACAGTTGCCAAAGATATCTTGTATTTCACTTTACCTTATATGGGAACCTTCAGTTTTAATATTAGAAATAAACTTTTAAAATTAATCAAAGAATTTTACCCGCAACTATGTATTAAAATCCTATTCACTCGGTCTAAATCGGTTTGCCATTATTTAAATACAAAGATGTTGTTCCTACATTTAATTTACTCTATAGTTTACTAGTGCGAGCGTGACGACTGTACGGGGTCATATATATATATATATATATACAGGCCGGATTTAGCTATAGGCGAACTAGGCGATCGCCTAGGGCCTCGCGCCAAAGGGGGCCTCGCTCAAGCCGTTTTGCGCGTTCTGTTCAAGTGATATTAATGATTTAGGACTCTATGAAGAACTTAAAGTACTTTGCAGGTTTATACCTGAGAAAAAGATCTCGGAAATGCCCTTGTTTATATAGTGCAAAAACAACTAAGTGAGATTTATCCTAATGTTTATGTTGCACTTCGAATAGTATTAACCATCCCAGTTACTGTTGCTTCGGCTGAAAGAAGTTTCTCGCGTCTCAAACTTATTAAAACATATTTGCGTTCCACCATGTCTCAAGCGAGATTGCAATCATTAGCTGTTATCAATAGAAAACGATATAACAAATTCATTAGATTATTCTCAATTAATTGAAGAGTTTAGCTCGAAGAAAAGTAGAAAAGCATTGCTGTAATATTCAAGGAGCATCTGAACCAAATATTAAAGCATTAATATTTAGCCTGATAAGTCGAGCGCTCACTATTATAACAATGAAATGTCGACATCTCTTATACATCACATATGAAAAACGTTTGTATACTATGGAAAGTCATTACCTATAATATTATATAAATCTTAGAAATCATTGTCTTATATTTTCGATACAAATCTTGATTCATATTATAATTTATACTTATTTGTATGGTTTATTTATATTTCTTATACAATTTCCATGCGTGATTATTTTGGTTTGGTTTAATTTTTAAGTGCTGGCATAGTTCTGTCTATGCGGGATTCTAATATTGCTGGTATAGTACCGATAATTAAGTCCATATTTTCATAATATAGGCCTAGGGCCTCGCAATTTCTAGATCTTCCTAGGGCTCGCAACTTCTAGATCCGGCCCTGTATATATATATATATATATATATATATATATATATATATATATATATATTATATATATATATATATAGGTGAAACCAAAGTACACCTAAAATCCTGTATTTACCAACACCTCAGTAAATCTGTCCGCGCAAATCTACCCTTGGCAAACCACCTAAGTCTTTCACACGCATAGTGTTGGGCGCATTACTTTTTTAAAGTAACGGCGTTACCGTTACCGTTACTCGCAATAGGAAGTAACGTCATTACCGCTACAGTTACTTCTATGGAAAAGTAATTCGTTACAATTACCGTTGCCGTTACTTTTATAATAAACTAGAAATATAGTATTTATCAATACAAGAATATGATATATCTACATCGCAATTATAAAAGAATTTCTGAATATCGAGCAAATATTTAATTAAGGTCAGATATATAATACAATGAAACAATACCTGATTTTAGACTTATACTTAAAAACCAGTGGTGGGCACCGTTAACCAAAAAGTTAATTTCGATAACGATAATCCGTTAACCCCAATTTTTAACTCCGATAACGATACTCCGATAATTTTACTACAAAGTTAACGGAAGTTAACGATAACTATTTCTTTACTAACATTTTAAAAAATCAAGGAAAAAAGCTTTAAAACCCATAGAAAATGTTTATTTATGCAAAATCCAACAATAAATAGGTATTTAACTGTATTTTTATCAAGTTTTGCAACTTTTTTGCTTAATAACTTTTTTTTTTTATTTTTAATAAAAAATGTACTGATTACATGTTTTGAAACCCTTGTAACCACTAACCATTAACTAAATTTTAATTTACCAGAGAATTATTATGGCGGGAACTGAAAGGTAAAGTTAAATTTTAGGCACATTTATTAAAGACTATGACACAATGTGCTGGTTGCCCTTCAGAAAGACCAACTTCTCAAAGTTAGGCCCAACTGCCAGTCTTGACCTCTTGGGCCTCAGGATGTCCTTGCCGAGAGAGAAGAGCCGTTCCACTGCGGCAGAGGACGGAATTGGCAAACTGAAGTTATGGCGGTTTGAATTCATTCGCGGAGCGGTGATCTTCCGTGAATGACTCCTCGCAGTTAACGTGTTAACGGACTTTAACAGACTAAATATCGAGTTATCGGAAGTTAACTGGTCCGATAACGATAAATGGAAATTAACTTCCGTTAATAGTCCGTTAAAAAAAGTTAACTTCGTTAATTAACTGTTATCGGATTAACGCTTTAGTGCCCAACACTGTTAAAAACTAAGCAATACAATTTAACAATTTTACTATTTGAAATAATATTAATAGCGATCAATAGATCTTAAGTAAAAAACTAAAAGTAGAAAATAAAATTGCTCTTTGCACTTAGTATTACAAAAACGAAAATTATTGAAGAGAATCCACTAAAATAAATCGTGAATAAAAAATTAAAAGAAAATAACGAATAATGACTGAAAATGGAATAAAAAGTAACGGGTTTACCAATTTCGTTACAATATAAGTAAAACAACGGCGTTACCGTTACCGTTACAAAATAAGAAACGGCGTTACGTAACACCGCATACGCAACCATGCACATAATAATAACCACCCAATTTCACAGTCTAATTTCACCGTACTTGATGCTGCGAACTCTGACCTTAAGCTTAAAATTATAAAATCGTTATTTATAAATTAAAACCAGACCTCAATTGTGACCTCAATTATTCACCTATTTTAACTTTTCTTTTTGTTTTCATGCTTTTACATCTGAATTTTTCTTAGCCACATTTTTATAATTTTAATTTTGTTATTTTAAACTGGTCATTAATGCAACTTATTTTGTATTTAAAATTAGTCATTTATTGTTTTAGCCCTGAAGAGGGAATGAGTACATTTCGAAACGTCGGCATCAATTGAAGTTTGAATAATGCCTATTTTTCTCTAATGGTTCCTGTTCATTATTAAACTGCGTTTTCCATGCCATCAATCAAGAGTCACACACACACATATATATATATATATTATATATATAATATTTAGGAGAAATCCAATGACAAGGAGAAATGTAAATGCCATGAAAAGTCTTCTTTATTGCGCAACGTTTCGAGCAATACGCTCATCTTCAGGCTGTTTAATAACAATGTGAAATTAAAATCAATATTGAATGAAAAACAAACAGAAATTTCTATAACCTATTCGTAAAGACAAATTTTAAAAGACTGAGAAAAGAGGGTTAAGTTCTAAGTTATACAGATTTACATATAAAAATTAAGAAGTTATTTTTAAATACATGTAGTAAATGTGAAATTAATACACTGGAAAAATTACCAATAGTACACTGGAACAATGGAGCTATCTACCTTACACAGCAGTATCCGAGGCCGACTAATTTGAGCAGAGGAAACGGGAACGAAGGATGGCGAGGGAGATAGGGGAAGGAGGGATTATAAGGAATTGGGGAAGGAGGAGGGATCATAGCAAATTGAGAGGGACGGACGATGAGTCAACATTCAGACTAGGGGACAATGCTTTAATGAAAAGGGATTCTAAAATTCTTAGTGAGTTGGGACAAGTATTACAACCAAGAATTTTAAAATTGTCTAAAGTGACATCAATTTTGCATTTGATGCTATGTTCACGAATGCTGGAGGCTTCCTTAGTTTTTAAAATTTTACCTGTTCGGCCACTTATTCCCATATGCGAATAAAATCTAGCCCTGAGAGAGCGAACAGTGCTGCCGATGTAATTCCCAAGGAGACACCTGGGGCAGGTAAATAAATATACAACACCGCTACGCAACGAGTCAGGGGTTCGATCCTTCGCTGAGAAAAAGCTACCTAAAGACGTTTATTAATAAATATGATGCGGAAATCAGTATGATAAAAAAATTTCCTTAACAATTTTGTAAATTTAAGCTTAAATTCCTTATTCAAGGGACCCATTTCAGGTACCAAGAAATATTTTATATCCTTCGGCACTGTAATACATGGAAGTTGAGGGCTATAAACATTATTTAAGAAGGATCTAATTAGTTGTCTACATATTGAACAGGAAAACTATTATTAGTAAAGTATGATCTTAGATTATTAAATTCATCATTAAGTAAGGTAAAATTAGAGGTCAAATTATATCCTCTGAACAGGAGAGTTTTAATACAAGACATCTTATAGTTGAAATCAGTAAAACTAAAAAAATTCATGCCCAAACCAGTGAAAGTGGGTTTCCTATAAACTGATGTAGTAATAGAATCACCGTTTTTCGAAATTAAAAGATCTAAGAAGGGGAGGGAGCCATTTTGCTCAGTTTCCATTGTATACGTTATATTGGGGTGCAAAGAATTTAGGAAGTTAAAGAATTGTTGCGCTTGTACCGCATTATCAAAGACTGCTATCGAATCATCAACGAAGCGTCGATAGAAAATTGGCTTGAGATGAGTGGGAGATTGTCTAAAAATTACACTTTCTAAATGAGTCATAAAAAGTCAGCTGCTAACGGTCCGACTGGTGATCCCATCCCTACCCCATCAATTTGTTGGTAAACCTTATTGTTGAAGTGAAATAGCATTGTTTGAAGACCAATTCTAAAAGTTCCTTCAAATGAGACAATGAAAAACCATGAAAATTATCAACTGAGCTAAAAACCCTATCTAAAATAATGGCAATAGTTTCAGATACAGGTACATTTGTGAAAAGTGACTTTACATCAAAACTGACAAAAAACTTTTTTGAATCGAAGTTTTTACCCAGGAGTTCTTTTTGGAATTCAAACGAGTTATTTATAGTGTAAACATTTTTCGCAAAGGGGACAGGAGACGAACAACAAATTTTGCCAATTGAAAGGTGGGTAAGTTATACGAAGCTAAAATAGGACGGAGAGGTTTCCAGCTTTATGGATTTTAGGCAGACAGTATAATTGAGCAAGATTAGCACCAGATGCGAACAACTGAGAGTAAGTATCATTTTTATTATCTTTAAGGACTTTAGTCGTGACAGAAATCTATTAACCTGGTCTTCTAACCTTACAATGACTTTATTTACAGGTTCTAGAATTGTTTGAATTTAGTAAGATCACTTAGGATTTCATTAGTTTTGTTTATGTAGTCCGATTTATTCAATAACCACTCCGTTACCCTTGTCTGGTCTAGTCACAACACTCTCCTGGTTCTTTGCCAAATTCTTAATACACTGCAAATCACTCTTCCTAAATATGAAGATTGAAATTTAAGATTTCTAAGTTTAAGAAAAAATTCTTGAGTTAAATTTGAGAACTGACATTTGAGATTATTGAAATCCCCCACATGGGGAACATTTTTCAAGCCATTGAAAAATTTTTCAAAGTAAAGAAAAAACGAGGGCTTATATATTTGAAACAACGGAAGCTTAAATTGCAAACCAAGTGACAGTAAAAACTTTTCCCGAGGGGAGAGTGTGTAACTAGAAAGATTCGAAATTACCTTCTCTGAATTGAAAAAATTTGGTGAATTCATTCCCAAAGCCTTTAACTTACGTTCATGTGTTTCCAAGATGGTAGAGTGAAATTTTTCTAGTTCACGTTGTACAAGAGAAATTATTAATAAATAGTCCAACAACGACAAGGTATTTTAAGAGTAGTTATATAATGCCCAAGAGACTTGTTATGCGAATCTGATATTTTGATTTTATAATTAATTTCATTATTTAATAAATATTCCAGGGACGATTGATAAAATTCAGAGTCATATAGATTATCACGGTAGAGTTTGAAGTAAACAAATTTCGGGAAAATCCTGCAAGTCCGACACATTTCAAGAAATAACAGTCCAGTTTTGACTTGAGAAACTTTCGTGAAGTCTTCCAAACATGGCGATAAGCCCTGAGGCCATCTTGTCCATACCTTGAATATATATAATCATGCGGGTTGCTTCTACAGAGCTTCAATTTAATATTAGGAGAAATCCAATGACAAGGAGAAATGTAAATGCCATGAAAAGTCTTCTTTAATTGCGCAACGTTTCGAGCAATACGCTCATCTTCAGGCTGTTTAATAACAATGTGAAATTAAAATCAATATTGAATGAAAACAAAACAGAAATTTCTATAACCTATTCGTAAGACAAATTTTAAAAGACTGAGAAAAGAGGGTTAAGTTCTAAGTTATACAGATTTACATATAAAAATTAAGAAGTTATTTTTAAATACATGTAGTAGTAATGTGAAATTAATACACTGGAAAAATTACCAATAGTACACTGGAAATAATGGAGCTATCTACCTTACACTGCAGTATCCGAGGCGACTAATTTGAGCAGAGGAAACGGGAACGAAGGATGGCGAGGGAGATAGGGGAAGGAGGGATTATAAGGAATTGGGGAAGGAGGAGGGATCATAGCAATTGAGAGGGACGGCGATGAGTCAACATTCAGACTAGGGGACAATGCTTTAATGAAAAGCGATTCTAAAATTCTTAGTGAGTTGGGACAAGTATTACAACCAAGAATTTTAAAATTGTCTAAAGTGACATCAATTTGCATTTGATGCTATGGCGAATGCTAGGCTTCTTAGTTTTAAAATTTTACCTGTTCGGCCACTTATTCCCATATGCGAATAAAATCTAGCCCTGAGAGAGCGAACAGTGCTGCCATGTAATTCCCAAGGAGACACCTGGGGCAGGTAAATAAATATACAACACCGCTACGCAACGAGTCAGGGGTTCGATCCTTCGCTGAGAAAAAGCTACCTAAAGACGTTTTATTAATAAATATGATGCGGAAATCAGTATGATAAAAAAATTTCTTAACAATTTTGTAAATTTAAGCTTAAATTCCTTATTCAAGGACCCATTTCAGGTACCAAGAAATATTTTATATCCTTCGGCACTGTAATACATGGAAGTTGAGGGCTATAAACATTATTTAAGAAGGATCTAATTAGTTTGTCTACATATTGAACAGGAAAACTATTATTAGTAAAGTATGATCTTAGATTATTAAATTCATCATTAAGTAAGGTAAAATTAGAGGTCAAATTATATCCTCTGAACAGGAGAGTTTTAATACAAGACATCTTATAGTTGAAATCAGTAAACTAAAAAAATTCATGCCCAAACCAGTGAAAGTGGGTTTCCTATAAACTGATGTAGTAATAGAATCACCGTTTTCGAAATTAAAAGATCTAAGAAGGGGAGGGAGCCATTTTGCTCAGTTTCCATTGTATACGTTATATGGGGTGCAAAGAATTTAGGAAGTTAAAGAATTGTTGCGCTTGTACCGCATTATCAAAGACTGCTATCGAATCATCAACGAAGCGTCGATAGAAAATTGGCTTGAGATGAGTGGGAGATTGTCTAAAAATTACACTTTCTAAATGAGTCATAAAAAAGTCAGCTGCTAACGGTCCGACTGGTGATCCCATCCCTACCCCATCAATTTGTTGGTAAACCTTATTGTTGAAAGTGAAATAGCATTGTTTGAAGACCAATTCTAAAAGTTCCTTAAAATGAGACAATGAAAAACCATGAAAATTATCAACTGAGCTAAAAACCCTATCTAAAATAATGGCAATAGTTTCAGATACAGGTACATTTGTGAAAAGTGACTTTACATCAAAACTGACAAAAAACTTTTTGAATCGAAGTTTTTACCAGGAGTCTTTTTGGAATTCAAACGAGTTATTTATAGTGTAAGCATTTTTCGCAAAGGGGGACAGGAGACGAACAACAAATTTTGCCAATTGAAAGGTGGGTAAGTTATACGAAGCTAAAATAGGACGGAGAGGTGTTCCAGCTTTATGGATTTTAGGCAGACAGTATAATTGAGCAAGATTAGCACCAGATGCGAACAACTGAGAGTAAGTATCATTTTTTATTATCTTTAAGGACTTTAGTCGTGACAGAAATCTATTAACCTGGTCTTCTAACCTTACAATGACTTTATTACAGGTTCTAGAATTTGTTTGAATTTAGTAAGATCACTTAGGATTTCATTAGTTTTGTTTATGTAGTCCGATTTATTCAAAATAACCACTCCGTTACCCTTGTCTGGTCTAGTCACAACAATCTCCTGGTTCTTTGCCAAATTCTTAATACACTGCAAATCACTCTTCCTAAATATGAAAGATTGAAATTTAAGATTTCTAAGTTTAGAAAAAATTCTTGAGTTAAATTTGAGAACTGACATTTGAATTATTGAAATCCCACATGGGGAACATTTTTCAAGCCATTGAAAAATTTTTCAAAGTAAAGAAAAAACGAAGGCTTATATATTTGAAACAACGGAAGCTTAAATTGCAAACCAAGTGACAGTAAAAACTTTTCCCGAGGGGAGAGTGTGTAACTAGAAAGATTCGAAATTACCTTCTCTGAATTGAAAAAATTTGGTGAATTCATTCCCAAAGCCTTTAACTTACGTTCATGTGTTTCCAAGATGGTAGAGTGAAATTTTTCTAGTTCACGTTGTACAAGAGAAATTATTAATAAATAGTCCAACAACGACAAGGTATTTTTAAGAGTAGTTATATAATGCCCAAGAGACTTGTTATGCGAATCTGATATTTTGATTTTATAATTAATTTCATTATTTAATAAATATTCCAGGGACGATTGATAAAATTCAGAGTCATATAGATTATCACGGTAGAGTTTGAAGTAAACAAATTTCGGGAAAATCCTGCAGTCCGACACATTTCAAGAAAATAACAGTCCAGTTTTGACTTGAGAAACTTTCGTGAAGTCTTCCAAACATGGCGATAAGCCCTGAGGCCATCTTGTCCATACCTTGAATATATATAATATGCGGGTTGCTTCTACAGAGCTTCAATTTAATATTTAGGAGAAATCCAATGACAAGGAGAAATGTAATGCCATGAAAAGTCTTCTTTAATGCGCAACGTTTCGAGCAATACGCTCATCTTCAGGCTGTTTAATAACAATGTGAAATTAAAATCAATATTGAATGAAAAACAAACAGAAATTTCTATAACCTATTCGTAAAGACAAATTTTAAAAGACTGAGAAAAGAGGGTTAATTCTAAGTTATACAGATTTACATATAAAAATTAAGAAGTTATTTTTAAATACATGTAGTAAATGTGAAATTAATACACTGGAAAAATTACAATAGTACACTGGAATAATGGAGCTACTACTAACAGCAGTTCCGAGGCGACTAATTTGAGCAGAGGAGACGGGAACAAGATGGCGAGGGAGATAGGGAAGGAGGGATTATAAGGAATTGGGGAAGGAGGAGGGATCATAGCAAATTGAGGGACGGCAGATGAGTCAACATTCAGACTAGGGGACAATGCTTTAATGAAAAGCGATTCTAAAATTCTTAGTGAGTTGGGACAAGTATTACAACCAAGAATTTTAAAATTGTCTAAAGTGACATCAATTTTGCATTTGATGCTTGTTCACGAATACTGGAGGCTTCTTTAGTTTTTAAAATTTTACCTGTTCGGCCACTTATTCCCATATGCGAATAAAATCTAGCCCTGAGAGAGCGAACAGTGCTGCCGATGTAATTCCCAAGGAGACACCAGGGCAGGTAAATAATATACAACACCGCTACGCAACGAGTCAGGGGTTCGATCCTTCGCTGAGAAAAAGCTACCTAAAGACGTTTTATTAATAAATATGATGCGGAAATCAGTATGATAAAAAAATTTCCTTAACAATTTTGTAAATTTAAGCTTAAATTCCTTATTCAAAGGGACCCATTTCAGGTACCAAGAAATATTTTATATCCTTCGGCACTGTAATACATGGAAGTTGAGGGCTATAAACATTATTTAAGAAGGATCTAATTAGTTTGTCTACATATTGAACAGGAAAACTATTATTAGTAAAGTATGATCTTAGATTATTAAATTCATCATTAAGTAAGGTAAAATTAGAGGTCAAATTATATCCTCTGAACAGGAGAGTTTTAATACAAGACATCTTATAGTTGAAATCAGTAAAACTAAAAAAATTCATGCCCAAACCAGTGAAAGTGGGTTTCCTATAAACTGATGTAGTAATAGAATCACCTTTTCGAAATTAAAAGATCTAAGAAGGGGAGGGAGCCATTTGTTTTCTCAGTTTCCATTGTATACGTTATATTGGGGTGCAAAGAATTTAGGAAGTTAAAGAATTGTTGCGCTTGTACCGCATTATCAAAGACTGCTATCGAATCATCAACGAAGCGTCGATAGAAAATTGGCTTGAGATGAGTGGGAGATTGTCTAAAAATTACACTTTCTAAATGAGTCATAAAAAAGTCAGCTGCTAACGGTCCGACTGGTGATCCCATCCCTACCCCATCAATTTGTTGGTAAACCTTATTGTTGAAAGTGAAATAGCATTTTTGAAGACCAATTCTAAAAGTTCCTTCAAATGAGACAATGAAAAACCATGAAAATTATCAACTGAGCTAAAAACCCTATCTAAAATAATGGCAATAGTTTCAGATACAGGTACATTTGTGAAAAGTGACTTTACATCAAAACTGACAAAAAACTTTTTGAATCGAAGTTTTTACCAGGAGTCTTTTTGGAATTCAAACGAGTTATTTATAGTGTAAGCATTTTTCGCAAAGGGGGACAGGAGACGAACAACAAATTTTGCCAATTGAAAGGTGGGTAAGTTATACGAAGCTAAAATAGGACGGAGAGGTGTTCCAGCTTTATGGATTTTAGGCAGACAGTATAATTGAGCAAGATTAGCACCAGATGCGAACAACTGAGAGTAAGTATCATTTTTTATTATCTTTAAGGACTTTAGTCGTGACAGAAATCTATTAACCTGGTCTTCTAACCTTACAATGACTTTATTTACAGGTTCTAGAATTTGTTTGAATTTAGTAAGATCACTTAGGATTTCATTAGTTTTGTTTATGTAGTCCGATTTATTCAAAATAACCACTCCGTTACCCTTGTCTGGTCTAGTCACAACAATCTCCTGGTTCTTTGCCAAATTCTTAATACACTGCAAATCACTCTTCCTAAATATGAAAGATTGAAATTTAAGATTTCTAAGTTTAGAAAAAATTCTTGAGTTAAATTTGAGAACTGACATTTGAAATTATTGAAATCCCCCACATGGGGAACATTTTTCAAGCCATTGAAAAATTTTTCAAAGTAAAGAAAAAACGAAGGCTTATATATTTGAAACAACGGAAGCTTAAATTGCAAACCAAGTGACAGTAAAAACTTTTCCCGAGGGGAGAGTGTGTAACTAGAAAGATTCGAAATTACCTTCTCTGAATTGAAAAAATTTGGTGAATTCATTCCCAAAGCCTTTAACTTACGTTCATGTGTTTCCAAGATGGTAGAGTGAAATTTTTCTAGTTCACGTTGTACAAGAGAAATTATTAATAAATAGTCCAACAACGACAAGGTATTTTTAAGAGTAGTTATATAATGCCCAAGAGACTTGTTATGCGAATCTGATATTTTGATTTTATAATTAATTTCATTATTTAATAAATATTCCAGGGACGATTGATAAAATTCAGAGTCATATAGATTATCACGGTAGAGTTTGAAGTAAACAAATTTCGGAAAATCCTGCAAGTCCGACACATTTCAAGAAAATAACAGTCCAGTTTTGACTGAGAAACTTTCGTGAAGTCTTCCAAACATGGCGATAAGCCCTGAGGCCATCTTGTCCATACCTTGAATATATAATCATGCGGGTTGCTTCTACAGAGCTTCAATTTAATATTTAGGAGAAATCCAATGACAAGGAGAAATGTAAATGCCATGAAAAGTCTTCTTTAATGCGCAACGTTTCGAGCAATACGCTCATCTTCAGGCTGTTTAATAACAATGTGAAATTAAAATCAATATTGAATGAAAAACAAACAGAAATTTCTATAACCTATTCGTAAAGACAAATTTTAAAAGACTGAGAAAAGAGGGTTAAATTCTAAGTTATACAGATTTACATATAAAAATTAAGAAGTTATTTTTAAATACATGTAGTAAATGTGAAATTAATACACTGGAAAAATTACCAATAGTACACTGGAACAATGGAAACTATCTACCTTACACTGCAGTATCCGAGGCTGACTAATTTGAGCAGAGGAAACGGGAAAACGAAGGATGGCGAGGGATTGGGGAAGGAGGGATTATAAGGAATTGGGGAAGGAGGAGGGATCATAGCAAATTGAGAGGGACGGCGATGAGTCAACATTCAGACTAGGGACAATGCTTTAATGAAAAGGATTCTAAAATTCTTAGTGAGTTGGGACAAGTATTACAACCAAGAATTTTAAAATTGTCTAAAGTGACATCAATTTTACATTTAATGCTGTGTTCACGAATACTCGAGGCTTCTTAGTTTTTAAAATTTTACCTGTTCGGCCACTTATTCCCATATGCGAATAAAATCTAGCCCTGAGAGAGCGAACAGTGCTGCCGATGTAATTCCCAAGGAGACACCTGGGCAGGTAAATAAATATACAACACCGCTACGCAACGAGTCAGGGGTTCGATCCTTCGCTGAGAAAAAGCTACCTAAAGACGTTTTATTAATAAATATGATGCGGAAATCAGTATGATAAAAAAATTTCCTTAACAATTTTGTAAATTTAAGCTTAAATTCCTTATTCAAAGGACCCATTTCAGGTACCAAGAAATATTTTATATCCTTCGGCACTGTAATACATGGAAGTTGAGGGCTATAAACATTATTTAAGAAGGATCTAATTAGTTTGTCTACATATTGAACAGGAAAACTATTATTAGTAAAGTATGATCTTAGATTATTAAATTCATCATTAAGTAAGGTAAAATTAGAGGTCAAATTATATCCTCTGAACAGGAGAGTTTTAATACAAGACATCTTATAGTTGAAATCAGTAAAACTAAAAAATTCATGCCCAAACCAGTGAAAGTGGGTTTCCTAAACTGATGTAGTAATAGAATCACCGTTTTTCGAAATTAAAAGATCTAAGAAGGGGAGGGAGCCATTTTGCTCAGTTTCCATTGTATACGTTATATTGGGGTGCAAAGAATTTAGGAAGTTAAAGAATTGTTGCGCTTGTACCGCATTATCAAAGACTGCTATCGAATCATCAACGAAGCGTCGATAGAAAATTGGCTTGAGATGAGTGGGAGATTGTCTAAAAATTACACTTTCTAAATGAGTCATAAAAAAGTCAGCTGCTAACGGTCCGACTGGTGATCCCATCCCTACCCCATCAATTTGTTGGTAAACCTTATTGTTGAAAGTGAAATAGCATTGTTTGAAGACCAATTCTAAAAGTTCCTTAAAATGAGACAATGAAAAACCATGAAAATTATCAACTGAGCTAAAAACCCTATCTAAAATAATGGCAATAGTTTCAGATACAGGTACATTTGTGAAAAGTGACTTTACATCAAAACTGACAAAAAACTTTTTTGAATCGAAGTTTTTACCAAGGAGGTCTTTTTGGAATTCAAACGAGTTATTTATAGTGTAAGCATTTTTCGCAAAGGGGGACAGGAGACGAACAACAAATTTTGCCAATTGAAAGGTGGGTAAGTTATACGAAGCTAAAATAGGACGGAGAGGTGTTCCAGCTTTATGGATTTTAGGCAGACAGTATAATTGAGCAAGATTAGCACCAGATGCGAACAACTGAGAGTAAGTATCATTTTTTATTATCTTTAAGGACTTTAGTCGTGACAGAAATCTATTAACCTGGTCTTCTAACCTTACAATGACTTTATTTACAGGTTCTAGAATTTGTTTGAATTTAGTAAGATCACTTAGGATTTCATTAGTTTTGTTTATGTAGTCCGATTTATTCAAAATAACCACTCCGTTACCCTTGTCTGGTCTAGTCAACAATCTCCTGGTTCTTTGCCAAATTCTTAATACACTGCAAATCACTCTTCCTAAATATGAAAGATTGAAATTTAAGATTTCTAAGTTTAAGAAAAAATTCTTGAGTTAAATTTGAGAACTGACATTTGAAATTATTGAAATCCCCACATGGGGAACATTTTTCAAGCCATTGAAAAATTTTTCAAAGTAAAGAAAAAACGAAGGCTTATATATTTGAAACAACGGAAGCTTAAATTGCAAACCAAGTGACAGTAAAAACTTTTCCCGAGGGGAGAGTGTGTAACTAGAAAGATTCGAAATTACCTTCTCTGAATTGAAAAAATTTGGTGAATTCATTCCCAAAGCCTTTAACTTACGTTCATGTGTTTCCAAGATGGTAGAGTGAAATTTTTCTAGTTCACGTTGTACAAGAGAAATTATTAATAAATAGTCCAACAACGACAAGGTATTTTTAAGAGTAGTTATATAATGCCCAAGAGACTTGTTATGCGAATCTGATATTTTGATTTTATAATTAATTTCATTATTTAATAAATATTCCAGGGACGATTGATAAAATTCAGAGTCATATAGATTATCACGGTAGAGTTTGAAGTAAACAAATTTCGGGAAAATCCTGCAAGTCCGACACATTTCAAGAAAATAACAGTCCAGTTTTGACTTGAGAAACTTTCGTGAAGTCTTCCAAACATGGCGATAAAGCCCTGAGGCCATCTTGTCCATACCTTGAATATATATAATATGCGGGTTGCTTCTACAGAGCTTCAATTTAATATTTAGGAGAAATCCAATGACAAGGAGAAATGTAAATGCCATGAAAAGTCTTCTTTAATGCGCAACGTTTCGAGCAATACGCTCATCTTCAGGCTGTTTAATAACAATGTGAAATTAAAATCAATATTGAATGAAAAACAAAACAGAAAATTTCTATAACCTATTCGTAAAGACAAATTTTAAAAGACTGAGAAAAGAGGGTTAAATTCTAAGTTATACAGATTTACATATAAAAATTAAGAAGCTATTTTTAAATACATATAGTAAATGTGAAATTAATACACTGGAAAAATTAACAATAGTACACTGGAATAATGGCTACACCTTACACTGCAGTATCCGAGGCGACTAATTTGAGCAGAGAAACGGGAAAACAAGGATGGCGAGGGCGATTGGGGAAGGAGGGATTATAAGGAATTGGGGAAGGAGGAGGGATCATAGCAAATTGAGAGGGACGGCGATGAGTCAACATTCAGACTAGGGGACAATGCTTTAATGAAAAGCGATTCTAAAATTCTTAGTGAGTTGGGACAAGTATTACAACCAAGAATTTTAAAATTGTCTAAAGTGACATCAATTTACATTTATGCTGTGTTCACGAATAGAGGCTTCTTTAGTTTTTAAAATTTTACCTGTTCGGCCACTTATTCCCATATGCGAATAAAATCTAGCCCTGAGAGAGCGAACAGTGCTGCCGATGTAATTCCCAAGGAGACACCTAGGGCAGGTAAATAAATATACAACACCGCTACGCAACGAGTCAGGGGTTCGATCCTTCGCTGAGAAAAAGCTACCTAAAGACGTTTTATTAATAAATATGATGCGGAAATCAGTATGATAAAAAAATTTCCTTAACAATTTTGTAAATTTAAGCTTAAATTCCTTATTCAAAGGACCCATTTCAGGTACCAAGAAATATTTTATATCCTTCGGCACTGTAATACATGGAAGTTGAGGGCTATAAACATTATTTAAGAAGGATCTAATTAGTTTGTCTACATATTGAACAGGAAAACTATTATTAGTAAAGTATGATCTTAGATTATTAAATTCATCATTAAGTAAGGTAAAATTAGAGGTCAAATTATATCCTCTGAACAGGAGAGTTTTAATACAAGACATCTTATAGTTGAAATCAGTAAAACTAAAAAAATTCATGCCCAAACCAGTGAAAGTGGGTTTCCTGTAAACTGATGTAGTAATAGAATCACCGTTTTTCGAAATTAAAAGATCTAAGAAGGGGAGGGAGCCATTTTGCTCAGTTTCCATTGTATACGTTATATTGGGGTGCAAAGAATTTAGGAAGTTAAAGAATTGTTGCGCTTGTACCGCATTATCAAAGACTGCTATCGAATCATCAACGAAGCGTCGATAGAAAATTGGCTTGAGATGAGTGGGAGATTGTCTAAAAATTACACTTTCTAAATGAGTCATAAAAAAGTCAGCTGCTAACGGTCCGACTGGTGATCCCATCCCTACCCATCAATTTGTTGGTAAACCTTATTGTTGAAAGTGAAATAGCATTGTTTGAAGACCAATTCTAAAAGTTCCTTAAAATGAGACAATGAAAAACCATGAAAATTATCAACTGAGCTAAAAACCCTATCTAAAATAATGGCAATAGTTTCAGATACAGGTACATTTGTGAAAAGTGACTTTACATCAAAACTGACAAAAAACTTTTTTGAATCGAAGTTTTTACCAAGGAGTCTTTTTGGAATTCAAACGAGTTATTTATAGTGTAAGCATTTTTCGCAAAGGGGGACAGGAGACGAACAACAAATTTTGCCAATTGAAAGGTGGGTAAGTTATACGAAGCTAAAATAGGACGGAGAGGTGTTCCAGCTTTATGGATTTTAGGCAGACAGTATAATTGAGCAAGATTAGCACCAGATGCGAACAACTGAGAGTAAGTATCATTTTTTATTATCTTTAAGGACTTTAGTCGTGACAGAAATCTATTAACCTGGTCTTCTAACCTTACAATGACTTTATTTACAGGTTCTAGAATTTGTTTGAATTTAGTAAGATCACTTAGGATTTCATTAGTTTTGTTTATGTAGTCCGATTTATTCAAAATAACCACTCCGTTACCCTTGTCTGGTCTAGTCACAACAATCTCCTGGTTCTTTGCCAAATTCTTAATACACTGCAAATCACTCTTCCTAAATATGAAAGATTGAAATTTAAGATTTCTAAGTTTAAGAAAAAATTCTTGAGTTAAATTTGAGAACTGACATTTGAAATTATTGAAATCCCCCACATGGGGAACATTTTTCAAGCCATTGAAAAATTTTTCAAAGTAAAGAAAAAACGAAGGCTTATATATTTGAAACAACGGAAGCTTAAATTGCAAACCAAGTGACAGTAAAACTTTTCCCGAGGGGAGAGTGTGTAACTAGAAAGATTCGAAATTACCTTCTCTGAATTGAAAAAATTTGGTGAATTCATTCCCAAAGCCTTTAACTTACGTTCATGTGTTTCCAAGATGGTAGAGTGAAATTTTCTAGTTCACGTTGTACAAGAGAAATTATTAATAAATAGTCCAACAACGACAAGGTATTTTTAAGAGTAGTTATATAATGCCCAAGAGACTTGTTATGCGAATCTGATATTTTGATTTTATAATTAATTTCATTATTTAATAAATATTCCAGGGACGATTGATAAAATTCAGAGTCATATAGATTATCACGGTAGAGTTTGAAGTAAACAAATTTCGGGAAAATCCTGCAGGTCCGACACATTTCAAGAAAATAACAGTCCAGTTTTGACTTGAGAAACTTTCGTGAAGTCTTCCAAACATGGCGATCACCAGTCGGACCGTTAGCAGCTGACTTTTTTATGACTCATTTAGAAAGTGTAATTTTTAGACAATCTCCCACTCATCTCAAGCCAATTTTCTATCGACGCTTCGTTGATGATTCGATAGCAGTCTTTGATAATGCGGTACAAGCGCAACAATTCTTTAACTTCCTAAATTCTTTGCACCCCAATATAACGTATACAATGGAAACTGAGCAAAATGGCTCCCTCCCCTTCTTAGATCTTTTAATTTCGAAAAACGGTGATTCTATTACTACATCAGTTTACAGGAAACCCACTTTCACTGGTTTGGGC